>CP137686.1:9602360-9635404 GCA_037976565.1 Mesocentrotus franciscanus
CATCACGTCTTCACAATATCGTATTGTTATAACGGGCTATGTTTATAATAGTACAAATTTTACCACAGGGGTACTTAGAGCTGCGAAAACATAAAAATGAGGGAAATTGAAATCGGATTATCCTGCACGACCCAAGGATGTTTAGACAAAAACTCTTCTCTGTATTTCGTAAACGCTTTCTACTTTTCTTTGCCCTCCGTTCGTACACTAAGCATTCTGAAGTACGTGATCCTTTGCTTTCAACGGCGCAAGTGTGAGCTTAGCTTGCAGACGACAACTAGAACACACTACGATTGGTGCGAACGGAACATTAGATGTGAACCATCACTGCTCGTGGCATCGGCAAAGCGTTTGGAACATCATACAGTATAAGGGCGCTTAATAATAAAGGATATAGGCCTATATTATCATCAAGTTGTTCATGATCGAAGAGTTTATGTTGATTTGGAGGGAACGTGAATGTCAGAATGATTGAAAATTTGAAAGAGGTTAAGAGGTTTGAAGAATCGTCGTCTGCGGAGCTACGTTACACTTCGAGGAAGGAAGGAGATATGGAAAAGTCTTCTCTCGGGTGACTACAATTGTCATGAACTGGTTTTAAAAGGTAAGAAAACATATTATGTTACACTCCTTTCTAAAGTATGACAACAACACAAGGAATTATTGTTTTGAATAATGAAAAGACCCTTTTTGTGATTTATCATTTTTTAAATTTCCCGTTGTCGGAGAACTATATTTTGGATTTCTCATTCTGTCTCACGAATTGGTTTTTTTTATTTTTTTATTTCTGATAGATGTTTGAAATTTGATGGTATTGATTGGCGATTGCCTAAATTCACCTCTGTTTTGGGATAAACATCAATGTGTATAGAACCACATAAAGACCCTCACCAAAACCCGTGTTGAAATGATTGCAGACCAATACTGCTATCAGACCGAGGTACATGTACATCTTATAAATATGGTATTTATATTTCGGTTGTAAACTGATCATTCTGGACAGATGTTTCGAAATAGGTTTCAGTCTGGTTTGACATCGTTCTTACTTTCTTATTTTCACTGTGTTGAATTTGTCAGGTATAAATGATACTGAAAGTGCTTTGGTCGGGAACATTGTAATTTGAAAAACGCTTTAGAAGAAACAGGTATTATTATCATCAATATTATAATCACTTTTGATTAACTCAATGTTTAATTGTGTTTTCGGTGGGACGTCATTTCGGTTTGTGGCCCCTGTATATTAATCGATATATTTTAAATTACAGTAAACATCCAATGATGTTCTATATTTATTTATTTAATTTTATTGTTGTTATTATTTTTGCTGTCGTTTTTGTTACTTATTTGTCTTTTAGTTTGTTTATGTTTTTTTATATATATATATATATATATATGCTTTTCTTTTCTATTCGTTTTTATGTGGATTCTCTTCAAACATGTCAACTTACTTTTTGTTTTAAACAATCTCTCTCCTGACTTCGTGCGGTAAAGCAAAAACTGCTGATTATTCTGTCCTTTGTCTGAATGCAAACACAACCGGTATCTGTCAGCACCTCGATGTTTCCTCTCGGCGGTGTCTCTATCACTATTCTTCTTTCGGGCATGTATGCTAAAACGTTTAGCATCTACATCTCGCATGATTAAAAACTGGGTGGTGTTTCACAAGACTAAGATTGACTTTAAGTTGGACTTAACTATGGCAGGCCGTTCGTGCCACTGTTTTGATCTCACCATTTACTGGCATTGGTCTCTCAAGGGACGTATAAATCATGGTCACAAATCTACAGAATTTACTTTTTTTGATAATCCATTATTGAAGGAAAAATATTATCTAAAGATCATAATGGTGAGAGCAAACAGTGGCATGAACGGCCTGCCATAGTTAAGTCCAAGTTAAATTAGATCTCAGTCTTTGTGAAACACCCCCTGCTCTAATAAGCAATCTTCGTTCCACCACTTCATTATGCCGATTGCTTGAGACATTTGGTGATACTAATTCCTAGCTCATTATCACGTCTAATGAAGAACCATGAAAACGGTGCTTACTTCAGTTCGATTGCTTTCTTCCCTTTGTTGCATGGTTGCTCATTTGCCACACGTGCAATCTTGCACAAAACTATACAGGCACCGATTAAAAGAAGAAATGCTTTGTGCAATACAGTGGGCTTTACCAACTTCCGGTCTTGATCAGCTCAACACCTGTATAGATAAAACTTGGACTGGAAACTGAATAATTGAGAAGCCTTTGGTAATTTGAAGCCTATTCCACGTTACAGGTTACATATTCCCTGTAAATCGCACGCAAAGTAGTATAGATATTTTGTTTTCGTGTGACAATTCCAGCTTACTAAATAATCAACTTCGAGAGTGAAACGGTCAACAAGAAACCGTTTTGTTGATTTCGGGCCGAATAAGAAGAACGTTACACATTGATGGCAATTTCCGTATACACATCAGAATTTAAAATGTATTAAGTAAGAAAATCTACCTGCTTTACATAAGGAAATTAATTTGTCGGATATGCCCCTGCCGTAATCCAAATCGGGATTTTGTTACAAAATTTTGAATGTGAGACGATGTCGGAGTCTTGTCGACAAGTCGGTCATGTATTCTTCATTTGACGATACCAGCTCACAAAATAATCAAATTCGAGAGTGAAACGGTCAACAAGAAACCGTTTTGTTGATTTCGGGCCGAATAAGAAGAACGTTACACATTGATGGCAATTTCCGTATACACATCAGAATTTAAAATGTATTGATCTGAGTAAGAAAAAGCTAGCTGCTTTACATAAGGAAACGAACTTGGTGTATGTATGCCCCTGCCGTAATCCAAATCAGGAATATCGTTACAACATTTTGAATGTGAGACGATGTCGGAGTCTTGTCGACAAGTCGGTCTTGTATTTTCCTATTGAAAGCCATTCAAATATCAAGTTTGGCGACTAAAAAGCAAAAAACAAAAAACAAACAAACAAACAAACAAACAAACAGCTTTGAATGGTTAATGCCCCCCTCCCCCCCACGATGCCTCTGGCCCTATAAACCTCTACCTTCGGATACCATCCATTGAGAGTTAAAGGGTGTTAACTTGGTGTTCAAGTATATGAGTTAATGCCCTTCTGTCTCTATGCATACGTTACTCTAGAATCGTGACATGGTATGTTTAAATGGCATATTCTCATCACATCTTCAAAAGCTGTTCTCATACATCCAAAGATACCATGCATTGAGATGCAGAAAACAGGCATGCACTGATACTAAGTGCAAAGGCGTCAATATCACGTACTGGCAGCATCGGGACGATGTTTCACGAAACCGTCGTAAGAACAAGTTCGCCGATATCCCATTGCAATGTGTACGTTGAAATGAACATGCGTTTCAATGTGATGTCTGCGAAATAATACTTATGACGGTTTCGAGTAACGATGCACCACTGATGCCTTTTGAAGAATAGATAGATACTAACGTCCCTTGGTATACAGCATGGTAAAGGCAAAGTGCAAGCAGGGAGAATGACACGAAATTTGAACTCTTACTAGAGACTTGTCTCTGTACTTACGAGACCAAAGCCTGTTTTCTAGAACATGAAGTGAGAAAGAGACATGAATTATTAATTCCAGAGATAATATGCAGAGATACCAAATGATTTTACAGATACATTATGTATCAAACCCCTAGGATACCCCCCCCGCCCCCTCTCTCTATCTCTATCCATCTATCTATCAATGTATCTCCCTTGCACTCTGTATATATTATGTTTGCCCCTCTATTTCTTTTTCTCCTTTGCTCTATCTATCCGTCTAATACCAATCTCTATTTCTCTCTCCCTCTTTTCTCCCTCTTTTTCATGCAAGTAAACGAAGTAATCTGATTGAATGAATGAATAAAATTAATGTAGTAACGAGGAAGTTTATTTTCGAGTGGCAGGATAATGACATGGATGTTTTAGTAGATACCAGATGACAATGAAAAGGATTATAAGCGATACGATCCATCGTAAGGCTAGGGGTGGTTGTTTAGCTTGGTCATGGAGGTGGTACAAAATATGTGGTACAAAATATATTTGATGAATGAAGGCATACTGATTTAGTGCAATGGTAGGAGAGAAATTCCTCCTGATACAGCTGTATCGCCATTCTTCATCTTCTACCATCCATCTCATCCCTTCACCCTCCTCCACCCACCCTCCACCACCACCTCCTTCTTCGTCTCACTCCCAATCCCTCCGCTTCAACTCACAAACCACATAAACATTACCATTCCAATCCTCAAGCTCAGTCCCTTCGTATTTACCTTCACCCCCACCCCCTTCGAATCTCATTTAATAATCATCTCGTTTTTCTCCCCTTCCGACACCTGCCGATCTCTTATACAAGCCTGTAAATTCCGTCTCATCAGTCTATGAATGCCCCCTTAACAGCTCCTCCGTAGATACTTATCAACCCCCTCCATATCCCCTTACCAACTCCTCCATACCTCCTTACCTGCCCCCTCCGTCCCCCTTACAAGCCCCTCCATACGCCCTTACCAGTCCCTCTTTGTTCCCTTACAAGTCCCTCCATACCTCCTACCGGCCTCTTCTTAGCCCCATACAAGCCCCTCCATACCACCTTACCAACCTCCTCCATACCGCCTTACAAGCCCCTCCATACCCCTTTACCTGCCCCTCTTTCCCCCTTACAAGCCCCTCCATACCCCTTACCTGCCCCTCCCCTTACAAGCCCCTCCATACCACCTTACCTGCCCTCTTTCCTCCTTACAAGCCCCTCCATACCCCCTTACAACCCCCTCCATACGCCCTTACCAGTCCCTCTTTGTTTCCTTCCAAGCCCCTCCATACCCATTCCCTCCCAACCTAAGACCCCCTCCCTACTAGCCATGCCTACCATTCAGAGTTCAAGTCTCAGTTCATTCATGTCATATGAGATTCTGAATGAGAGATGACTGATAATGCAACCATATAGAACCCGATCGAGTCTGCTATGATACTAACGATGTGCCAATTCCATTATCTTCACTCATCACATTCTCATTGATCATGCGAGGCTTAATATCAGATGGAATTACCTCAATCGGATTGATATTAATAGGATAATTAGCATTCGTCAGCTCTTACGGATCAAGAACTCGTCTTGTAGAATGGCATAAAAACTACCTTTACAATCATCTGATCATGGGCCCTATAGATGTATTACGACAAATCGACTTACAATCAGTCGTGAAGGTCTGCCTTGTCTCCAATGTTGCTTCAATCACATACATCGTACCCTGCATTAATTAATTAATTAAGTAATTAAGTAAGTAAGAAATATTTCTCGCCCGCCGGACAAATTAATGAAAAACATTCTGCATTAAACTCATGCAAAATTGCATAAAAACCCTACTTTTACATTCTGTAATATGATTACATCTATCAATAAATTGCACGAATATATTCATATAGAACAAATAATTCAATTTGAATAACCCTCCGTCAAGGACTCAAGGTAATATACAAAGAATGATGATTGAACCACTTAAATAAAACAAAAATTAAATAAAAAAAATCGAGAGTTCACTTCTTCACTATGACCTGTTTCAGTTGTGTTTTATCTGAAGAGAAAACAATCGAAACCGGCTATAGTGAAGAAGTGAGCTCTCAAGGATGTGTATTTCAGATGTTTAAATCATTATTTATTTATTATATAAAGTTCACATCAAACTGTGATTGTAACATGAATCAGCTCATGCGAGGCTCATCATGAGAAATAATTACCAGTCTGATTATGAGATCAGTGCAGATAGTCATCATATATATGAGAAATCATTATCAGTCTGATTTTGAGATCAGTGCAGATAGTCATCATGTATCAGACCGTACTGCAATTCTATATTGAATGCAAAATGGCACAAAACTATATTTGCAGCCTTGCATTTGCAATACTATTGCACTTCGTGTGTCTGAGTTGACAAGTGAATTTAATAAGGCCATGAATAATAATTAAGTATTGTTCATGCACGGTTCATTATAAGTATGCATTAAAGACATTGCCGCTGTATGGTAATGATAAATTGTCAAACCTCATATATTTACAGTTTGAGATTCATATACTCAACACTTTCAAGCACAATCATGACTCGCATAAAATGTGTTAACAATCTTATATTTATGATAACCATTCTTATAACCAAATTTTGTTTGCCACGATAAACAAATTTGTATATCATCAAATGAAATCGAAATAATACAATTGCACTTGGGTTCACTTTATTGTTGTTGACGCCCCCAACAAAAAATAATAATAATAACAAATACAAATAAATAAATAAAAATAAACACAAAAAAACATAAGCAAAGCCAGCTATGAATTACGTGATGCTGTAATTCATAATTGATTATATTGATGCATGCACATTACACCATGTTCCGTTCAGCAATGTATTGATTGTAGAATGAATTGACACTTTTACGATTGCCGGGAAACATTAAAAATCGCTTATTGGTCATTAATATTCAGATATATATGTAAAGGATAACAAAGCTACTCTGAAAACGTAATAGTAATAGTACCTAGAAGATTCTATGACATCATGGCATTATGGCATTATTACTTTGAGATTGCTTTGATATTACTAAGCACGTTGCACGGATATTAACTATCCGGGGACCCCATGACTACCATTGTATACATGCGTCTCATCATATACCTACATGTGACTGGTATATAATGAAGCTGGTGGAATACTTTGGTGATGGTTGTTAGATCGATCATCGTCGCATGTCAAATTGATTCCTCTGACTACCACTAATGACAGACCAAGTCACGTGCTTGTCTATGATCTATACATTCTTATGATGACACGATGGCCCGTGCAATCAGATAGATGTATAACCTCCAGAATGTCCGGCAGATGGTATACGGGGTTTAAGCACGAATTTACTACCGCAATATACCCATGGTTCGAGTATATATATATATATATATATATATAGTTATATATCTATATATTATTATATCTATATATATCTATATATATCTATATAGATATATATAAGTGTATGTTATGTTAAAATGATCCACCTTCTTATGCCTCCAAACTCAACAAGACATGGGACGGTCACTCTAGTAACTAAACACTTGCATCTTTGATTATTTTAGATGGGTACCTTGTCACTACACCCGACTTGAGAAATACATACAGACAGGCATGACAGTGGCGTAGCGTGAGTCCATCCATTGAGAGGGCACTAGAACCATTTGGGCGGTCTTGATCGAAAAATTAAATGCTGAATTACAGGGCTGCTGATTAAAAGGGGAGGGTGCACGATGTTGTTATTGTCCTGTTTCCCTTCTCCCTTTCACTTTCTCTCTTTTCTCTCGTTTTCTTTCTTTTCATTTTTGTCACCACTCGACAGGGGGGACATTGCCCCATGCCCCCTGTATCTGCGTCACTGCATACAGATCTCACTTGGGAGAATGAATACCTATCGCGTATAAGTGCTTGAGAATATATTACCGCTACAGAAAGTGGATATGAAAACAAATAGAGCTAGAATTACCACTTCAGACCGTCTCGTCGGACATCCAAAATTCATTTTACGCGAAAGCAATTTCTTTTCTCGATTGATGTCGACATTATATTGATTATCCTTACAATGTTAGGGGCTGGCATCGAATAATGCAATTTAATCCTATTGCAATGCCCCTGGAAATATCCCCAGGACAACGAACCCCACAGACCGATTACTACACCTAGGACAATTATTGTCACCGGGCATCACATCCCATATAACTATTCCAACTACCTTCTGGAACAACTCCCACAAAAAAAAAACACTTTCCCGTACCATTAATCATCTCCCCTACCGATAACTACACCTATAGGACAACACAGACATCTAACCCATGAGAACTACCCGAAGGACAAGTATCCTTGGACATCTACTCCCTTAAACAACTCTGCATATACCACCGGACAACTACCCCTAGGACTACCCACACCGGACGATGATTCCCCTAACACGCATGTTGTTCGAGGAAATTATCATTTAGGGGATACTTGTTTTGCTCTATTACAAAGTTTTCTGGGTTAGATGATTGAATCGAGGGGAAGGGGAAGGGGGTAGGCTCTGACTCTCCTCTGTGATAGTTGTCCGGGATGGTACGTAGTCCTGGCACAGTTGTCCGGACATTATAAATACAAACCCAATGTATTCACATCATAATCGATGGCCTTCTGTATAAACACGTACAGTTGCGCATAAAGTCGGAATTACTTTTTTTTAACCTCTTTTCATGAAATGGTTGTGCCAATATGACTTGTTCTTGATAAATAAAGCATGTGTCTTCTCTGAACTTTATTGATCAATTTGTATTGATCAATCGCTATTGGTCAATCTCTATTGATCAATAAAATTATGAGAAGATATTAACTGTATCTATCAAGAATACATCTTATTATTACAACCACTTCGTGAAAAGATTTAGGTAAAAGGCAACAGTGTAGGTTATTAATCCAACCATAACGAATAATATAATGTATCTCTTTGATCGATGACTGGAAGTAACATGTATGAAACCTTTTTCTGATATGAGTAAGTAGGACTTAAGAACTTTGCTTTAAAAAAAAACCACATAAAAATTGAAACGAAAAACCTAAACGCGTGTGAAAGAGAAGAAACTTTGGTTACGGGCATTGGGTATAAAAACCCATCATAACCCCCCAAAAAGAGAGAGTAAGTGCTAAAGTAAATCGTATAAACATCTCGAACAAGCACTTGTAATGAATTCATTCTTCGTCAAAAGTGCAATGATGGAGAGAGCGATCTGCCAACGGGGAGGTTTAGGATTAATGCCACTACAAATTTGAGATCGCGTCTTTTAGTTTGAACTTTTGTATTTGTTGAGTGGGATAAAAGCTAAACGGGGGTGTTTGAGGGAGAGCTTTATTCGCACCTGTGAGGTGAGCAACCTTGTTGGGCTGGCCAAGACGACAGAGTTTTAAAAAAAGAAAAAGAAAATGAAATTCTCTCTCTCTCTATCTCTCTTACACACACCCTCTCTCTCTCTTACACACATACACGCACACCCGCACACCCACATGCACTCTCTCTCTCTCTCTCTCTCTCTCTCTCTATCTCTATCTATCTCTTTCTCTACCCTCCTCTCTTTCTCTCTTTCTCTCTCTGTCTCTCTCTGTCTCTCTTTCTCTTGCCTCCTCTCTTTCTCTCTCTGTCTCTCTCTCTGTCTCTCTTTCTCTTGCCTCCTCTCGTTCTGTCTCTCTCTCTGTCTATCTATCTCTCTCTCTCTCTCCCCTCCTCCTCTCTTTCTCTCTCTTTCTCTCTCTCTCTCTCTGTCTATCTATCTCTTGCCTCCTCTCTTTCACTCTCTCTCTCTCTGTCTCTCTCTCTCTCCCCTCCTCCTCTCTTTCTCTCTCTTTCTCTCTCTCTCTCTTTTTCTCTCGTCGTTCCTTTTGTCTCTTATCTCATCTTAGCGGTTTTAATTAATGCTACATGTATAAAGGAATAAAATACCATACCCTTGCTCTCCACACACAAATAAACAAAATAAACCACTTTATCACTGATTGCTATATAAACAGTGAGAGTGAGAGAAGAAGAGAGGAGGTGGGTGAGAGGGAAACAGACATACACAGACGTAGACAGATACACAAACAGAGCACATAACTAGGGAGTGGTTGTCCTGCGGAGGGTTATTTCGTACAAAGTGGTCCCGTTTGATATCCGGGGGTAGTTTTCCTGAGACATACTTTAACATCTCCCTTAAAGATTACTGTGTCTCCTGACATAACATGTTATTTCCGATTGTTTCCGCAGGATTGCTTTTAACTTCGCTAACAACAACAAAAATCCTTTTATTTTATTTTATTTTTAAATATTTTTGTTCAATGCCAATTAGGAGAATAACAAAGAACGAATAGAAAAACATAGACGGAGAGAAATTGGTAAAAGGGGGAGGAACTAGAGAGGGAAAAGGAGGGAGACACAGGGAGATGAGACAATAAGGGGAGGGACAGACAGAAAAGCAAACACGCATTTCACACAAGAGGGTGACAGTACACGGAAAATAATGAAGAACACGAGCCGTGAAAAATTTAGCTGTAATATGACGGATCTATAGCAGCTAGAGAAAAGGCAGCATTGATCAAAGATACGAGATAGAATGTCATTAAAAGATACTTTGTACACACATTAGCGATCAGCTATGAGACACGATTTTGCCTATCTCTTTATTCGTCCGAGTTTTTAAGTAGATTAGCCAATGGCAAACCATGCAAGATTCTTGTTTGTTAGTCGTAGTATCCTGCCGGTTATAGTAAGTAGGTCACACAGATACGTGACTTGGTGTGGTTTAATCATTTTCGGGCAAAGACAGGACGGATCTATACAGCATGACAACATGGCATGGAAATAGGAAGGTGTGGAGTGTGTCAGACATCATCATGATCATAGTTGACCAATCATGTATGGAGAGGAAGAAAGACGAAAGAAAAGTAATGGAATGAAAAACAATTATCACGAAATAAAATCTCTCTCTCTCTCTTTCGCTTTCTCTCTCTCTCTCTTCCTCTATCTCTTTCTTTCTCTCTCTTCCAATGTTACCTAATTGGGTTTAAACGATTATGAAACTGTGTCTGTGGAATAAGTGTAAATATAAACTTATTTAACAAGGATCTGTGTAACTGAATGTATCACCATGGTTACACAACAAAGTAGGCATATTTACTTTAAAAAATGGTTATTACCCCCCCCCCCCTCCCATGACACGAAAAGCCATTCATATCGGTTATACTACATTAGACATGTACAAATCCATTCGATTCGGGCAGCAAGCTTGCTTCTTTGATAATACCAAGTAAATTATGTCCATCTAATCTCGTTCTGCTTGCTCCCATGAAATAGGTGCATTCAACAACACCACGTCAATGGATACACCGCCAGCAGGCATCCTGTCCCGCGCCCGTCCGATGTTCCGGGGTGCTGCCTTACTGTGTATGGTGCTCGCTGTATCTCTAGTTCCTTCCATCACCTTGTATCATCGGGTCAGAGAGCTGGAAGGACGAGTATTGAGGCAAACACGCGACCTGTCTGAGCTGAGGTTAAGAGAGGAGAAGGGGTTAAGGGGTGTTGGTGAGATGGAAGATGCCCGCTACATCGGGAGGAAGATGCTAGCTGAAAGCTGTGATTGCCCTCCAGGTAAAACGCTTGCCCTAATAATTTATGATGCAAAGTGATTGGTCATGACCAGGGGGTGTTTCACAAAGACTAACATCGACTTTAAGTTGGACTTAACTATGGCAGGCCATTAATGCCACTGATTGCTCTCACCATTGGTCTCTCAATTGTAATCTGTAGATAATATTTTTTCCTTCAATAAACAAATTTAAAAAGGTAAATTCTGTAGATTTGTGACCACGATTTGTACGTTCCTTGAGAGACCAATGCCAGTAAACGGTGAGAGCAAACAGTGGCATGAACGGCCTGCCATAGTTAAGGCCAACTTAAAGTCGATCTTAGTCTTTGTGAAACACTCCCCTGCTATAGTCTGCGTCCTAATTTCTCTCTTTCGGTTGTTTGAACACGAACTGGTGTAACTGTAGGCCCACATTGTACATCAGGAAACTGCATTCATATGGTACGTGAATAGTTTACAGCACATTATTTATGTAAAGTCATTTCAGAACTTAAATCAATGACATTATCATTTTGGTTCATAGTTTTGTCGTTGTTTTCAAATCAGTTTTTTAATAATAGAGCTGTTTTGATTAAGTACCGGTAATCCTTTAATTCGTAGATACTCGTAGGACAGGTCTGATATCGCTACAATCCGAAGCCGATGTTGCTTTCCTACTATGTCCCTTTTGCAGCCAACAGCAAATTCTGTAGAACTTTGCAGGAATTATGAATATGTCATGTATGTCCTATATCTGTGAAATTTAAACATTAGCAGTGTCCTAGTATTCAAATCATGCAAGGAAACCCATTTACCTTCTAGACTTCACTGTCAGACACTATTGAGTGACTGACTGACATTTTTTTCTTCTTTGGTAATAACATACATAAAATGAGCTGTAACAGGTACATGAGCATTTATCTACATCAATAACCCACTACTTGTAATGGCCAAAATTAAACTGATTGAATCTTTGTGCAGCACAAAACGTACGACCATTCGGTCTAAGGGTATGAAAATCAGACTATTACTTAGGTGATTGCAATCACTTAAGTCGATTCGACAACTAATGGTCGTTATTTTCCCACTAAAAGCCATTTTCAAGCCCTTTCGTTTTGAGGGAAGTTCTAAATTAGTATTGTTTTTCAAATGCCTTTGGAATTTAACCTTTTCATTTTTTTGGCCTGCAAATGGGACATAGTACCTTTAAGGCCAGGAGCTTTCAAAACCTGGAGATTTTTTACTCTTCGTTTTCATGTATATTCATATAAAATGATTTTTGCACATGCTACCCGAATCGGATCACAGTCAGACCGTATTGTGTGCGATGGGTTTCTGTTTAATTATTCACCTCATACAATCTGATACAGGCCCAAAAGGTGATTCAGGACCACGAGGGGAACGCGGCAGACAGGGATCTACAGGCAGAAGAGGTGAGAGAGAAAGAGAGGCAGAGAGAGAGAGAGAGAGAAAGAGAGCGACACACACAGACACACACACACGCACACACACAAGAGAGAGAGAGAGAGAGAGAGACACACACAGACACACACACACGCACACACACAAGAGAGAGAGAGAGAGAGAGAGAGAAAGAGAGACAGAATGACAGTGAGAGACAGATAGGCAGAGGAATAGAGAGGGAGAGACAGACAGGGAGAGACAGAGACACGGAGAGAGAGAGAGAGAGAGAGAGGGAGAGGGGAGAGAGGCAAGGGAGGGAGAGGATGAGAGAGAAAAGAGAGAGAGAGAGAGAGAGAGAGACAGACAGACAGAGACAGACAGAGACAGACAGAAAGAGAGAAAAGAGATTTCATTTTACCGTGAAAAAAAGAGAATGTACACCCGCTCATGTTACTCTTTGGTTTCAGGAGAGAAAGGAGATCCAGGAGAATCTGGCGTAGATGGTGTGTTTGGACAGGATGGGGATATAGGGGTCAAAGGAGACAAAGGAAACCAAGGCTTGCCAGGTGAATCAGGTAGGTCATGACGTCATCACCCATTTCGTCACCCATTTCGTCACCATCATCGTCAATATCGTCGTCATGTTTATAATAATAATAATAATAATAATAATAATAATAATAATAATAATAATCTTTAAAGTCCACTCCAAATTTTATTAAACCGAAAATGGAAATTCTTTGTGCCCAGTTGATCGTGAGCCCGGCAGCCACTGAGCAGCGCCAGATCGACATTGCTCTATCCCCTTATTGTTGAACGCCAAACAAGGTAGCAGCGACTCCCATCTTTTAACGTCTTCTGGTATGACGCGGCCGGGGTTCGAACCCACGACCTCCCGGTTGTGAGGCGGACGCTCTACTGACTGAGCCAACACACATCGTGTTGATTAAATTCCTCAGAAATATTAGAATACAAAATGCATCAAGTATTGTACATCGCCTTCAAATTATTATGCTCCCTCATTCTCTCTGTCTGTCTCTCTGTCTGTCTGTCTGTCTCTCTCTCTCTCTCTATTCAGCTATCTCTCTTTCCCCTCTTAATCTCTCTCCTCTCTCTCTCTCTCTCTATCTATCTATACATCTGTTTATCTTTTCTCCCACCCCCCCCCCCCTAGGCCCTATCTCTCTCCAACTTTTGCTTTTATAGCACCACCTCCATCACTTGTTTTTTCATTCCCATACTATACTCTACTTTATCCTCTGTCTTTGTCTTTGTCCATCATTCATGTCTCTCACGTTCCTATCCAATCTCATTTACAATCCATGTATTAGAATAATTTATCTAATTCTTCACGTTCATTTTAGTTTTGTTGTACTTGTTTCCATTTGCTTTGTTTTATAGGTTTTTGTTTGACGATTGATTGATTGTCTGTATGTTTTTTTTTAAATATATTTAAAATGCTGTTCCTGCTCAATGCTCTCCCTAATACTTTATTTTTCACTCTTTTTTTATCCATAAAGGACCAGCCGGTCCCAAGGGCGTGGCCGGTAGCCCTGGTCAGCCTGGTATTGGAGGCCCCCCTGGTCTACCTGGTCCCCAGGGTATGAGAGGACAAAAGGGTGTGGAAGGCCCCCCTGGACCCCCTGGACCACAAGGACCTCCAGGTATTATACTCATAGAGGCATGGTCTTCATATTGTCTCATTAACTAATTTTTTAAAACTATTATTTTGTTTCTTATTTGATTTATTCATTTAATTATTCATTTGTTCATGTCTTTATTTATTCTTTTATTTATTTATTCATTTATTATTCATATCCTTATTTTATCTATTTTTAAATCTGTTTATTCATTATTTTTCATTGTGTTTGCTTTTGTTTATTTATTTATCTATTTGTTTACTTATTTATTTATTTACTTATCTTTTTTTTTTTATGTTTGAGACAAAAAAGCGCAATAATATTCATGGCTGAATTCGAAAATAGTTTCTAGTATAATGTGCCAAGTATTATACTTCATAGCAAAACAATTTGTATGAATATCTGTTTCATTACAAAGAATGTAATTTTGAAATTGTAGTTATTTGCTTGATAAAAGCCTATCGCCAAAACTATTTAATGAAATTAGTGAAATAATTATGTTCCTTTTTTGTTCTCTCTTTAAAATATAATAATCATAGGAACTCCGATGACCGCTGGACTGGCTTCAACGCAGGTAGGTTGAAATATGAAAACAGATATACATCGAATAGTGAACTTTTCATTCAATTCGATGCATGTTTTTAGAAGTAATTTATGCACATAGTACGTGTATATATAGGACAGTATTTAGAATTTTTAGAATTTGTTTTGTGAAGTTCAAGTTCAAGTTCAGTTTAATTCACATCCAATACAAAATTTACAACAATATAACATTCAAATACAATAATATAAAATGCAATATATATAAAATATGTAATGCGGTAAGAACAAATACAACAACAACAGTAACAGTAAAAATAATTAATGGGTAGAGTACGGATGTGAGGGACCAGAAAAGGCCATTTATATTATGTTATTTAATCTGCGTCAGATCTGTTGATACTTAGACCGGCAAAGCAAAGCATCGAAAACATTGTCCGTGCATTTATTAGCAGTAGGCTTGATTATTGTAATGGATTATTATTTGGCCTACCAGACTCACAAATAATAAAGTTGCAGCGTGTTCAGAAGGCATGTGAAAGACTGGTGTCTTATTCCTCATATCTTTGCCATATTACACCTGTTTTAATTAAGTTATATTGGTTGAGGCATAGAATTGCATTACAAATATTATTGCTTGTTTACAAATCATTGAATGGTGAAGGCCAAATTATTTGTCTGAATTATTATCTTTTAAATCACATCCGTATCCACATAAATTGTGAAGTACACAGGTCAAGCTGCTTCTGAAGTTACTTCACACAAAAACAAAAGTAACTATTGGAAATTAAGCTTTCCGTTGCGCCGCTTCAAAGCCCTTGAGCAACCTACCACTAGACATATATTGCTGTCTTCAAAGTTTGGTTGAAGACGCACTCTTTTTCCGGAGCTTTTGAATATTTGTTGTTGATTTGTTAATTTGTTAATTGTGCGTCTGTAAATTAGGTTTTGTTTTCAAAAGAGCGCAGAAGATTATATTAATATAGTAGCTGCGCTATATAAATTGATCTACTTATTATTATTATTACCATTATTATTAGTATTATTATTATCATTATTATTATTAGTATTATTATCACTATTATAGCACTCCTACGTATTTTGATTTCTTTCACCAATTAGCAAATATTTACCTATTATTGCTATTAATAATCAAATTAATAAAAAATAAGAAGGTGTAATTTGCTTCTTTTATATGTAGAAGATCGTTTCTTTGTTGTTTTATTTTCAGCTTGGTACTTCTAGCTCTCCCTTAGCTGCTATTCACCTTCAGGCAATGCCTGAAGATCTTTATTCAGGACTAACAAGACTAGGTAAATAATATCATCGTATTGGGCATATTGCTCAATGTTTCATTAATGTAATCCTGAGTCTAATCCATTGTGCCCCCCCCCCCGGTCCCTAGGATTCTGGGAGTGGTGTTGACCCCAAGCCCTTCATGAGGAAGAAAATATGAAGAAAAGCATGTTTTAGGAGGTAAATATATATATATATATATATATTTAATGGAAAAAATCCGCTCCTCTCACAAAACTAATTTGGGGACTGAGGGCCGGAAGGATTCCAAATGTCACATTCCTGGGAATAGGGATTCTCCAAATAAAAATGTTTAGACATGACTGTGTTGGCCTTCCTACCCCCCTCCCTCTTTCCTATGCCCCTTAGTCTTGAGGGAGTGGAGAGGGGGCGGTACCCCCTCCAACCCGGTCACTCAAAGAGCCTGGGTAGGACTGTGTGATTCCTGGGCCCTGTCTTACAAAGAGTTACGATTAATCCAAATCAATCGTAAGTCCTCCAATCAATCGCAAGTTTGCAGTCTCCTATCTCTTATGTATATAGTTGCGATTGATATTAATCGCAAATAAGTTGCGATTGCTATCAACTCTTTGTAATACGGGGCCCTGAATCTTGCATTTCCGGAAACATTTTCCGGCTGAAAAATTGAGTCGGGAGAAAAATCGCCCCGTCATTACAACCCTCCATTGGATCCGCCCCTGTTATTGCACCGCAACTGTAAAAAACATACCATGTATGCCTATTCCGTTCTGAACTGAACGAACAACATGCATACATGTATAGTATCCAGTTTACGTTAAAATGATAATACCTAGCAGAAAATTAATTATCTTAACAAGAACTGGAGCTCCAAGATAAGCAAAATGTTGATGCCTTATGAGCCCTGACAAATCAAATTCATATAGCGATCAAATTCATATAGCGATCAAATTCCATCATAGTGTAATCATTTTATCATGTTTCAGATGAGTATGGTCACTTGAACTCGTGGTTTATTAGCACGACAACAGGAGGGTTTTCACTCGGTCGCGATGGCAACGTAACGGTACTCTCTCGTGGACATTACTATGTCTACAGCAGTGTGAGTATTATAATAGGCTTCCTTCGTTTAGTCGTCTTCTCGTCCATTCGCTCTGTTTGCTAAATCTGGCCATGGGAAGATACTTTGAGAATTAATTTCACTTCTCTTTTAGGTGCTATGTAATATATCATTGGTTTCATTGCTTCCAGGGCTGGGATAATAAAAACAAAAACAAACAAATGAACAAGAATGACATTCACGGTACGTTCCCAAAAGAAGAGACCAACTTATCTCATCTTAGTCGAAACTTATCCATTACGAAAAAAGAACAAAATTGAAAAGAATGCCATGATGATGTATTGCAATATGATGTCATTAGTCCCTGTAGAGATATAAAATCTGATCAAAATATCCATCTTTTTTTAAAAATCGCTTTCCTGTAGATCCACATCAGTTTTCTAAGTTGTCCAATTTTTTTGCGTATTCGATGTTCTTACTTTTCGTTTGCGCCTTAAGCACATTAAACATATGAGTTGACTTTATTTCGTTACTGCTAATATTAATGAAACACTTTTCATGTGTTTGTAGGTTTTGTTCTACGATAAGTCTGCTTTCTACGGTGCGTCCACGAATATCAACGGTGTTCCTTTCCTTAAATGCATGGGTGTAAGAGGTTCTGCTTTTGCAAGGTAAGAAATTGTAGAGGTGTCGTATAGTCGAATGATTTAAGCACTTGACTTGAAATGAAAATGTTCTTGGTTTCGATTTCTGACACGGCACTAATGTCCTTTGGTAAGGCATTAATCTACATTTGCCACTCCATATATAATATACCGAGGAGAGAAATGGGGACCTGGTAAAGTAATGAAATCCTTTGCGTTTAGTAATTGTCATATGCCCTCACCGCATTGGTAGGAATACTCCCCAGAGAGTGAAGATGGTACACATTGTGTGTGTGAATGAATATGATGATCGGGGTGATAATATCTTTAAAGCGCTTAGAGACGGTTTTTCGTATCAAGCGCTATATCAATCCATATTAGTATAATTTAGTAAATTCATTTAGACCTTTTAATATAGTTTTAAAGTATCGATCGTGATATATGGTTATTTTGTGCAAATGTGTGTTTGGCTATAATTCTATTTTCATCTAAAACCGATTTAGTTGATTTCTTTTTTCATAATTCGATAATCCATCAGAGCAACGCTCATGGTTGAAAATAATTCAAAAAATATATTTGAGGAAGGATGCTATTATATTCTAAGAGTTGGGTAATATGAAATTTGTAGGCCTGGGAAAAAGGTTACATTGGCCTAAAAAATAACTCTCAATAAATCTAATTACCCCCCTCCCTCTCTCTCTCTCTCTCTCTCTTTCTCTTTCTTATTTTAGATTCGGATCGTGCAAGTCCAGTGGCGTGATGCTATTGGAGGCAGGTGATCACGTGGGTGTGGTGTCGTCATACCCCTCACGAACAGTGGACATGCGCCCTGACTCTACATACTTTGGCTTCATCAAGCTAACGTAGCATGTTAACATAAAAAACACGAATTCGGAACACAGTACGGCCAGAAACCATTGGCAGATCCAGGAGGCATCTGGGGCACGTGCCCCCCCCCCCCAAAAAAAAAAAATGTGCTGATTATTTGTGTGTTTGTGACAGACTCAGATTTGTGTGTCCCCTCAGAGTGGTGTACCACCCCCAACCAAAGAATCCTGGACCCGCCACTGTTAACCATATTTATTTAACATCATTATCCCATTTTATTCAACGGGTAAAAGAGCTTTATTTCTTATTCCTTATTTCATTTCTCTTTTTCCACATATTTTTGTAACATTCCGTTAACTATCAAGATCCCCCCCGTTATTTAAACACATAAGGTGTAGGTTCACTTTGAATTACCTCATTGTACTACACATGGTTAGTAATCAACGGTAATTGTAGTTGGTATAATATCATTTTGTGAATGGCAAAAAGGAAAGAGAGAGAGAGGGCGAGAGATTGTGATGCGATGAAAACTCAGTATAATGAAGATTACAATGATGCCATAATCATATCTGTTCAGTTCCAAATTCAAATTTGTTTTATTTCAGCATACTCTTGTTTAGTTATTTAAACTATATATGTTTTCAAAATTGCGAATATGAACTGATTTTCAAGGTTTTTACACACCATACAGTATTTTGTACAGATGTAGGTTGAATATTCTTGAAGACTACTTTATGCGATCCTTGGGTATGGAGAAGAAAAAAATGAAGAGTCTTGGTGACAGATTACAAGGTTTTGTTGTTTCCCTTGATGTATTCAACAATCTTAAATGGAGGAAATGTATATTGCTGTAAAATAACTGAGAAACCTGACTACGTATCATTATTGTAAGAATGAAGTCTATAAATGAATAAACTTGTAAATAGCATGTACATTGAGCTTTGTTATATATAGCTGGATTTGAGTTTAAGCGAAACAAAATGTATTCACTTTTGTACTGGTTGTGTAAAATGCTTCTTGTTTGTTGCTGTTTACAAATGAACCAATTATGAAATCGACCAAGCAAAATAGTATTTCCAACTACACAAGTACTGCCATTTACTTTATTTATGTTGGTTCCGAATCACCATTTTTCAATTGATCGTTTTAGATCAATATGTACTTAGAAACCCTATTAAAAATCATGTTATTATTCAACGTTGAAACTTGATACAACTTCTGACATTTTGCCCTCAGACCTTTTGAACAGAATCTTAAAGAAATTAGTTCTTCCTCTTATCCTCCTTCTTCTTTAACATTATTTTCTTCTTCTTCTTCTTCTTCTTTTCCTTCTTCTTCTCATCTTTTTTGCTTCTCTTCTTCTTCTTTAAAATAAGGCAATGCCGGAAAATCGACCAAAACTACCCATAAAAGATTAAAGAGCTGCTGCATATTGTATAAATATATATGTTCGATATTATACTAACGTTAACTTGTTTTACCTATCGCTTTTTGTACATACGTTGTATTAAAAACAGGCATTTTTAGAAACATATAATTGTACTATACTCGAAGTTGTTTGTATTGGCTTTCTTTCTTTCTTTCTTTTTTAATAAGCAGCTGATTCAATTCAGTGTATAGAGAGGGAATGGTTTCATTAAAGGGCAATCCAATCCTTGAACAACTTTATTGGTATGGAAGCAGCAAAAAAAGAGAAGCAGAATGACGAAAGTTTGGAATAAATCAGGCCAATAATAAGGGAGTTATAAATGTTTCAAATATTAGATCACTTAATCCATGCGAATCTCAAATTGGCAATTTTAAAAATGAAAAACTTTCTTATATATTGTCCGGTGTTTTTCAAACTTTTACCAGTCTGCTTCTCTCCTTTTTCTGCATCCTTTTGGAGTAGTTGAAAAAGAGCACCTTGATTACAATGTACATGTATAAAGTACCGAAGCTGTGACGTCATAAAAATCTATTTTTAGAATTTCTCAATTTGAACTTCATTTTCCGAAAGAGCATCAAAAATAATGTCCAATTGTCGAAAACCAATTGAATATGTTAAGTATTGACAGAGATATGACCATTTGAGTAAAAATATTTCCTATAGGAACTCGGTGTTATTTTGCTCTGGTTCGTAATGTACCACTCTCAGCGGCGTTATTGTTTGATGTGAATCTGTCCTTTGGGCATATTTTTAGATCTATTTTCCTAACATAGGATCTCTATTTCAAAACTAGCTGTTCACTGCCATTGGGCTATAGCGCCATCCACGGTAAATGTATGACAAACTACACAGCATGTACGATTATTCGGGGGTCAGAATAAAAGTTGGAATCCAATACTATATTACGCCCCTCCACCCCTTATCCCTTCGGACCCACGAATGCGGATCCATTCCCTCTACTCTTGATATTATCAGACTACTATTCATTGTCCGCCGCCACCACGATCATTCATATCACATATCCGTCCCCTGCTCATTACAACACCGAATTCATTGCAATTTCTATCTCTCTTCTTGTTGTTGTTTTTTTTTTTTTTGGGGGTGGTTTTTCTATCTTTACCCATTACTAATCTCTTTCCAATTTCATCTGTACACTATTCCTGTTTTTTTCTTCTCTTGCCACATCTCTCTCTCTCTCTCTCCTCCTCCCCCCTCTTTTAAAAATCCTCTCCATCTCTCTCTCTCTCTCTCTCACTATCCTTCTTTCTCTTTCTCTCTGATGTTCTTTCTCCATTATTTATCAGCACTTTCCACATACTCATAAAAACTAATAGAACATTGATGAAATAAAAATGACTAATACATACATTTGAATTGTTGTCAAAATATATTAAAATCTCTTTCTTTTCTTTTCTTTTCTTTTCCATTTGATAAAAAGGGTAAATCTGACCAAGGTGTTTGGGCCAGAGTTCTTGTTTAAAATTAATAGAGAAAATATGTAAGAGGGAAATTCCTAAATTAGTTAAAAGGGTTTTGCGAAGCACAAATACATAGATGGTGTTGATCTTGTGGAATTCATTTTTAATTACCCGGTAAGCAGCTTAATTTTGCAGCTTATTTCTACTACAGTACAAATAAAATCAAGATTTCTATTTATTTTCCTTTTTTGATAATGGCAGTTTGTACATTAACTTAATGAATTTTGTTTTCCTTACAATTTCAGGAAAATACCGTTCAACTACATGTACTTTCACACTTAAGATGTTCAATAGCTTAGAGAGAGAAACTGATCAAGGTGAGGTTGTGCAATACAGAAGTAGGAGAAAGTAACATGGTTCAGATTTCCCTTTCATTATAGCACCTAACTCATGGTGACTTGAGGTTTCACTTCATTACTCATCATAACACTTAATATCAAATTTTGTCAAAGAGGGCAGCCATTTGGGAGAGCACACCCAGAGATTGTTCTAATGACAATATCTTTGAAAAGAAAATGAGGCATGCTAACAGTAACTGCTTAGCTTAGTTTGTAGTGATGTGGCAGATAACTCAAACACCAAATACATGTAGAAGAGGATGTGAGGGAAATATATTTTATTTACAATATCAAGTAGGGATAGAAGACCTTGAAGGTGAATCATTTTATTAACCAGTCTTGTGTTGGTGAAAACTAATCATCATGACTCGTCATCATCACCACTATGCTCAACAGTATACCTTCACTATACTGTGCAATAGAGTCCATACACTTTGTTCCTGCTAACCGATTTTAAGATGGCATGATTTCTGACTTTTGACCCTTGCTATCTCTGACCTTTAAACGACCTTGAGAACCCATTGTGAAAGCTACATCTTGTGACAAGTCCTCTGATGGTGTGACATTTGACTGTTGACTCTTGGGATCTCTGACCTTTAAACGACCTTGAGAACCCATTGTGAAAGCTACATCTTGTGAAAAGTCCTCTGACGGTGTGACATTTGACTGTTGACTCTTGGGATCTCTGACCTTTAAAAGACCTTGAGAACCCATCATGAAAGCTACATCTTGTGACAAGTCCTCTGATGATGTGATATTTGACCTATGACCCATGGGATCTCTGACCTTCAGACAACCTTGAGAACCCATTGTGAAGCTACATCTTGTGACAAGTTCTGTGATGGTGTGACATTTGACCTTTGACCCTCGTGATCTCTCACCTTTAGACAACCTTGAGAACCCATTGTAAAGGCTAAATCTTGTAATGAGTCCTCTGATGTGATATTTGAGCTATGACCCTCGGGATCTCTAATCTTCAGACAACCTTGAGAACCCATTGTGAAAGCTACATCTTGTGACAAGTTCTGTGATAGTGTGGTATTTGACCTTTGACCCTCGTGATCTCTCACCTTCAGACAACCTTGAGAACCCATTGCAAAGGCTACATCTTGTGACGAATCCTCTGATGATGTGATATTTGAGCTATGACCCTTGGGATCTCTCACCTTCAGACAACCTTGAGAACCCATTGCAAAGGCTACATCTTGTGAAAAGTCCTCTGATGGTGTGATATTTGACCTACGACCCTTGGGATCTCTCACCTTCAGACAACCTTGAGAACCCATTGTGAAAGCTACATCTTGTGACGAATCCTCTGATGATGTGATATTTGACCTCGACCCTTGGGATCTCTCACCTTCAGACAACCTTGAGAACCCATTGTGAAAGCTATATCTTGTGACAAGTTCTGTGATGGTGTGACATTTGACCTTTGACCCTCGTGATCTCTCACCTTTAGACAACCTTGAGAACCCATTGTAAAGGCTAAATCTTGTAATGAGTCCTTTGATGATGAGATATTTGAGCTATGACCCTTGGGATCTCTCACCTTCAGACAACCTTGAGAACCCATTGTGAAAGCTACATCTTGTGACAAGTTCTGTGATGGTGTGGTATTTGACCTTTGACCCTCATCTCTCACCTTTAGACAACCTTGAGAACCAATTGCAAAGGCTACATCTTCATTTGAGTCATTAAGCAATAATGTTGAAGAGTCATGAATACCATCTTGTGTGGAAGACAGTTCAGAATTAACAGCACCAATCTCCAAGTACTCCTGCGTATCAAGGCTATCATTGACAACACATCTTGATTGTTTCATTCTCAAACATCCCTGAGTACCTATAGTAAATGTGATATCTTCTGATGCTTCATTGTTTCTGGATTGATAAAGCTCTTGTGAAAAGTTTTCAGTAACTCTGGGGGTATCCTGAATACTCTGGGAATGCGGAGAGTCTGGAACGTCATCTGATTTGGCAGACAGTTCAGAATTAGCCATAATTGGAGTATTGAAACACTCTTGCGTATAACTGATATCAGGGACAATGTGTCTCTTTGTGTCTGATTGCTTGACCTTCAAGTATCCTTGAGACCCCATGGTAAAAGTGACATCTTCTGACTCTTCTCTTTCAATGGAGTCATAATACACCGATGAATTGGGTGTTTCAGATCTAGGAATATCCTGAGACCTCTGAAAGTCTTTGCTAGATTTCATGCCCTTGGTCGAAAAGACTTTTACAAGTTTATTGGCATCTTGTGTGGACCTGGAGTATGGTGAATCTGAAATATCATCAGCCTTAGTGGACACCAAGTCTAGAAGATCATCAGAGTCTTCTGCAACGGTCTTTAAGCACTTCTGCGTATACAAATTATCACAGTCAACATGTTGTCTTGTCTTTGATCCTTTCACCTTCAAGCAACCCTGAGTTCCCATCGTAAAAGTGATATCTTCTGCTTCTTCATTGTCACTGGAGATTCGGGGGATATCCTGAGAAATCTGAAACAGTTCATTAGAGTTCAAATCTTGTGAAGACGAAGGGATGTCAGTTTCTCTGGCATCGTGCAGCGGAGTTGTTTTGTATTTATCAAACTTAGACACCCGGGAAATGGAATAGGGTTCACTTACATTAAAACGAGTCATAGATATTGCACTTGTAGATTCTGCTTCATCATTCTGTTGACTCTTGAAAGATGCCGTGCTTTCTAGTGTTCGATGTTGTGGGAGCTCTGATACAGATCTTTTATTCCTAGCTATGCTTGTCGGTTTGGAGATACCCCCTGATGCTGATGAAGCTTTAGAGGCAGCATTTTCTTTGCCTGTTGCTGGAAAACAAACACAACAAACACAAACCAAAAAATAACTTTTGTTATCATCATCCACAAAGATAGAAAATAATTCAATTGAGATTTGATTTGATTGGAGGGCTCTTGCTTAACAATTTTACTTGGGTTGTCAGCTGAGCTAGTTAGACGAAAACTTAGGTTATGAAATTCAGCTTCTTGGATCTTAATACAAAGTGAATTTACATGAACAAAAATGAAAATATATTTCTTAGTTGCAATCGATGTAAAATAAATAATCAAAATAAATTAAAACAGGATTTTTACTTTGCTTGGCAGGATTTCACATGGGCTACTATTTTGATCCCTACATTAATGGAATTATATTTGTATCCATTCATCCCAACTCTTTGAGTCTAAACAAAATAATCAAGATTTTTACAAAAGGGAATTAAGACAAATTTGTCCATGAGGGCTTAAAACAAATAGCTGTGCACAACCAGGGCCCCTGCCAAGTGGGGATGAAAAAAAGTAGCTGTGCGCAATAAAGGTCTTTATACACAGACTTACGTACTGTATCTTTGTATTATAAACTTTGAACTTTGAACATTGCATTTCTAGGGGTGTCAATTATTCAGGTCTTGACTCTCAGACTTTCATTATGGTATCGTATATTCAATGTGCAAGCAATAATAATATACATGTAGAAGCTCTACCACGTGAATAAATATGAGGGGGAAAAGCAGCCAGGATCTAGGGATGGCATTCATACCTGATTTTGGAGCAAAGAAGTGTTTGATGTCTGTTTGTTTGGTTCCTGCTTTGACCAGTTGAGATGATAGGATGAGATCAGAGATGTTTGTGATTGGTCTGAAAAATTTCTGCCTCTTTGCTGCTGGTGTCTGCATAGGGAATAAGAAGAAAGTGTTCACGTTAATGAGAATTGAAAGAAAACCCATCAGAATTTGACAATTTACAGTGTAGTTGATAAATAGCAACATACCAGAAATATTGTAAATTTCTCACTCTCCTAAGGATGGATATGAAACAAATGAAAAGTAAAAGATTAATTCATATTCCAGACCAAAAAATATTCCAACATATAGCTTTGAGATGAAAGAAAGCTTTCTTGAATTCATTATCTTAACCAGGTTTTTTGTCACTGTGAGTAAGTACAAAGAGCTTTATTTGGCAAATCATTTTCTTCATCTGGAGGCCAGTTCAAAGGCTGTCCAACTTTCTAGTTTCGATACATGTGGACTTAGAGCTTGAGCAAAGAGGTCATATATATATGCTCAGCTGAGACTATGACTTACGATGGAGCAAGTCATAGTCTCAGCTGAGCATATATTTGACTTACGATGGAGTAAGTCATATGCTCGGCTGAGACTATGACTTGCTCCATCGTAAGTCAAAACACATTACCAAGTTCTCTGTCTAATTTACGTCTCAATCTACATCTAAATGACACAAAAGACGTACATGTATGTGAGTCATCTGTAGGAAAAGGTTTATTAACTTACTTCCTTCTTCTCTGCTGTACTCAGCCACACACCACATTGTTCTTGTTGGTGAAGAACTGGCCGTTGCTTTCTTTTCCCCATTTTCTAATGGTGAAGTTTCAAATTTAGAAACCTTCCCTGTTCAGTCAAATCTGTATAATGAGAACAGTGTGAGAAGAGTTGGTTTGATGATGGTTGGTTTGGTTTGATCCAACTTTGATTGATCCATCATGGCTGACTGCTTGTGACCTCAACAAGCCTTACAGTTACGAGGCTCAATGCAAGACGAGTCTGCCACATGCGCACACAATTCTGGTGATCCATTGATTATCTTGCACATTACCGTGGCCAGACTTGCCAGCTGAAGCCAGCACATATACAAGGTTATTATATCTAGTCTCGATCTAGTATGAAAACCTTGCAAACTTAACGGTTGTTAACCAGACATTTTCTACTTCTTCCTGTAGACCTAGCCTATAATTATAGCCCACCATTGGCGTATTATCGTACCTAATTGTGCTTGTCAAGTGCCGAGTGCACAGTGCAATAAAAAAGGCTCTGAAGCCTGAACTGGAAGGCTAATAATATGAATAATATTTGTTGCACACCCGCGACATATATTAGTGCCTTGTGTTCAATGATTTGTTGGACCTTAAATTCCGACCATACAAATACACTTTCGCACCACCATCGGTCATCTAAATTCCTAAACTGTGATTCTGTTAAATAAGATTCAAATGAAATACCTAGACCTATGTCAATTAATATATTTATGTAGACCTAAATCTAGGTCTAGATCTAGATCTAAAAGTTGTTATCATTTTATTTTGGTTTTGTGTGTGGACACTTTACCCAGCCCTGACCACTTCTTCCAACTAGCAGACACAAAAACAAAAGGGCATAGGCCTACTAGGTTCAACTTCATGCTTGCAAAGCCGAGGCATAGTACAAATGTAACTTGTAAGGAAGGACAACTAACTCAAGTCTTAAAGATACTATGTCTCTTTTGCAGCCAACATCAAATTCTGTAGAACTTTGCAGGAATTATTAATATGTCATGTATGTCCTATCTATGAAATTTAAACGTTAGCAGTGTCCTAATATTCAAATTATGCAAGGAAACCCGTTTACTTGCTAGACTTCACTGTCAGACACTATTGAGTGACTGACTGGCTTTTTTCTTCTTTGGTAATAACATACATGAAATGAGCTGTAAAGGGTACATGAGCATTTTTCTACATCAATAACCCACTTCTTGTAATGGCCAAAATTAAACTGATTGAATCTTTGCGCAGCACAAAACGTACGACCATTCGGTACAATGGTCTGAAAATCAGACTATTACTTACTGACTTGGTAGCACTTAAGTCGATTCGACAACTTATAGTCGTTATTTTCCTACTTAAAGACATTTTCAAGCCCCCCTTTTTTAGGGAAGTTCTAAATTAGTATTATCTTTCAAATTCCGTTGTAATCTAACCTTTTCATTTTTTGGGCCTGCAAATGGGACATAGTACCTTTAAGAGTAAGACACAGCTTTAGTCACAGAGTGATTGATGACTGGAACTCTCTGCCTGAACATGCTGAAGAGGAAGCTGAGGCTCCCACTATAGTATAGATGCCTTCAAACCCAGGCTTAATCACTCCAGCAAAGGCAAAGCATAGTGGTCAATGCTAATGCCATGGCAATGCGTATCGATTGTTGCTGGAAGGAACAGAGGGCTTACTGCTTACTAGTATGTGGCGTCTCTCAATACTCATATTAATTTCTTTACTCCTGGGCATGCTGGGACATGTCATGATCAATGATGACATGCTGCATGCCTCACCCTACTGTACAAGATTCAACATGGCCTCGTACTTCGTAGCAATATATAAATCCAGATCAGTTTGTCACACCTATACAATGTATGACTATGAGTATGACTCAGAGCAACACCATTATTGAATATTGTCACCAGGCAATTTCACCCAAATAAATTCAAGCTCATCACTGCCCGTACTGAGCTTTATAAACACTCTTACTTCATACGGACAGTTGCAGCATGGTAGTTGGTACATCATCACTATCTACGTACATGCTCCCTCCAGATTCTGCAACATCAGAAACCTTCCACCTTCCAGGGAGCCCTATTCCAGAAATGCCATTGATGGCCGAGATCTGTTTTTACTCGCACTCTGTACATAATATTACTAGTAGACTCTAGGCTAGTAATACACCAATTGACTGCACTGCACAAGAGGCCCTTGCGGCGGAGCCTTGTCAGACATTTCAACCTTGACGTTATATCCTCACTGATGGATCCTGTCAAGTACCGCGTAGAAGTAGAATGCACAGTAGGCCTCTACCTAGGCCTAAACTTAAGCTAAGTCTCATGTCAAGCCCAAGGAAGGAGTCTGAAGGAGTCAACTTCTGTCAAGAGTGTAGCTGTCTAGAGTCTAGAAATCTGGACCTAGGGATCTAGATCCACACATAGCTGCATCGCTATCCTGGCTGTGTATTAAAACCTGTTTTATTGATCTCAACATTTCAAACACCACTGTACAAAATTAAACTGATTTGACTCAAAATCGGTACTTTAGTGACAATTGATGACACCGGCTAAATAGCAGTAAAATACAATTTTTTCAACTCACCGGTGTTAGAAAGAATAATTTAAAAATTAAAATCGTAAGTCCACTGTCAAACTTGCTTACAGTTTTATCGGCATGATTGTGTGCATTTGTGTGTTGTAAGTCTATTGACTATTCACGTGTGAAATTGCTGCCTATTAGCACATGGTACAGCGCTAGAGGTCCATACGCAGTATTGACTCTCTATGCTTTGCTGGAGTGATCTAGATCTAGATCTACCTCTCTACTCTACTACAGAGTACAGTACCAGTTGAAGAAGATAGATCTGAAAGCTCGACTGCTGCCTCAGCATTCTTTCAGTATGTGCGGTAAAGCCAGGTAGGCCTAGGCCTACTAAAGTAAAGGTTAAACTTAAAGGTTTAACTTTAAGGTAGCGGCTAGGTGCGAGTTCTTTTTTCCCACACACAGAAATGGACTATTGGGACCGAGCTTGAATTCCAGTAACATGAATCGAAGTACCGGGTATAAAAAAAAACATCCTTTGCATCAAGAAACCCAATTCACTGCTACCCCTCATATTCTCCCCCACCCTCTCCCCCTCAATTAACCAGGCAGCGATCGTGAAAAAGGAAAAGGAAACGCAAACTTACATTTTTTTCAGACGGCAAGAGAGGATTTCTTAAATTTCCCGCGTCTGCTATAGCGCCACCTTCGTCGATCGATAGCGCGCGTCTAGTCCACAGCACAGAACTGTAAAATACGTATTTTACAGTTCTGTGGTCTAGTCTAGTGGCGTCGAATTGGCTTCAATAAAATGGAATTCATCCGGGGAATTCATTCCCGATGTCATTACTTTTATTGTTTAGTGATGATATTTGTGATACATTCCATTATATTTTTATGTGCCCATATTTAACAAAAGAAAGACAAATATATAAAAGCGTCGTTTTGTTAGACAGCTATAGATAATGTGCTATAAAAGCGGATCATATGCTGTGACGGTTTTGGATCGACAGCTCGTTTTGTTTGCGATGGTCGCAGGGACTGCCCCGACGGATCTGATGAAGACAACTGCCGTACTAGAGATTGTTTCAATCTAACATTTTTGTTTCTCTCTCTCTCTTTCTTTCTCTCTGTCTCTTTGCTTCATTTCTCTTTTGGGGGTTTAATATAAATAATTTTGGGAAATATAATTAGTATCTATTTCTTATTTGCTATGTGCGACATTCTCACACTGTAATACACAATACTTGATAATAACAATCAACTATCTATTAGTTTATATTTATGCCATCGCATATTTTTGTATGATGAACCATTTCGATTTTTTTCTTCAAACTTATCACTAAACTATACATGTTTATAAGCGCAATTGAACCGAAATTGAGTCGAATTCATTTGAATGATTTGAATTTTTATGTAACTTGCGGTGACCGTCCCATCATGGATGCCAATAGAGTACCGAAGCTGTGACGTCATAAAAATCTATTTTTGGAATTTTTCAATTTTTTTCTTCATTTTCCGAAAGACCACCAAAAATAATGTCCAAATGTCGAAAACCAATTGAATAGCTTAAGTATTGGCTGAGATATGACCATCTGAATAAAAAGATTGCCTATGGGAACTCAGTGTTATATTGCTCTGGCTCCTAATGTTATGAGCCAGAGCAATATAACACTGATAGGCAATCTTTATTCAGATGGTCATATCTCAGCCAATACCCTATTCAATTGGTTTTCGACATTTGAACATTTTGGTGGTCTTTCGGAAAATGAAGAAAAAATTGAGAAATTCCAAAAATAGATTTTTGATGACGTCACACTTCACCACTCTATATCATCATGGGGGCTGCAGTGACGACACGGGGAAAATGGCCCTGGCACGGGCTGGGCTGAGCCGTACAAAGACCACGTACACCCTTTTGCGGCGGTACCCTTAATCAACAGAAAATGGGTTCTAACTAATTCTGGGCGCTTCCGTGCATTCGGGTCTACCGTCTAGGATAACATTATGACCATGGGTGTCGATCACGGGGGATGGGGATATCATCCCCCAATAATTCACCATCAAAAAAAAAAAATGAAGAGAAAATTAATGATGAGAGCCCGATGAGAGTAGTTAATGGTTATTACTCGCAAGATGACCATCAATATACACATTTTGCTATCTCATTTTCATAATACATACATATATAAATAGAAAACGAAGTAAATGAGACAACCGTATATGAGACAAGAATAAATTGAATTCTCGCTCATACGGCTTCATCAGGAATTGATGAATTTATTCAATTTATTCAATCAACAGCATCATAGAAATGCAGTGCGCCAAATGCAAAGCCGCAGCGTTAAAAAGCAACGAGCTAAATGTTAAGCGCGAAGCGCAAAAGTGCAAAAAAGAAGTAGAGAGTGGGAGAGAGAGATAATGAGAGACAGAGAGGATAATAACCCAGGTAGCAAGCCCATGTGGGACCCACATGGGTCCCATATTCTCTGAAACATGGGCCCGGCCATCTGGGGCCCTAAGGCATCTGCACCCAAGAAGCATATGGGACCCATATGGGTAAACCCATATAAGACAGATGGGACCCAGATGGGACCCATACCAAACTGGGCCCAAATGGGTATGCCCAGCTTAATCCCATCTGCTACCCATATGGTTAACCCAGATTTTCCCCATGTGTTACCCATATGGGCATATTCATATTCTACCCATATGTGTACGCCCAGCTCATTCCCATCTGGAACCCATAAGGGCTGGCCCAGATAGATCCCATATGGGTTACTAAATATTGGCCCCATATGGGATACATTATATGGGTTCCATTTAATAGCCCAGATGGCACAAGTGACCCAGATCATCCCCATATGGGCCCCATATGGGCTTGCTACCTGGGAAAAAGGGAAAAGGGGAAGAAACGGGCAGAAGAAAAAAGGAAGGGGAAGAGAAAAGGAAGAAAGACAAGAGAAAGAGGGACATATATATTCCAGCATTTCCTTCAGGGAACTGATGTGAATGGGCGATGAAAAAGAGGTTGACTTTAAAGTAACCTACAATGAAATATTGCTCATGTTTATTTCTTACAATGTCAAAATTACTTTACGGGATCCCCTCCCTAAAAAGCTTAGGCATGGGTGATGGTAGGTATGAGGTTAATGCATGATCAGGAATTAGTTGAGTGGATGGAAAAGAAGTGAGAAATAAGCTGAAAGAAACATGGAAAATTGCCATGGAATGATGGAAGGCAATGTGAGACAGGCCCAACATGTTCTAAAACAAGTAATAATATTCAAGAATAGTCTGTTATGATTTCTTTCACCTAGGAGTTCTTCAAAAACTAATTAAAAACGAGTAAATAATCAATGCCACATTATTGACAGGGCTTAAAAGGAAAGTGAAAAGAAAAACAAGAAACAAAAAGGATTGAATGAAATTTGGGACTTTTTGTTTATAACACCCTTCCAATAATAATGCACCTTCTAAGACTGGTTATAGTTTTTGAAAATAGTGCTCTGGTCAGGGCCTTAGGGGAATATTATGCTTATATTTTAGAGCTTATATTTTAGAGCGTATCTGGTATGATAAGTATATCTGGGTGAAGAAGGAGATAATGGAAGTTTGTTGTTTGGTAGTTGGAACGTAAGTTTTATATTATGTTTTTAAGAAACAGACAGTTTGTATGAGATCAGGAGTGGAAATTTTCTGTCATTTTGAGAACCAAATTTTGCATCAGTGATATTCTGTTTCATTGAATTGAGTTTCCCGCAGAGAGGATTCAGTTGGTTTAATTAAAGAAGGAAGAGAGTCAAATGAAGAACCAAAAGCAATATGTTTTTCATTTACTAATGAGAACTATGTTTTTTAGATCTCCTTACACAGAATATTGGAATGGGTTTTTCACGATGAATGTTGTTTGGAGACATCAATATTCATAAAATGTATGTTTCTATCACCAGGAAATAAAGAATTTTCTGTCTACATGAACCTTTCCTGGTTGCTTATTAATGCATTTGCCCACTGGTAACATAATACTTTCACAAGTTGATATCCCTCACCATTGGATTTTTTTGGTAATGTCTAAATTTCGTTTAAAAATAGATGATATCAGTCTGGTAGGCCTACACTGCAGGCAAGAGTCAGGACTAACATTTAGCATGTTATTAATTTTATTACCACTCTTATATTCTCTGAAATGTTATCTTTATTGAGGGTGACTTGAAAAAGTTAATAACTTGGAAGGGAGGGGTGCAACCTGCCACACGCTTCTACCTCTTGGTTGCTTTGATCCATTGCCGAAAATATTTTGGCACCTATCATCCCCCAACCACGGATACAAATCGACACCCCTGCTTATACTTCAGTCACATCTTTAAGT
>CP137686.1:9635904-10039241 GCA_037976565.1 Mesocentrotus franciscanus
CAATTAACCAGGCAGCGATCGTGAAAAGGAAAGGAAACGCAAACTTACATTTTTCAGACGGCAGAGAATTTCTTAAATTTCCCGCGTCTGCTGTAGCGCCACCTTCGTCGATCTATAGCGCGTCTAGTCCACAAGTACATGCATGCACAGCACAGAACTGTAAAATACGTATTTTACAGTTCTGTAACTAATTATCTAGTGGCGTCAATTGGCTTCAATAAAATGGAATTCATCGGGAATTCATTCCCGATGTCATTACTTTTATTGTTTAGTGATGATATTGTGATGCATTCCATTATATTTTTATGTGCCCATATTTAACAAAGAAAGACAAATATATAAAGCGTCGTTTTTGTTAGACAGCTATAGATAATGTGCTATAAAAGCGGATCATATGCTGACGGTTTTGGATCGACAGCTCGTTTTGTTTGCGATGGTCGCAGGGACTGCCCCGACATGGTGGCTCTAAGGGACACGCAAACGCAAAATTTGACGTATACGTATGCAACAAATTTTTCGTTTTTACGTCAAGACGTGAAAATCAAAAAAATTGACGTATACCTATGCAACAAATTTCTTGTCTTTTACGTCCAAGACGTGAAAATCAAAAAAATTGACGTATACCTATGCAACAAATTTCTTGTCTTTTACGTCCAAGACGTGAAAATCAAAAAATTGACGTATACGTATGCAACAAATTTCTTGTCTTTTACGTCCAAGACGTGAAAATCAAAAAATTGACGTATACCTTTGTTTGGTAATTTTTCATTTTCTGTACTCAATGGCCCTGAAGGGACACGCAGACGTGAAAATCGGCTGGAAAATCTGCGTCAAATATTCACGTCTGCGCCTCCCGAAAGGGACACGCAGACGTGAATATCGAATTTTTTTGGAAAATCTGCGTCCAATATTCACGTCTGCGTCTCACACGCAGACGTGAATATTTGACGTGAATTTTTCAGTAAGCTGAGCACCATGCAGGAAGATAAGTGTATCTTGGTTTGTTTTGCTATGTTTTTAAACAGCTTTATCTCGACATTAATTGTACCAGGAATACAGCTTCCTGATTGTACACCACTTCATTATATTTTATGGTCTAAAATTGACATATAGATACATAGGCCTAGATACATTACGCTTTGATATTTGTAAACATATTTTGCCTGTACCAAGCAATTACTTCTTTTGTGCATCTTGTTGCCATTTGCCCCCCTCCTATCACACCCTTTTCCTCTATTTCTTTCTTTCTCTCTCTCTCTTTCTCTTAATGTCTCACCACTCTCTCTCTTTCTCTCGATCTTTTCTAGCTCCTTTCTCCCCTCTCTCTCCTCTTTCTATCCCAATTCTGTCTCCCAATGTCCCTATTTCTCTCTCCTCTTTCTCCTAATCTGCCTCCCCTCTCCCTTTCTCTTCTCCTTTCTCCCAATCTGCCTCCCCTCTCCCTTCTCTCTCTTTCTCTCTCCTCTTTCTCCTTTCTCTCTCCCAATCTGTCTCTCCCTCTCTTCTTTTCTCTCTCTCTCCTATCCTCCCTCCCTTCCCCTTCTCTCTGTACTATGTGTATTCGAAATTTCTCGGCATTTACCACAATAAATCCATTTCCAAGCATGCAAGTTATGACACAATGGAAAAATTATTATTACCATTTGTTTTCACGAAATGTAAAGAATTGTTTTATAATTTATTAATGTTTACTTTCTTCAATTGCTACTGAAATACATCCCAAGTTGACTTACAAAATTACATACATGTAGTTAAATATTTATAAACCGTTTTTCATAAAGATTATGTTATACATTTTTAATTTTTAATTAATACTATACAGTGAAAAGAAAAAATGATATTGATTCTCTGATTGTTTAACACAATTTCATACATCACTTTGGGATTCAAAATCCATAACAAAACAACAACAAAAAATGCATTTAGTTCAGCTCATTGAAGACCACTTTACAGTTGTGTTACTATAAACAAATGTTGAATATCACATGAAATAATTAACAAAATGTTGTCCTTTTTCAAACACTAGTCGAGATCTAAACAGTAATATCACTATACATCATAATTCCAGTACATGTATACAGGTAAATTGTCAGCATAATTTGAAGAATTGGAAAACTAAACAAAACAGTTGAATTAACATATAGTATAGTTCTACTTTCAGGGTTTCATACAGGTGTAAAAGGAACATCACAACACAAATTAATTACTTTCTTAACTTTTCTTAGTGTCCAAATGAAATGGAATAAAATATAATTTTGTTTCTCTCACATTGAGTAGACAATATCTTGCATTTAGATTTCATGCAAACCAATAAATATGTAAAATGTATTGTAAAATGTAATGTACCAGCCCAGTGGCGGATCTACGGGGGGGGCGGGGGGGTTAGGCGGTTTAAACCCTTGGGCTCCCAAGTGAAAATGTGATGTGCATAGAAGAATGCCATGTGTCCAGACCCACACAGTATCCGCATCGTCATTGGGTCAACCCCCCTGGTAACTTAACCATATAACTCTGGATATAACTGTGTATTAAACTGTTACTTGATTTAAAAAGACGTTATCATGCAATGCTTTTTATGGTCTCCATTGTGTTAGTAGATGCCAGGAAAACATCAGCCGCTACGTTGCTCGGACTCGTGGACGGTTTAAACCCTTGGGCTGCCAAGTGAAAATGTGATGTGCATAGAAAACGCCATCACGTGCATAGAAAAACGCCATCATGTGTCCAGACCCACACAGTATCCGCATCGTCATTGGGTCAACCCCTGGTAACTTAACCAAACACATGATAACTCTGGATATAACTGTGTATTAAACTGTTACTTGATTTAAAAGACGTTATCATGCACTGCTTTTATGGTCTCCATTGTGTTAGTAGATGCCGGGAAAACATCTCCGCATCGTCATTGGGTCAACCCCCTTAGCAAAAATCTAGATCCGCCCCTGTGAGCCATGAGGAGTGGTGGAGTTGTTGATGTGCTAGGAATACTAGTCATGTCTTCACTGCTTCTAGGCTTTGTTGGAGGCTTGCGTTTCTTAACAGTCTATAAGGGACAAAGATGAAAATAGTTTGGAAAAAGAAATGGTTAATTCTCCGAAAATTCACAGATTTCACTAATCATTGTCCTTAAAATATAACAGCCATTATATTGGCATTTCTATAGTAACTCAGGTTATATTTTCATTTCAGATAGATTTTTAAATATAAACAAAGATGTTCATTTATGTGCAAATGGACAACATAAACCTGCATACTACTTGACAGAAGTAAAGCAAATGATATTCATAAAGACATATTTCTTTTTTTAATGTTCTGTTCCCTTCTCATGGATATGCCAATATACAGCAGAAACATCATGCCTTCAAATGTTGTCTTATATTTATGAAATTGAAATTGCATTTTTAAATTGGTGTTACTGGTTTCTTTTGGAAAGGGATACATACTTTGGACCAGATCAGTTTACATTCCCAAAATATATGAGTAAAATATGCATTTAAGATTTGAAATGCAAACTCTTTTAGAAGAACTTTTCTATGATTCAAACCACTCATCTGGAAATGAATTGAAAGTTGAATTGAACTTAAATTAATTAACTACTGGAACAATTATAATCATCTGTTGAGAGCCAGAAGGGAATTAACTCTGCGTTAAAATATATGAGTTAACACCCTTCTAGCTCTCACCATACAATATTTTCTTAAATAAAGGAAACATTCAAATAATCTATCAAATTTAACAAGTTTCATCTTTAATCATTACCACAAGAGAATTTAGCATTCATTTGGTGTTTACCTTCTGCAGATGATCAGGGAAGAGGAAAATGGTTGGAATAGCACCTTGGCGAAGTCTGGTTGTCTGGCCAATGCGGTCAAAACACTCTGCTTCAAAGTGGTCCGAGCACACGGTGGACTACTGGCTTGGTGTCCACTTGTCCCTCCTCATCTTGACAAGCCATTCTTTCAAAAGGGCTGGACCAGCTTTGGGAAACCTGGAAATTAATAGAAAACAAGATAATGGAGGATAAGTGGGATGCTGAGAACATCTTCATTTCATTTGCCTTTTATATTGCATTTGCCTTTGTCCTATTTGTATGCATGATAGCATGGGGATGTGTGTCCAGACAATGATAACAAAATTAACTGGTCAATTTTTGCTGTTTGATTTTATTTCAAAAAATAAACACGTACCCCATCAAGCATTCTTTTAACATTTGCAATACATAATCTTGTTAACATCACAGCATAGTGACAGTTTGCATGAACCTGTCCAGATCAATTTTACAAAGCAAAGCATTTCAAAAGCAAAAGCCAAAGCTACATGTCATTCACTCCAGCAAAGCATAGTAGTCAATGCTAATGGATGCGTATGCATGTCACTCACATCATGACATGTATTGTATGCAACTAATGCAAGGTTATTTGCAGCATGCAGATAGGCTAGTCGATGCAGATGTCCAAAAATATGGCAAAGATCTGGGGCCGCGGAGGGCCAAAGTCAGAAAAGAGGGTTTGCCTGCCACTACCGCATAAAATAAGCACACCTTGTTTATTTGAAAGATTTTATCATAATACACAATATTTCAGAGGTGTTTTTTTAAATTTGTTGCGAACAATCCTAAATCGGAGGGGCGTCCAAAAGCGGCCCTTTTGACGAAAAATAGTATTTTGTGAATTATATTTTAAGGGAACCTTAAACCACCATGAGTTTGGTGTCATATGAAAGAGAATTAAATCATCTAAATTTTGATACCGATTTCAATGAAATTGGGATTAATTAACATTGCAAATTTAAGTAAAAAACATGATTTTTTGTGATTTTTTCCAAATATTGAATTTTATCAATAATCGTTATTTTACATATATATCAAAATTGGAGAAATGCATTTTTGTAACTTTCCAGGAATTTGCCCTTATACAATGACAATATACTGTGAAAAGGAAAGGTTTATATCTCTTTTCAATAAAAAGTTATAGCAACCCAAAATTATTGATTCGATTTCCACAAAAACAACATTTTTGCCCACATGTGTATTAACTGTATGCATATTAGTGTATTGAGGACCTGTTTGGTGTGTTTACATCGAGTTTTAAAGATAACTTTGAGTAAACCTTTAATCACCATGGATTTGGTGTCAAAAGATGAATAATTGAAATACCTTCAAGTTGATATCAATTTCATTGAATTATGTAGAGTGTGAAATGTAAATTTTGAGCCAAAAGGTGTTTTTTGTAGATATTTTTTTCCCCTCTAATTTTGGCCAGTATCTTGGTATAGTAACTGGACAAATGTGACTGGAAATTTAGTATTGCAGAAAGTTCAAGTGATTTGGAGTGCTGACTGCAAATGATAAGTATTTCTTCTGTACTCTGAGATGTTTCAGGAAATGTGGGCATTGACAGTTGCTCCCCCCACCCGCCCCTTCCAGCCTCTTTTCATAATCTTGCCCATGACCAAGACAAGTTAGTCCATGAACACGAACAAAGTAATGCAGACAGTCCAGACAGTTAAAGGATTAGGCCAGGAGAGTGCTTAGTGCAATTGATAAGTATTTCTATACTCTGTGATGTTTTAGAAAATGGGGGCATGGGCAGGTGCCTCATCCCCTCCCCACACACAATTAACTATTATTTGACACCACCCCTTCCATCTGTCATCTGACCGCTTAGTACAATCTTGTCATGGTAAAGACAAATATTTGAACATAATCAAAGACAGATCATTTAAAAAAAATCATGCTTGTGATTTAGCTGGGATTATATAAACAGCCCACGAGACCAACAATGTAGGTCTCTTGAAATGAACCCTCAGAAAAATTGTTGGGATACCCATAAAACTGACATGGCGGTCTTGTGAATCCTCAAGTAATTTTTCAGAAGACCATGCATAAAGCCGAAGCGTTAATGTGCTGTAAATTCTTTTCAATACATGTGGATATCAAGTCTGAGCCAAACATTTTTTATTTTTTATTATTGAAGAAAACACATATAAATACTTTTATTTGCGTTAATATAGAAAACATTACTTAATTTACAAGCATTAGAATACAGTTTATTGCATTGATATTTATTTGCTTCATAAATATACATGTATGTACAAAAAGCAACGTGTATATAGATTTTCTGGCCTGGGGTACTCGTATATAAAAAAGGTCCATTTTTCGGAGGGTAAATGTTTATGAACGCCCAAACCTCTTATACATTTTAATGAAAAATTTAATGAAGACTCATAACTAAGGCTTAGGGTATTGCTCGAAGGGGTGGGCGTGGGGAATGAATTTCCTATTTTCATTTCTGAATATTTCCGCACGGGAGTCACTCAGGCCTTCTTGTGGTTCTGAAAAGGAAGGGTTCGCACATCAGTGTTTTACCCCTAAATTGTTTTAATATATATTTCATTATTCACCTTGGATTCGCCTAAGCAGAAAGGAGCGACATTATGAAATTGCCTTAACTCGCCTTTCTTTCTAAATTTGGACGTCTTCCGATCACACTAGCACAACTTCACTATCAACATGAATTTAATATATCTTTGGATGCCGTTTCAATGTGGTAAAATTAATTATTTGTTTTAAAATTCATATCCACTATATGTCCTTAAGCAACTAAAACTTTTACAGCTTTGTCGAAAGATCGAATAACCAGATAACAACAGGACTACAACATTTAGACAGGCCTTTTTATTTTTCTACATCATGTCTTTGACACAAAACTTATTTGATGTTTCCAGGGGCAGACTGGGACTGAACATTGGTTTTTAAAGTGTTATGCGACCTGCCCACTGAATATGTAAGATGCATATATATCAAGTGGCCCTCAGACCACAAATCGACTGGACCTTGATCAACCAAAAATAAAGAGCTGCTCGTGGTGAAAATTCCCAAACTCCCCACGGCCAATCTGTCTCTGGATCTTTCCTTATAGGATACGTGTATCTTTTATCTACCCAAAATGATAAATTTGTCACTGGCAGTTGTCAGCAGAAGCCCCTTGTAAAAAGTAAAGCACATGCGTCGATTGAGAGAGAGAGAGAGAAAAGAGAGGGGGGTGAGGGGTTGACACCACGTCAACTCAATAGTTTGATAAACATTGTATCCTAGCATATAACGAAAAATCTTTAAAATCTAATGAGCCATTTTTTCTTGAATATTCTTCAATCTGGTCAGGAAATTCTAATTCTAGGGATTTGTTTGTATGAATAACTATGTCATTTTCTTATTTACATAAATGCATTTTTATTATTTACCATACATGGTGATTCAATTCTCAAACATTCATCCCACACCCATTTCCATTATAAACATTGTCTTCATGTCTTATGCCTTAATTTATTTCAAAATTCAGAACTAGTTTGCATTCTAAACACATCTTGGTAGTTTTAAATCTCATTACTATTTCAAATTGGGGTGGCGGGGTTGGTGAAACGTTCTTAAACCCATCTCCAGGATGTTCCAGGATGTACACGTTACCAAAACTAAGGAATTAATAATTCCAAGATTTCTTCCACACTCACCCCATAATACATGCATAATGCTGCATTTATCCATCATTTTCTTCAAAATTAAGAACTTCTTTGCATTATAATCATGTCTTGGTGATTAAAATCTCAGACTTTTATGATGTTGGAAAGGACTCTTTTCCTAACCTACATGTATTTTTGATATATCCAACATTTTTTTTCAAAAGGAAAAATGCATCATTATTTGCCTGGATAAAAAAAAATCCCACACCGTTCCCATTGTCACAATAGGCCTGTATTCCTGTAAGCTGGGCCTTCTTTCCATTTTCTTCAAAATTTTATTTAGGTCATTGGCTGATTTAAATGAGAATTGGATTTTCTGAATAAAAATTAAAAAAACAATGTTCTCAGCATCCCCTTCATTCTCTGAGTATCCTTCTAATTACTCTTAACGTTATAACATGGTGTGCATCATAGCAAGTCTAGATAAGGTAGATAATTAAACAAAATCTATCCATGTACCAGCCTCGACTCCCTTTTTGGCTGGCGTTCTGGACAGCCAGGATAATGCCAATATCTTGTCAGGACATAGAACATAGGATCAATCACAATGCCAGGAGGTTTGTTCAGGAGTGAGGAGGCGAGACCATGTGAAGTGGATTCACTACTCGCTAGTGCCCTTTGGCAAGGCATTATTCCAAAATTCCTCAGAGAGGACTTACGAATGTGGGTACCCTAGTTTCTTACAAGCATACACATGTTTTCTTAGTAGTCAGGCAAAATAAACCATCAAACCAAACATGGCGATACTATATTATATTCATGTTGATAGATGCACTAACTTGTCTAGGTCATGGGCAAGATTATGTCAAGCGGCTGGAAGGGGCGGGGTGGGGGGGGACTGCTAATGCCCACATTTCCTGAAACATCCCGAGTACAGAAGAAGTACTCATCAATTGCAGTCAGCGCTCCAAATCCCTTGAACTTTCTGCACTACTAAAATATGTCCAATCACTTTTTCTGTTAATATACCGAGATACTGGCCAAAATTAGAGAAAACATATCTTGGTGGGGGAGGCAACTGCCAATGCCCACATTTCCTGAAACATCTCAGAGTAAAGAAGAAGTACTTATCAATTGCAGTCAGCACTCCAAATCCCTTGAACTTTCTGCACCACTAAATGTTCAATCACTGTTGTCCAGTTAATATACCGAAATACTGGCCAAAATTAGAGGGAAAAATATCTACAAAAAACACTTTTTGGCTCAAAATTTACATTTCACACACTACATAATTCAATGAAATTGTTATCAACTTGAAGATATTTCAATTATCCATCTTTTGACACCAAATCCATGGTGATTAGAGGTTTTACTCAAAAGTTATCTTTAAAACTCGATGTAAACACGCCAAACAGGTCCTCAATACACTAATATGCATACAGTTAATACACATGTGGGCAAAAATGTTGTTTTTGTGGAAATCGAATCAATAACTTTGGGTTGCTATAACTTTTTATTGAAGAGACATATACACTTTTCCTTTTCACAGAATAATATCCTTGTATATGGGCAAATTCCTGGAAAGTTACAAAAAATGCATTTCTCCAATTTTGATATATGTAATGTAAAATAACGATTATTGATAAAATTCAATATTTGGAAAAAATCACAAAAATCATGTTTTTACTTAAATTTGCAATGTTAATTAATCCCAAGTTCATTGAAATTGGTATCAAAATTTAGATAATTTAATTCTCTTTCATATGACACCAAACTCATGGTGGTTTAAGGTTCCCTTAAAATATAATTTACAAAATACTATTTTTTGTCAAAGGGCCGCTTTTTGGACGCCCCTCCGATTTAGGATTGTTCGCAACAAGTTTTAAAAAAAACACCTCTGAAATATTGTGTATTATGATAAAATCTTTCAAATAAACAAGGTGTGCTTAGTTTATGCGGTAGTGGCAGGCAACTCAAAAACTGAGCATGATATTTGACTTTGGCCCTCTGCTTATTAGTGAAAGGTAGATCTATATTAATTGTCAAAACAAATTGAAATTGCGTGTCATAAGATCTAGAGTCTAGACCTCTAGAATCTATATCAAAATATCTCTCTTAAAAAATTAAAAGTAGGGGGTCTATACAATTACAACTACAAGTATAGCACACACAACGTCGCTATGCCTATGCTATGGCTATGCCTATGCGCAGACATATAACCAATGACTTCTTGTTATTTAGATTTGTTATGACTGAATTATTAGACCCTAACTCAGTACTTGTTTCACTTTCAGTTTCAGGCTTCACCAACATACTGACTGACATAGATGATAGAGAGCAAGCTGTCAGTGTCAACAAACTAGACCTAGTCCTAGTCTAACATTGTTTTTTACTAATAGGTCTACTAGGCTCTCGAGCTAGAAGTAGCACTAAAATGACTAAATATTTATGTGTTTGCCTATCTTTTCTTCTTTTCACACCTAACCAAGTACCAACACATATCCCCACTTGATTGGATTCAGTTTATGACTTTATGACTTATGTTTTGTGGCTTTCCCCTTCCCCAGTCCAGGCCAGGCCCAGCCAAGTTACAAATATTCACACATAGTCATAAAAACAAGCAGATGGGACTACAAGCGAAAACTAGACTACAAATAGTACAATGTCGCGACGATTAGATTATCATATGAAACCAGTCTTTAAACGCTAATTTTTGTAATATCTAAATGAAATGATCACTTACTTGTGAAATGTTTTCAAGGAGCCTTTCACGAGTCGATTTGTGCATTTGATGGCTGCACAAAAAGGCATTTTGTTGACATTTAGAAAGTCTACGTTCGCATCACATCTGCGGCGGCAGGCCAGAAATGTTGGTACAGAAATGTTAGGCACTATGCATACGTAGCTGGTGCTCAGCTTACTGAAAAAAAATTCACGTCAAATATTCACGTCTGCGTGTGAGACGCAGACGTGAATATTGGACGCAGATTTTCCAGCCAAAAAAAATCTGCGTCCAATATTCACGTCTGCGTGTCCCTTTCGGGAGGCGCAGACGTGAATATTTGACGCAGATTTTCCAGCCGATTTTCACGTCTGCGTGTCCCTTCAGGGCCATTGAGTACAGAAAAATGAAAAAATTACCAAAGAAAGGTATACGTCAATTTTTTTGATTTTCACGTCTTGGACGTAAAAGACAAGAAATTTGTTGCATAGGTATACGTCAATTTTTTGATTTTCACGTCTTGGACGTAAAAGACAAGAAATTTGTTGCATAGGTATACGTCAATTTTTTTGATTTTCACGTCTTGGACGTAAAAGACAAGAAATTTGTTGCATAGGTATACGTCAATTTTTTGATTTTCACGTCTTGGACGTAAAAGACAAGAAATTTGTTGCATAGGTATACGTCAATTTTTTTGATTTTCACGTCTTGGACGTAAAAAACGAAAAATTTGTTGCATACGTATACGTCAAATTTTTGCGTTTGCGTGTCCCTTAGGAGCCACCATACCCGACGGATCTGATGAAGACAACTGCCGTAAGAGATTGTTTCCATCTAACATTTTTGTTTCTCTCTCTCTCTCTTTCTTTCTCTCTGTCTCTTTGCTTCATTTCTCTTTTGGGGGTTTAATATAAATAATTTTGGGAAATATAATTAGTATCTATTTCTTATTTGCTATGTGCGACATTCTCACACTGTAATACACAATACTTGATAATAACAATCAACTATCTATTAGTTTATATTTATGCCATCGCATATTTTTGTATGATGAACCATTTCGATTTTTTTTTCAAACTTATCACTAAACTATACATGTTTATAAGCGCAATAAAACCGAAATTGAGTCGAATTCATTTGAATGATTTAAATTTTTATGTAGCTTGCGGTGACCGTGCCATCATGGATGCCAATATCATCATGGGGGCTGCAGTGACGACACGGGGAAAATGGCCCTGGCAGGCTGGGCTGATCCGTAAAAAGACCACACCCTTTTGCGGCGGTACCTTAATCAACAGAAAATGGGTTCTGACTGCCGCTCACTGTGTGTACGTAATTCATGAACATATTCTGGGCGCTTCCGTGCATTCGGGCCTACCGTCTAGGATAACATTATGACGTCTATTATTACATCAAAGAAATAATGAAAACCTGCTGATTTGACCATTTAAATGGTTCACTCAGGTATCAATAACATAATGGTCATATGAAGATTTTTTTCGGATAAAATAAATGGGAAAAGGACATGTGGTACGTGAAACATTTCACGGAATCGCCCTTCTAAGTTTTTACCACGACGTGCTCTGACAATAAATTGCTACGCTAACTGAATTTTTAGCTTCAACCCTGGACCAGATGCTTGACCTAACCTTAATCCTACCCCTTAACTTATCCTAAAATCCAACTCTAACTCAACCCTGAAACTTATCCTAAAATCCGATTGTGACCCAACCCTGTATATTTTACCAAATAGAGCCGTTGTCACCGTGAGCAAATGTCGGATCACAATGTTGTATAAACCGTTTCGATACTGGATGTAGAATGTACCTTATCTAAATTAAAAGGAAATTTGGGACGGTGATAACCAAGATTTTGTTCTCATTCTACACTATCTAGAGGCTGAAAGTAGTTTATACCAGATTTATGAGTAACTAAGTATTCCAGAATGATTTGGGATGCAATGTTTGTCAATGATAGATGCCGATGGACAAGCAAAGTCCTGATATAATAGGGAGAAGCCTCGTTTTATTCCCCAGGACTGCCACGTAGGCCTACTGTTGTGTATGGAAAATGAGAATTGGACCGAATTCTGAGATAAGACTTTTTTTTGCGAGAAGAGCAAAGCTTCCATCAAAGAATGGAAAACGGGTCCCATTTTTCTTTGTCGCCTACAAAAACTTATATAGAAATGTTAAACTATCAAATCCCGCTAATGAAACCAAGAAAGCCCTGTTCAGTGAACATATAGATACCCTCATCACAAACTATTTTATGGTATCCATCTGAAATGATTGCATTCTTCTTGTTGAACACGAAATATGCCTATCGTAACTATTATAGTCTGTTAAGTTTACATTAGGAATCTAATTTCAATTGTTTTGAGTATTACCCCAAATGCATTTTTATTAAGTCAATGAAATATGATCTCCCCAGGGTCGGATTGCATGGTGGGAAAGTCTATCTCGGTATCACTAACTGGAAAACCGGCAGGGAAGGCGGACAGACCATTCCGATTGAACGGATCTGGATCCATCCGAACTACTCCGGTGATCCGGCTCACCAGAATGATCTCGGTATGATCAAACTGAAGAAACCGGCTACCCTCAATAACTTTGTCCAGCCGGCTTGTCTACCGCCGATGGATTACGTCATTGCTGACGGTACTTACGTCACAGCCACTGGCTGGGGATCCATCGTAGAGAGCAGTAAGTAAATTATTTTCTCGGCCTGTAGGCCTACTTAATGAGATTATACAAATACATTATATAAGTTTGATTTGCCTAATTAAGTAGCGCAGTGCAGGTTATAATGCAATAGAAATGCCGCCCGTTGCACACGAGGCGTCATTTCCATTGTGTTCTTACCCGCATTAATCGAGGCTATGAGGGCAACTGATCGACCCATACGCAAGTATTATAATTCAAAGCAATATTGTACTGCATGCTAATTTTGCGTTTTACCTTTTTTTAACGTTGTCACTCTCAAATGACGCTTCAAAGACCACAGCATCCTCCGTCAGGCAAATCACACCTTGTGTGCAACGGGTTTAACCCTAATGTGACGCAAGATCAACGGGAACTGGAACGTCATATTGTCATGTTTCCCAAGTTGGCCCAATAAAGACCGCATACCCCTATAGGCCTATAAAATATCACTAGACCAACGTGAGTCCAATGGGACGTAGGACCCATAATATCCATATAATCTTATGCTGGATTTCAGGTGCTAGTCCACCAGACCTACAGGAAATCCGTCTGCCGAAAGTTCCCCTGGAGTACTGCAGGAACCACTACTCACTAGAGCTGTTGGACAGTGTCGTTTGTGCAGGATACTCGAATGGATTTATTAGTACCTGTTTTGTAAGTTGGATTCTGTATTTTATCGTAAAAAGTAGTTTGTTGCGTATCTTATTTCCTCATTACATACCATTTGCTACTTAGAGATGATTCCATAAAATCAGCAAGGCAAATTTTTCAAGTTTGGTCCACGAAAACGGTAGAATATGTGTAATGTTTGAAATTAGCTTTCTGATGGTACCAATACAGCGTGACGTCATCGAGACGCCATTTTGTCACACTGAAGAGACGAGTGCTCGGAGATTCTGAATACAAATTTAAAGCAAGACATGACGTAGAGTTAAATGCTACCTTGAATGTGTCACCATGCTCACAGTGAGCATAATAAAATGATCATGTGATCTTTACCATGTGCCATTTTGTGATTTATCTCCCATTATCTGTCATTTCTTTACCATGGTCGGTATAATGCTTAGCTCAAACATGTGACCGTACACCCTAAAATATTATTCATCCAATAATTGCTTTAATTTGTCGGCCCTTCTGTATTGCAGGGTGATAGCGGAGGACCCCTGGTGTCTGACATCAATGGTACCTGGTATTCCATCGGATTGGTGTCGGCAGGAGAATCATGCGGTGGGCCATATAGGCCAAACATCTTTACGGGTACCGCTAGCAATCTAGACTTTATCATGAAGACTATGGAAGGAAATTGATAACTGCATAAGTTATAGTTTTAAGTTCAATATTTAATAGAACTGCAATTATCATGACTCATGTCTAAGTCTTTTACTTGGAGATTTATATGTCATATCCTTTAAACAGATAATTTGTCTAATGGTATGATTGTTTTGCCGAGTGAGCAATAGAAATAAGAAAAGCACTTTTCGTTAACTAGTATAGTGCATGTCTCAAGATTGCCTCAAAAGATGTAGCAAGAGATCTAGGGAGTTGCTGTTGTTTGGAAACGTGTGAATCTTTGACAAATGTGCCTTTGTGGTACCTCAAACCTCAGGGGATTGGGTTCATCAAAGACAGAAGACGTTTCCATTTACACGGCCAGTTCTTATGACCAGAATAGCCTATAAAAACATCGTGAGGGAGAAATAAGATATCACATTTATAATCATGGCACCCTTCACAAGGAATGGGCATAAATTAGAGAGCGTAAACCAATGTCTAAGTTATCAAAAAGAAAATATATCGGTTTATAGATTTGTGGCACTTCATTTGAAAACAAAAAGCTACCTTTTGTGATGATATCCTGAACCTGATATAGACACCAGTTAAGAGTTATGGGTCCAGGGATTCAAAGTTTCTCGTGAAAATATTCTATGGGACAACAAGGACACAACACTGTTTTTTCTCCAAAATAATGTGGTGTAAAGTTCATTATTATTGCCGAGCACGGAACGTCGAATAGATTGTGAAATTAATTTACAGGAGATTTAGTAGTAACTATTATAGTCTATAGATGTTTCAATATTCAACGCCAGGTGTCCGGTTATAGGACCCAACAGTTGTGTTCGATCAATAATGATTTATTCATTTACTTAAAACACGGTTTAAACAAAATAATTATAGTAATTTAAGATTTTAGGTTCTGCAGCTGTTCATCAACTAGTCTAAGTCATAAATTTTGAAAAATAGAGGATAATTTTAAATTGTAATCCTTTCAGCCTTACTTTATGAATTTTAAGGCAATTATTGCTCAAGATATTCTTTATAAGATTATTTATGATGGTTTTTCTTATACTGTCAGAAATGTTAATTTCTTAGTGCACGTTTGGCATCTGATCTGTTTTGAATATATTTCCTTTGTTATTGCTGTGTGACTTTAAAATGTTAACAGCCCAACTTAGCAGATTAAAATGTGACGGTGTTTGAATGTAAACATTATTTTGACCTCTTTTAGCTATTAAATCTACAACAATATCTTTTTTATCAAGTCACATTAATTAGACATTGTAGTCTGCAGGCCAATGGTGTATTTAGATGTTAAAGAATCAAATATAATTATGATGGAGGCGCGATGGCTCAGTGGTAGAACAGTGGTCTCGTAACCGGGAGGTCCTGGGTTCGAAACCATGCAAGTCGATACGCTAGTGCCTTTTGGTAAGGCATTAATCCTACATACCAAGTCCCTCGGTAAGGAGTTAAAGCCCCCGGTCCCCTGCTTGCTAGCATATACATACTTTTCTAGCAGTCAGGTAACAACCAACAAATCAACCAATATGTCTACATCAGCCCTATCCGTTCCTATTTTCTACACTATCGTTGAAGTACTAGACTTTTTATACAGAATAATTCAAAATTAATGTGTTTGCCATAAGAGTAGGATAGCAAAATGATGGTTATATACTATTCTATATTGAGCTTGAATTTCGTTAATTTATATCATGTACATGTATTTACCATGAAAGTATAGAGTCGTCTTGTGCATCACAATACACCCTTTCACGGTTAAGGCCGCCATTTTAATTTGCGAGTAAACATTGCGTCATCAATGTTTTCAGATGCGCATCATGCGCATGTATTGTTGCGTCACTGCCTGCGCTGACATGGGCGCCATTTTAAATTACGAGTAAACAACGTTGTTTACTCGTAATTTAATGTCAGCGCATGCGCACTCTTGTAACCGTGAAAGGGTATATTGTGTAGTTTCTCGTCTGTGTTATAAACTTTGATTTATCTTTGTACTTTGTACTTTGTACTTTGTACTTTCTGTCATAGATATGCCACGTTACAAGCATGATGTATAAATTGACTGTTACTGAAAAAGAGTGTAAAATGAAACTGTACTGATAGTAGGTCTACTTTTATTATAATGTTGAGTACTAGTCGTGCAATTGCGTTTAGAAGAAACCGTCTAGGCCTATAAGTTATTCTGAGTGATTGATAATTATGAAGGAAATATAATTACTGTATATTATGTTCTAACCATCGAAATAAAGCAATTACATGATATTGGATGCGGACACCACACTTTACATCAGTTGAACCTCACAGCATTGAAACCTTTATCATAGGGTCAATCCATATTTGTTATATAATGTGTGTACTTGTACAATAGGAGCTATTTAAGAGACGTCTAAAAAATAAAACCCTTAAGAATAATGTTTCATCTTGCATTATTTCGATGATGTATTACCTTATCTAAAAATACGAGATAAAAGAGACGAAAGGCTCATGAATTATGTATACTTCGGCTTATCAGTACTTGAAGTGTAATAATTGAGGCAAAATCAGACTAACTATATTGCAGAAAAGGTATATTTATGGGAGAACAGACGAAGCCAGCGTTGATTACTCGAACGAATAGTCGTGAGTTCTTATGATTTTAACTTTCGTAATGATTTTGTAGTGATTATATTGAATGTTGTTGATGAATATCTTAGATCAAATTTCTTTACAACTTCTTTACCACGCAATAAATTTTCATTTGAATATATTCGTATACTTAATTTCCTTATTTGGTATAATCTCATTGGCTTTATCATTGATAAATAAATCAAGTTTTTAACAAGGTATCGGGAGAAATGCATTTGTATCATTTTTCTCAGGGCTTTGCCAATCAGGACTCTTTACTATTACAGTAGCCCCGACCCCATATATTTAACTCGAGTCTCTGAAGCGGATGTTTACTTGAAAAAGAGAGAAAATGAAAGGGGGAAGACAAGAAGCCGAAATACCTGGAACACCTCCTGCATCCCACCTCCCACACCTTCCCTCTAATCAGTAGCCTAGTAATCCGAGTAATCATTTTCCGTGCCACGCACTCATGCCACGCAATTGGGTTTGCTGGTATATAGGTAGAAACATAAATAAATTGGGGCAAATCAATTTTTCACGAATAAAAACATTGGTAAGGGTATGAATAATTTAGTTGTTAACTATATGTTCCGGGCGACAAATGCTTATGGCTTTTAATATATAGGGTAAAGATTTTGGTTTTCAATTGGTTTTGATGTTAGGTTTAGGACTAGGTATGTTGGTCTAGGGTTAAAGTTAGGCAAAATTCGGTTAGAGCAGGAAACTGTTTCCTGAACACGTCGAATCGGTTAAACACAGGGTGTTTGAAATGTAGAGACTGAGAGAGACAGAGAGAGAGACAGAGAGAGAGAGGGGGAGAGAGGGGGAGATGAACGAGATAGAGAATGACGGACAAAGAGAGTATGTGTGTGTGTGTGTGTGTGAGAGCGAGAGAGAGGGTGAGAGAGAGAGAGCAAATTCTGGGCAAAGTGTGAAATAACCAATGAAACAAGGTCACCCCCATGTGTAAATAACCCTCGTCATACAGACAATATTAAAACAGAATGTAATATGTACCTCTATGATTTACTCCTCACCCCACTATTATTTTTTAATAATCTCTCAGTCAATCAATTGCCACGAATACAGTAGATTATAACGGTTATTGTAACTTGTTATTGATAACATGTTGTATGAAACATGGCCCTGGAACACTGGAAGTGTTGTAAATATTATTGATGGTAAAATCACAACAGACATTGACTAATATGGCCTGGGCAAAGTGTATGGCATTGACCACAAAAGTACAGAAAGACAAATATTCAGATGACCTTTGAAGGTTAGTTATGCTTAATTGTGGTGTTTAGGACTATATATTAATAAGTTTGATGTTTCACCATGCGGGGAGTCCTGAAGAGGACCGTTAGGACTATTCCTTGTGTGTCGGCTAAAAAAGAGTCGAGTCTCACCACAATCATGGCAATCCTTTGTTAGAATACAGTGGATATTTTTTTTGTAGAATTCAAGCTGCTCACTGACCTGTAAGAATCTTTTGCCCGAGATTATAATATGATGACCTCCGCGTTAAAATCAAGTAGACCAATAGGGCGTCGCCTGTACCTGGGACTGGTTGAAATTAAAACTGAATCACTTTACCTTCCGGGTTTCTCCCGGTTTAATTAATCACTGGCATCTCCAGGTGTATCATTACACCAGAGTTTCCCTTCACAATTTTAATGAAGAGTATAGAAGAGTGTGTATATACAAAGCGCCCAGGGGTCTCAGTCCTGTAGAAATACTGTAAGCATGCGTGACCACAGGTTTTCCAGACACCCCCTAAACGAGGATTTCTTCTGAGGCCAAAATACACACTCAATGAGGATTTCGCGTGGTTTTTTCCCCGAATTTAAACCCTAAACGGGTTTTTCACAAAAGTGTAAACAAATATTGTAAAATTGTAACCCCTTGAGCATTTTGAAGTGCGATAGGGATTACCATTTAAGTTGTTGACAATGTAAAATAAATCAAATTGCGCTTATGATGTAAAATTCACAATGTAAAAAATTATTTCAATAGAGAAGCAATAACATCAACCTGTACATTTCCAAATTTAATGCACAGCCATCATAAGTCCTTTCTTTAGAAAAAAAGAATTACATTTCAAAGTTGAACTATTTTATATAAAGTACATGTAGTGTTTACAGAAAGTACACAATGTACAATGAACAGTTACTATTCTACTATGCAAAACAAAATATGTATAATACCTGAGGAACACATGTACAAATTTAACCTATGTGAATGACACCCATCCATATCAGCACAGGGCATCTAGTAATATATTCTATGATGTCGATACTTATAGCAGCTTTTGTGCATAAATTAAACAGGTTTTAGTATAATCTTATCAGATTTCATGGTACATGAGGCTCTTACTGTACGTGACGTGTCAATTCAATTCGATTCAAATAACTTCATTTCCATAACTCAATCAAAACATGAAGAAGAAAAAATGCTTACATAAAATGAATATTAAATGACATTTGCAATATAACATAGAAAATGAAACTTATTTGTAATTATACAATCTTAAATGTCGATAAGTTATCACAGCATGTTAGGATACAAAATATATATCATATCAAGCATATCATCAATTAAGTTGAATTAAAAAAAAAAAGGAGAAATGCACTAAAAAGCAGAGATTGTATTTGTGTGGATTACTCACAAAAATAGAAAGGAAGAAAACTAAAAAAAAGGTCAATAAAGAAGAATGCAGTGTATTTAAAATATTTTCGTTAAATGATGATTTATAAAGACAATGCAAATAACATATTCGATTCGATGGTGATTTGGAAAGCATCTTCAAATACTACGGTGGAGATATTATGCATGCCTGAAATAAATGAAAAAAATTAGACAATATATATTCAGATATGATATTACTAACAACTCTTGGAAAAATGGAATTCCCTCATCATTTCAGTTAGAGTTCCATATTGCTTCAAGGCCAATATACCTATAAAGCACTTTAAAATGATAGTCATTTTAAAGATTTATTTCAGTATGTGCTAGAGATTGTATTTCGCAGGTATGTTGAAGTCAACATCTCGTAACATCATGACGAAGCAAGCAATCAAATACCTGAGACAATGGCATCTAGAGACTAGACTTCGCTCTCAGAATCGTACCTTATACTTCAGTCACATTTTTAAGTTTGAACGAAAATTTTCCCAACTACGGTCATAATGTCCATTACGGACATTTTCAAATTCGAACGAAACTCTGACATTTCTCGTGTCGTCTTTCCTCTCAAATTCGCATGGAACATGTTCCCTCGGTTTCCTCACCAAGGTCATAAAACTGTTCAACGAGGCACCCTTTCACGAAAACTATCGTATGTCCAAGTTCGCCGAAATTCCATTGAAACGAGTGTTGATTTGAATACACGCGTTTTAATGGGATGTCGGCAAGCTTGTGCTTAGGACGGTTTCGGGAAACGCTCTCCTTGTTTTGATCTCAATGGGGTCCCCTCCGTCTTTTCTTGACCAGCATCAGAGCGATGGTGAGGAGGACCGATGCAGCACTCATGCCTCCCAGGATCATGAAGACATAATCAAAAGATCCAGTAACATCGTAAAGACTTCCTGCATTGATCAGAGAGCAACAAGAAAAATAACCCTTAAGAATATGCGGAAGATCATAATCATTGTAAGGTTGGAATGCTTATCTCATGGAAGTACATTGAACTTAACCTTTGATTAAAGATAATTGAAATGAATTTTTGTTTCCAGTAAAACTTTTGCGATATTCAAATAGAATTCCCATTGTTTACAGAACTTATTTACGTAGTAATACATACCTAGAATAAAGATAAAAATAGATGATGGTGTATAATAATTACATATATTTAAAATCGGTTCGTGCATTGTATTTTTGAACAAGCTATTTAAAGAAATAGTGCTCAAATACCTTAAATATCATAGGGCCCAACATATTAAAACCACTGGGTGATGAGAGTTCAGAAGTTGATGACTAGAAAAGTTTTCACCTTGATACTCTAATTGTTGAAATACAGCTGAAAGATGTATGTATGTGGGTACTTCTTTCTTGAATGCTTAAGAATGGCTTAATTCATTCACATGCTACAAATGTTTGCACTTCATTAGTAAAAGAAAGGGGGAAATCTGTTTCAATGCGACGGGTCCTCCTCGGCTTCAGGGCGTGTTCGAGATTCCGTGGCCTACCATATTCGGTGCCTTCTAATTATGTAGTATCCATCCTTGAGTATTGGATAGACCATGGCCCTGTCTTATAAAGAATTGTGATTGATCCGAATCAGTCGCAAGCCCTCTAATCAATCGCAAGTTTGCAGTCCCCTATCTTTTATGTACATAGTTGCGATTGAAGTTGTGATTAATCGCAACCGTTTATAAAGGGGCCCCAGACCTTAAGGATGAATCCAAACTAATAGTGGCCCCGAAATGAGACGAGTCGTTTCTTCTCACATACTTCATATCAAGGTGACTACCTCCTGGAATACGATTCGGACAACTACTCCTCTAGGGCAATTATTCCCTAACAATATACTCCGGATAACTGCCATATAAGACAACTACCCCTTTGACAATTAACCCAAACAACTAACATTTTGAATGGGTTGTTTCCTCTCACACAATTTGCATATCTCCAATATCGTATCGGGGGTCACAGAGTCCTAGAATACGACCAGTACAGCTACCCCTCTAGGGAAACTATCCCCTGACAACTACCCGAATGACAACTACCCCTTAATTTGACAATTATTATTCTCTGGTAACTAAAATTTTGCAAACAATATGTGAACTGGAGAAGTAAAAAAAGATGAATACCCGCCTGTCATGTAACCTGACGAAATTACAGCAGCTCCTGTCACAAATAACTTGATGGAGAGCATACCGGCAAAGTTTTCTGTTGCGACGTAGAAAACCAGGACAGAGTACGTGGCTGGGAAGGCTCCGAAAATCCCACCTCCGGCAAAAAGGAGCACACAAGGAGATGGCTGAAGGATACACTAAGTTGGTAAAGGAAGAATGCTACGGTTACAGATGCCATGTTTGCGGTAAAAATAATCGCACCCCAGTGTGGTCGAAAATGCAGCATGATGGTGACAACCCCTTGGTAGATGAAACCGCCAAGAGCACCAGCTAGAGGTAGGTAGGCCGCGAGGGATTCATCAAGGCCTTTTGTCACTCCATAAGACACCACGAAGAGTGTCCAACTCACCATGGTGACCTCTAAAATGTACTTACATGGCAAGAATAAAAAGCAAAATGCCTTTTCTTGAGCAAGCATTGAAATATTCAAAGTAGCCGAGAGGAAGCCTACGACTCTGTCGAGTTTTGATTTTGCACTGTCTTCTTCATTCTGACTGACTGCAGAAGGGTTGCTTTGTTCCGCGGTCTCGCAATCATCAAGCTGCAAAGTCGAATCATTTTCCTCTGAGGATGCTTCTTTGGGGAGTTCAATCATTCTTCCAATGTCACCCTCTTTACATGCAGGCACTTGGTAAAATCCACCTGTTGAAGAACGTGGTGGTCGGAAGGTAACCGCTATAGGAGTACAATGTAGATGTACAGCTGCAAGACAAAGAAGAGCGCCCTCAAGTCCATAGGCGTCTAGAAGCTTGTAGGTGAGGACAGGAAATGCCATACCGCCTACTAAACTTCCCAGGAGGCATATGGAATTCACGAAGCCGAACTTTTCTCCAAAATACTGATGAAGGATCTCGAATGATATCTGATTTAGCGGGGAACCAAAGAGCCCTGTAAGGTAATAGAGACAGAACATGAATATATATATTTTGATATTCAAACGATCTGGGCGTGAATTATAAAGAGTTGCGATCGATTCTAATAAATCGCAACTTGAAATCAATCACAACTTAACTTAAGACGGGGATCTGATGTCTTGTTATGATTTGGGCAAAAAAGCCCTTGGCATACAGTTATAAACTGTATGTGCACAGATTTACAAATTTAATGATGTCCCTCTTGTCAGCTCATCCACTTCACTGAGAGATAATGTATTCGGAACCCGATATATTCATTTTAAAAGTGGAAATACGCTTCGAAGGCTCAAGTTCAATTCAAAACACATGCACGTTGATAACTTTCAACCTGTCTATGCAACAAGGCCATGATTAAGGAGCCAAGTGCCATTTGTTATTCATGTATTACGTTCATAAGTACATTACATATTTATAAAGTTAATGTAAAAATGCCTCGTAAATATTTTGTCATTTCTTTGTAAACCAATTTTCATCCTGTGCTGCTGGTCATTCTATATACACCAATAAATAGAAAGAAAGAAAAATCAAAGAAAGAAATATTAATAAGGTCTTTTCCATAAAAATGTCATTGTTCCTTTCCGATTTATTCATAAAAATACATCTCACGGTTCTAAGTTCGATTCGTGCAGGCATTATATTTCATACCTTAATTTCTATTCAATTACTTTTATTTACATTAATTTATTGTTTAGTTTATTTATTTATTTATTAATTTATCTATTCATGTATTTATTATTTGTTTGTTTATTCAATGTAATCAATTTTCAACGTACCGGTCATGAACATAGCAAATCCAAACCAGACGGGTGAATCGACGTAAGCGGAAGCTATGATTGATGCACTTGATCCCACGCTACCCACAATGCAAAGCGCCCTGGGATTGATTCGTTTGGCAAGGATGCGCACAAGAGGACATGTTGTGAACAAACAAACGAAACAAAAACAAAACAAATTAACAAAGCACTTATAAACCTCATTTTAAGAAAGCAACACGATCGCAATGACTTTCGAGAAATCTACTCGAGGGAATTTCAATACCCCATCAAGTACATGAATATTCCATCTAGAAATCATCGCCACTGAGGAGCTCATGCAAAGCTAATATAGACGACTCAGAGAATAGTAGAATACACCAGGAGAAATTGCCTGATATTGGGAGGACTGACGGAGGAGAAAGAGGAAGAAAATACCGAAGAACTTGTGAAAGCAGTTTGCCGAGAAAAGCTCGACATCCATCTCGATGTCAACGACATCGACTGCAGCCCCCGCCTCGGCGCAGCTCCAAGCAGAAGGGAAGGCGACCAGCGCTCCGGTAGAGCTCCAACAGAAAGAAGGCCCCGTAACCTCATCGTGAAATTCACCAATTACCGGGCCCGCGAGAAGGTGCACGGCGCAAGAATGAACCTCCATAAGTCCGATCAAAAAAAACTTCATCAACGAAGACTTAACTAAAGAAAGATCTCAGTTGTTTGGAAAATTAAGAAACAAACGGAAACAAAGATCACAAAATGATCTGGACCCAAAATGGAACCATCATTGTGAAATGTCCAAAATAGCACCCGCATCAAGATAACAAGAGAGTTAGACTTGAGCAAATTGTCTGATTTGAACTTTTGAACGTTTCTGAACACTTTTTGATCACCTATAATCATTTGAACATTACTGAATATTTCTAGTTTCTTAGACCATATTAATTCGACGAATAATTAACCACTCTATATTGCACGGTCTAACATTTGACTTCTTAGTTTTGTTATTTGGTAGTTGCGCATGAATTCTCTTTTTTCTTTAACAAAAAATGTAATTCAAAACAACGTGATAGTAAGACTTAAACTATTTTGTTCATGTTGAACAATCTGAATATTTAGATCACCTTTGATCATTTTTGGATATCTGTTATCATTTAGACCTATTGAATCAATATTGGTACTACGAAAATTACCCAACAGTATTTTTTAGTTTTGTATCAGTTTATTGAATTATCATAGTTACTTGTACTTTGTAGCTCTATTTATTTTATTTTTTCATCATTATAATAATGATGAAAAAATAAAATAAATAGAGCTACAAAGTACAACTATGATAATTCAATAAACTGATACAAAACTAAAAGTTACTTGTACTTTGTAGCTCTATTTATTTTATTTTTTCATCATTATAATAATGATGAAAAAATAAAATAAATAGAGCTACAAAGTACAACTATGATAATTCAATAAACTGATACAAAACTAAAAAATACGGTTGGGTAATTATAGTAAGGCCTTTTGATTGTCTCGCACAATTTTTTCACATAGAATACATGGATATGAAATAACCATTGTCAACTTGTCATACACTTTAATAGTGTATGACAAGTTGACAATGGTTATTTCATATCCATGTATTCTATGTGAAAAAATTGTGCGAGACAATCAAAAGGCCTTACTATGTACAGATTGCTATAATTGGGTTCACATTAGATGTGTAGGTATAGCACCGTCAAAATACAATGATTTAAATGAGACGTTTGTAGGGTGGCAATGTACAAAATGTTTGTTTAGCTAGTTGCCTGTTTCAAATGAATAAATATTTCATATTAATGATAATGATGATTAATTTAGTGCAACAGATGAAAGGTACTCTGGTCATAATAACCAAAATATAAATGATTTTATTAATCAATATCCTGAACAAAAGGGAATGAAAATAGCACATTTGAATATTAGAAGTCTTAGGAATATAATTGATGACCTTAAATTGTTCTTGTTATCCTGCCCATACATGATTTGATTTCGTTTTCAAAAAAGGTGGTTATATGATAGTATTGCTGGTAATATGGTTTCACTCTATGGTTATAATATAGAGAGAAAAGATCGGGATAAATACGGTGGTGGAGTTTGTTGTTATATCGGGGCAGCGCCAGGAGCGTCACAACGTGACGGACATGTGCGCTATATAAGAAGCCACCATTATAATTATTATTATTATTATTCGAGAAAATGTTTCATATAATAATTATAAGAATATATGATTTAGAGATAAATGAACTTGAATTTATATGGATTGAATTGAAGCCTAGAAATCAGACTAGTATTTTTGTAGGTATTGTATATAGACAACCTAATAGTCTTTCATCCTACTTTGATTGATTTGTTAGAAGAAAACCTTGATCGTGTACATTCAATTTCAGACAGAATTGCTCTCTTAGGCGACTTAACTGTAATATGTTCATGGACAATACTCTATCTAAACGATTGATAGAATTAAGTAACTTGGTGGGCTTATATCCCAACTTATTCAACAACCAACTAGCTAGTAACGCCTATTACTAGTACGCTTATTAACTTAGTCTTTGTGTCAAAGTCAATGGAAGAGCTTCAATCTGGGGTACAATCAATAGGATTAAGTGACCACTCCTAGGTGTATGTAGTTACTAGGTTAAAGTTAAAGACTCAAAGGTTAACACCCAAAATCTCAAAATTTCGTTCCTTTAGATTCTTTAATGAAGAAGCGTTCCTTTGTGATTTGGCAGCCACTGACCAAAAAGAATTGTGTACTATGGATTTTACAAAGTCGATAGGACTGGACGATCTCCATCCTAGAATTTTGAAAATTAGTACTCAGTACGTTGATTTACCATTATCACATATTTTTAATGAATCTTTACCTATATTACGGGATATTTTCCTCAATCATTTAAAATTGCAAAATAGCATCCATACCCAGGTCTGGATCCGGGATTTCTTAGGAGGGGGGCAAATTTGAAATTATGCGAGCCAAATATTGGTACGTAATGGTGACCAGCAGTAATGAGCAAAAACGTTTGGGGGCAGACAAAAAATCCGCATCACCCCATTCTCAAAGTGGGTGGAGGGAAGCTTAAGTATTTACGATCAGGTAGAGCGTAGCATAAATTGGCGTGGGGTCCAGGGCCAAAGCCCCGAAGGGGGCAAGGGGCGGAGCCCCCGGAAGCTCAGGGGGTATGGGCATTTAATTACGGTCAGATGAGCATATTTTGATACCTTATTCATGACACTGGCAGGTCACTAATTGGCGTGGGGTCCAGGAAGCTGAGCCCCCTGAAACTCAGGGATTTGAGGCATTTTATGACGGTCAGATAAGAATTCAGGGGCCCGCCTTAGGCCCCCCGGTGGGGTCGAGGGGGCGGAGCCCCCGGAAGCTCAGGGTTTTTAGGCATTTTATTACGGTCAGATGAACATATTTTGATACCTCATTATATATCTCTTTAATATACTTTTTCAAAAAAAGTGGGGGGCTCGAGGCCCCCGAGCCCCGCCTTTCCGCGGGCCCTTACATGTAGGCCTCTAAATAAGCATGTTTCTTGCCTGACTGTAAATTTAGAAATTTGTCATTTTCCAACAAACACATTAAGAAGTATAATTTACTAAAAAGTGAGGAGAAAACTCGGAAAATCATGTCATGTCAGTAATATTTGTAAATTACCGGTATCAAATTGGAAATAAACCACGTTTGAATTATATTGGGGGCAGCCCCCCCCCCTCATCAATACGCCAGTGCCCCCGATCTACACCTTGTTGGCGGGAAAAATCGCAACTGATCTCCCCTACCTTTCTTCTTTCTCTTTTTTATTCCGTTTCTCTCCTCTTTCCCGTTCCCTTCCCTTCTTTCTCTATCTTTTAGGTTTGCTGGGGGAGGCAAGGGCCTTTCGGCCCCCGATCCACACGTTGTTGGCGGGATTAATCGCAACTGATCTCTTCTTATTTTCACCCTTTTCTTTTCTTCTTCCTCTATTTTGTTCCCTTCAAGCTCTCCTCATTCCCTTTCCCTTCCTTCTATCTCTTTTTTTTTGGCGGGGGAGGGGGGAGGCAAAGAATAAACTAACCAGTGACATAAGTAACTATCGCCCTATGTCACTCCTATCAATAGCTGCAAAAGTATTTGAAAAAGCAGTCCATTTTCAAATTCTTAATTATATGGACAAAGAAGGTCTTATGACTGAGCGCCAATCTGGTTTTAGACCCAATCACTCAACTGCAACATGCTTAACAAACAAAAATTGCGACTTTTTATATGAGAACTTTGATAAAGGTAAATTTGATGGCACTGTATCCCTTGACCTTAGAAAAGTGTTTGACGTTATACCCATAAAAATGTCGTACTTTGGAATTGATGAAGTTGAGTTGAAATGGTTTGAATCTTACGTAGCCGGCAGAAAGCAATGTATATTTTATAAAGGAAAAACAAGTGACCTTCTCCCCGTTCGGTTTTATAAACGTTCAGGTGGTGGAATCATGTGGTGGAAATAGGTGAACACTCTGTTATTTATTGGCTCGTTACTCTTCTTCCTTTTAGTGTATTTTTTCTTCTGTATGTTATTTTATTGAACTCGTAACAAATTATTTGTCAAATTACTGCCTTCTTACATTTGATTATGGACGTCTCTCTAAAGTAAACATTTTCTGTCCCTGTCATTTGTTCAAGTCTCCCAGGAACCTATTCTTTACAAGATATGCTTTTCTATAGGTTCCTGCACATTTCACAGTTTTGTGCTTTTCTTGTCTGGGTTTCCTTTAACATGATAATAGTTGTCAAACAAATTTGATATGTAACTTTGTAGTCTAATTAATTTGTCAATTACTATAATCATTTTTTTATATTATGAAACAATATGTTTTTTATGTATATTTTGTTAACTGTGTTGTATCTGTATGTGAAATGTGAAACCAATAAACTCAAAGTCAAACTCAACAGGAGTCACACAAGGATCTATACTAGAACCACTTCTTTGTAGTATGCTCATGAATGTCTCGAATCTAACTTTTAATCCACATACAAAACTCTCACTTTATGCGGACGATACAGCTGTATTTATTATTTATTTTATACCATTCCAAACATTTAAGTGTTGACAGATTTTTAAAAGCCTGTTTTATATTTTATTTTCATGGAAAAACGGTTGGGAAAATTCAAAAAATGGTTGGGAGAATTTACTGTTAGAGTGTGTCACAGTGACACCTTCAAAGAAAACCATAAATATCTTTGTGGTTTGAGATTTTTTCAGGATTTTTTGCATGTTAGAGGGTTAGTACAGTAGAAGGAATATAATAGGTAACATTTCATACAAAACATTACGCAGTTCAACAATGTTACCGAGTCACTTTAATCTAAGTCTTACTTGTCTTACCGCCTCTGTAGAAACAAGATTAGCTTAATATGTTAATGAATTATGCTTCTCATGCAGTACTTTATTTTATTAAAAAAGGCACTCAATTCTCAAAATTGACATTTCTCACAGCCAGGCACGTAGCCGGGGCACAGGGGCACGTGCCCCCAAAAAAAAAAACATTCCAAGATCAGACACCCCTCCTCATAGACTCCTCCCCAGGACGTCGATCAATTACATGTATTTGCCCCCAAACATCAAACTCTGGCTACGGCGCTGCTCACAGCAGAGTTAAAGCCATGTGTAGGTAAATGAATAGACTTTGCTTTGAATGTAACTCAAGGGAGCTCCCTGGACTAGCTCCTGGAGTTACTTTGAATGATGCCCCATGCATCCCATCAAGGTCGATCCGGGATCATACATTTCTCATCTTGTCCGATTGTCGGCAGGTACGTGTTGAAAGTCCTAGTTCACAATCATACATTTTTTTACTTTTCAGAACAGAAAACAGTTACTATAGATATATGTACATATTGTAAATAAACCAGGTAAATCTAAGACTTACCCATACTGTAGATTAGCAGGGGGAAACACAGCATTCAGAAGGAATTGTATAGAACATATGCAGTTTCACTCGATCTCCTGTCGCATATAAAGTACTGCATGCACTGCATATATATGCATGCGCTATGCACGTACTGCACACGGGCACACAGCTAGCTCCATCCATTCAAATCGATCGGGACGGTTAGGTAAAAAAATGCAAGCCATGCAAAAATGCTAGCTGTGCCTGGTTTGGGGCTTGTATAGTCTTGATCGATATTGCAGACCTTCTGGTGCATGTCAAGATGCCTGCACAATCTGTAAATTGGTACACTATTAATATGACTAATGAGATTTGAGGGGGCAAAGCCCCAAGAAGTTCTCTTTTTTCACCTCTGATAATTGCCCTATTTACTGTGACACGTGCTCATATTAGATCCTACTGGTTTCTATTGGATTCTACTGATCTTGAAAACTTTAGACTCTACTGGTTTGACTTAATATTTTTAAACCCATGTTCAAAAGAGATCCTGTGGGTTTCTATTGGATGCTACTGCATGGTCTTTAAACCATTAGAGAGTCTACTGGTTTGTAAAGGTTTCTACTGGTTTTACTTCGTATTTTTAAACCCATATTCAAACCACTGTACTGGTTTGTAAAGGTTTCTACTGGTTTGACTTAGTATTTTTACACCCATGTTCAAACCATTAGATCCTACTGGTTTCTATTGGTTTCTACTGGTCTTCAAAACCATTAGACTCTACTGGTTTGTAAATTTTTCTACTGGTTTGACTTCACAGTTCTTCCTGAAACCAGTAGACTCTACTGTTCTCTGAAAAACCAGTAGAAACCAGTAGATATCTCTACTGGTTTCTACTTGTTTATATGGGAAAATTTCGACCTGGGAAAGGAGCTAGCTGTTTCTGGTGCTTGTTGGCTATTTTTCTAGCAATTGTCCGATATCCCCCACCTATATTCCAATCACGGCCGTCACCACCACCATCAATAAATATGCCCAACTAATCACTAGCCATGAATGGGTCATCACTCATCAGTACTTACATGACATGAAAAACACGGTTAATTCCACAGACAAGATGAATCCGATTGTTCCATAGTTTGTCTCTAATTTATTGACGAGGGCCGGAACAAGAACACCAAACGCTTTCAAGAGTCCCTGCACCAGGAAATCCAGACTAAACTTGGTGACCAGTACCACATACCTCCAACTCTCCGATGATGTCCCGCCCGACATCTCCGTCGTTACCTTGGTCGTTCCCCCGTCCGATGATGTTACACTTTGCTGTAAATTAAAGGAAGGCCAAGTGCGGCATTCTCGTGAACTTTGTACGCTGTGGTTCATCGCGTGTAATGCCTCTTCTTCATAGACTTTACGAGCAAGTATGTGTGTACACACTCAATGACAAGTGGCTTATTACGAGATAGTTCAAGGACAGTCATTTAATTTAAAGGAAACCTCACCCCAAGAAATAATTTGACTTATTCTGAGAGATTTATTATATTCTTGCCCAAGATTCCCCCTCAAAGTGTATGAAAGACGCATAAAGCAAGAATAATATACTCTATAATATATTCTTGATAACGTGACGTACTATGTATTCAAGATTTACGGATGCTTCCTTCCCAGGTATGTGTGTGGTGATAGAGCATTTCATTCACCTGCTATTATCCTTTGTAATACAATTGCCAGAAATACATTGCATAAATAAGTTGGTGCTGTTCTGGGGTGAAGGTTTCTCATAGGCTAACTGAAATAGATTTGTCAACTGCCTTATTTTAGTATTTTTAAATGAATTAGTTACGATTGTTCCCCTGTTATATATTTTTTTCACAACATATAATTTCTTCTCAGCTATGATTTTTCCTCAATGAAAGGTAAAGGTTTTGTTATTGATTTAAAAGTCTTTCCAACTAAAGCTTGGTGCATGATACATGTTCAACTTCATCTGGTAGTCACATTTTCAAGAAAATGGCTGCGCCCGGGGGAGGGTCACTCCCAACATGACTGGGTAAGCACCCGCGTCTAGAAAAGGCATCGAAAGGGTGTCTTTTTCAGCTATACGGCGTCGTCGACGATTTCCTTAAAAAGGGGTGTTTTTCAAGCACTGATCGCACAAAAACCGTATTATCAGACGAGTGGTAGCGAAAAGTAACTATCATTACAAAAGCATATTTCCCTTTAAAGTAGTCGTTAGTTTGCAGCTAGGCAGGAATCTTTTGTCTACGTATCTGCAAGGAAGATCCAGTTATATAAGCACATGCCTGACATATTTTCTCCTGGCGGCATCGAAGATGGTACAAAGGGAATGAGCTAGATATGACTCCAGGTCTTAAAACTCCTTGGTCATACACAGTGCGTTCTCCATTTCTGTTGTAGGATGTAGAATGGTTGGGACTTGGGAAGTTGGGAGCACCATATGAAAATCTTGCAGCCGTATTTTAAACTGTTACTGCGCATGGAGGAAGATGACGTCATCCATTGACAGTAACAGTTTAAAATACGGCTGCAAGAATTTCAACACGGAGCTCAATTTCGGCGATGTACGTTCAACAAGCCGCCTAGAGCAGCGGCCTGGTTCCGCTCGCTTCACGAACGTTCGTGCAAGAGCCGTATCACTTGCGGATGAATATCGTTCATAGACGTCGTCCGCTAAATAGAGGAAGCTTGATCTCGTTGAAGTGTGATATATATATTTAAAACAAATATTTAACTGGTTCTGTATCCTTTTTTGAGGCAGTCAAACACATCCATGATAACTACAGTCACAGTTCTAGGCCTATTCGTTTCACAAAACTGCTCCTGTACCTTATCTGATGACAAGATAATGTATATGTACACCCGCCTATTGATACCTGCATATGATTTAACCTTATTTTCCAAGCAGTAAACCCGTCTTAAAACTCTACCAAAAATGATAATGTGAGGATATAAAAAGAAATCAGCAACTGGAAAACGTTCCTTAGTTATTCTTCATTCAAATAAAAACAGAAAATCTATCAAATAAACTCGTTAACAAGAAAAATTCTAAGCTCTAACAGGATAGCATTTACGTGGGCATATCATTGGCATTCACTCTCACTCAGCCCGTGATCCCCGGTCGTGACGTCAAGAATAGAGGACCCGGCAATTCCGTGCATTTCCGGGTTCCCGACTTCGAGATTTTGGTGGAGTTTACTCGCATAAAATTAACTATTCTGAACTTGTTTTGTCGGTTGAACGCCATTTAGTGTTATTCTGGGGGTTAAAAGCTTTCTATTGATGTGATTATCTCAATATTTAGGATTATCCTAGAATTTCACCTTTAAACACTCTGCATCTCTTTGTTCATTCAAAGCCTCGATGAAAAAATATTTAATATCCAAGTATTCATTAACATTATTAGGGTCTTAACGGTTTTAATTGTTTGTTTAAAATAAATTAATTTTAGACGACCAGTCCATGATCAATACGAATCAAACACTTACTTCACCTGCACACACACCCACTTGCACACACTTGCAATTTTTTCACTTTCTTTCCACTTTTTATTTAGATACTTTCTGAAAAAAATCTCTATACCTGACACATTATTATCCTAAATTATCCTATAACAGCGTCATGTACCCCCTTTTGCCGGCTGCTATCGATTCAAGCATTTATGCTTATGATAGTTGGCCTCTGCATTTATTTTAATTCTTTGATTATATATGTTATATATGCATTTTTGTGTGTGTATTTCAGTTGTCACTTGATGTAAATCAATTATATTATATACTATTATTGTTATTTAAATGTTTTGTATTTGATTTTTTAATAAATGCAGAAACATCTGCTTAAAAAAAAATATATATATTTACTGTCATGATGATTAGCATAGCAGGTTCTCCCATTCATTCTTCTTTTGATATTGCATGTACTGTTATCCTTCCTCTCACTTTCTCATTCCTTTAGTCTTTCTGCACTTGCTCCTTTTCAAATTTCCTTTTCTCTTATTTATTTCTGGTCATTCCTCTCTCTTTTTATTTCACTCCCACCTCTCTCAATATCAAAACAATACAAATAGTTCTTGATATTGCAATTATTTGTCATCATAATAACATAACATGAACTTAGTACTTATACAATTCAAGAATTACGAGCGAAAAAAAGTGAATGAATTCAGTTATTATATAAAACAATGACCCTTGCATCTTTTATTTATCCGTATTTTTGTTTAAAGTTTGATTTCATTTAATATCAAAACAATACAAAAAGTTTTTGATATTACAATTATTTTTCATCATAATAACATGTGTATTTATATATAAACACAATTGATAATTCCTTCTTGTATGGAGGAACATTATTTTGTGTTTTTGTTTATTTTCCTGAACTCCGAGCAGAACTCAATACTTTCTGTTATATATATATATATATACACCATGAATTAATAAGTGCACAGGCCTATTGTGTTTTTCGCCCACCTCTTCATCTCTCACTTTGGTATAAATCATTAAAGCAAACGTACAAAATCCATAGCTACCTCAGAGAGATAGTTGCGTCACGTCACCGGAAGTATTCCTTTTTTGAATGTTTGATTGGTCAATCTATTCCGTCTCATGACGTTCCAAATAGTTTCCACCCATAGAGATTGCACATGGGAGAGGACTATTCGTAGCCCATGATTGACCTTAAAATCTCGTTCCCACACACGTCGTGTATGCGCGTATTACAACTACCAATACATAATTTATCATAGAGCTATATAATAATAGATCCCTCTTAAAGTTAAAGACCAGTTTTGGAAACGCCCCTCTCTCAAAAAATTGAAATGGAAGCTCTCATTACCAATCATGTGAAACAATATGTTTTGACTAATACGTGATGATACAAATTTTGCCGGGAAAGTCGGGAAACCGCCTACTAATTGATATATTTGGTAAATTATTATATCTATTGGGACCAAATAGATATCGCGCACGTGGTCGCGTAGTCCCATATACATCTTTCTGTGTACAGTGCTTGTAACTTTACCAAGACTGGGCCACATTTCTTATCATTTTGATGATTCCAGAACCTTGCAGTATACACCAATACTTATATTCTAGATGATCAACCTTTTCTGATCGATTCCACAACGTTTCTTTCACAATGCAATCGCATGACCAGAACTGGTATTTATCTTTAATACGCTATGATGAAATCCATAAACCTGATGGGCGCCCTCTAACGCTCTTCCAGTATGATCTCGTATGCCTTAGGAAGCAGCGTCGTTACACGGTGCCCAAAGTCATAGTTGGGTTGCACACCAGGAGGCAAGGTGATCTTGAACTGCCGAAGAATGTTGCTGAAGAATAGAAACATCTCCATCTTAGCTAACTGCTCACCAAGGCAAACTCGACGCCCTGTAAAAAAAAATTAATATAAATTTTTTTAAAGCATAGAAAAGAGGCCCTATATGAATAAATAAGGGGGGAATCCGATTTTTTGTAATCAATGTATTTATATAGATACCAGGAACATTCAAATTCGATGGATATATGTGATTTAAATTACAATTTCCACACATTCAATCATAGTAAAAAAAAAAATTACCATAATGATAGGCTTGTGATAAGATTGATATAATTTCAAAGACTGCTCTTTCTTGATCTAGCGAAAGAGAAAACTAATTTGTCCCCTTGCACCCTACCACTCCTCGGAAATGACAACCATCCCCCCACTGACAAACTAGAGCTGATAGGTATGTATGATCATTTGTTGCAATGCTGTTTATTATAACAATCAGAGAAGACAAGGACAAACCTGGAAACCATAAAAGGGTGGACAGAAAATAAAGGATTTGCCAGTAATCAAAATATGATACATGTATTACGATTTTATACTAGAAAGAAGAAAAAATATACGAAAAGGGCAACATAAAATTACATCCGTCGTATTTCTCCTCACCTACTCCAAATGGCATATATGCTTCGTGTTTAATTAACGCTGTCCCGTCCTCTGTCAGGAAACGCTCAGGTCGGAAAACTTCCGGGTCACCCCATATCTTAGGGTCATGGTGAATGTACAGAATGTTAACGGCAATATTGACTTCTTCAAGTATATCATAACCTTTGACCTTTAGATCAGACGTTGCCCGATGTGGAACACCGGTAGGGGCGATTGGGCGGTAGCGGAGAACCTCGACGAGCGTTGCCTCCGTGTAAGGCATCAATTTACGGTCCTCGAATCGGGGCGTGGCACCAGACCCAATCACTGAGTTTATCTCAGCTACAATCTGACGAGAAAAATGAAAAAATATCATTTGTCATGATCATTGGTATCAAATTATTCCTACCCTACCAGGCAAGATCCTATTTTCATCTCTCTCTTATGCGTACAGTCTTTGCTCTCAAAACGTTAACCTATACAGGCTCGCAGTTTGGAATAGCTTGGACATAAACACAACCGAATCATCCTCACTATTATATTCATTCAAGCGTAAGCTCAAAGATTCCCTTTTACATTCATAATTTACAAATTACAGACTTTAATTGTTTCTCTCAGATGACCATTGCTACATGCACGTATTCTATACTTCTATGTTACATGTTATTCATGATACTAATGTACGTGTCAGTGGCTGAAACTTTGTTTACGATTTTCTATATTCCTATCAAATTTAGTTTGTACTGTATTCGGAAAACTATAACATATAAGCTTTGCTTCTTAATAGATCCCCCATATTTCACATTATCATTTCTCTATATTACATGTCTATCATTGTTCTATTATACATTCTCTTGTTAAATCTTATGTATGAGACAATTTTGTTATGTGGAATGTTAAGCAATAAAAAAAACAAAAACATGAATGAATATTAAAATAATAAGAAAATAAAATAATGTTTCATTAATAGAATATAATTTTTGAGTAATTGATCTTGTGATGTCATTGAGTTCATACCTTTTCTTGAACTTCTGGATGGCCTGCCATGAATAGGAAAGCCCAAAGCAGCGTGGTCGATGTCGTTTCCGTCCCCCCAAGAAGAAATCGAAGACGAGTGGCCATGCTTTCGTCAAATCCAGTTCACTCTTCTCTCCCGCTTCCCGCGCTCGATATATTTCCTTCAAGTACAAATCAATGATATCTCTGACGTCACTGGGTTCAAAGGTCGACTTATGCTCATTGACCTCCTCCTCCAGGGACTTCCGGACTGCCACAAGATTCCTTCGGCGAGCGTTGCTGATGAAGGTAGGGAGGTTAGACAGGGGACCCGGATCTTCGGCCACAAAGTAGTTGATCCGTTGAATCATGTCCTTGAATTTGGGATCCGAGTATTCGAATCGTCGACCGAACGTAATGGCACAGATGATGTTTGATACAGCGTTGTTCATAACAAAGAAAGGATCAAATGGTTTGCCGACCTTCCCCGACAAAACCTCATTTAATATCCGAGCTTCCGCGTTGACCGAGTTCTCGAGGATTTTTTTCCATTTAAGTTACGAAGCGCAGCGAGACCAAGCGTCGGTGTTGTGTCCATTCGTCTCCTTCCGAGAAAATAATTCCACCTGTAGGTACAAAAGAGAGATTAAGTTCAATAAATGACATGAATACACTACATTTAAAAAATCATATCGTAAATCATTGGCATATAAGTATATTTTCCAACGTATTTGAAGGGGATAATGGGCAGTTTGCCCCCCCCCCCCTGAAAATAAGATAATACCCGACTTTACAGTATTATTAGGGAATTATTGCAAGGTAAATAATCATGAAATTGTTTTTTAAACCCGATTAATCATTTTCTCAAGATCTTTCTAAGTAACGGAAATGTTAAGCATGGATTATGAGGTCAAACAATAAAAATGAAGAGAAAGGAAAACTCGGATCACGCATATCTTTATAGGTTCCTGGTCAAACCATACAGACTTGACCGCTGTAACTATGTTTTGAATTGAAACTAGAAAAGTCAGCGCAAAGCGTAGCATCTCCTCGCAGGGTACTAGCCTATATACATGTACGTCAGAACAAGTTACCTCCATTAGACTATACTATTATATTACTAGGCAAGGAAGTTAACCAATGTACCTTCATAAGTTCATATCAAATTTCATTAAAATCCGTCAAACATTATTAAAGTTATCTAACGGAAACCAGATTCGCATATTTAATGAGCTATGACCTTTGACCTACATAGTCCGAAATTGAACTTACGCTGTGTTTTGATACCATGTACCTTCATATCAAATTTGATTAAAATCCGTCAAACATTACTAAAGTTATCGAACGGAAACCAGATACGATATTTAATGAGCTATGTGATGATAATTTAGGCTGTTTTGATACCAAAATTATTGAATACCGCAATTTGGCCCATTTATCATTCTTCAAATCATGTCTACATCGAGATTTAAAAAAAAAGGTAAACAACAAATTTGAATTGAAAGACGAAAGGCTCTCACCCCCCAGAAAACTCTCCCGAAAGTAAAACTATTATCGGGGACATTGCCCCCTCCCCCGAAGAATCAAAAATGTTTTTAATTGATGCAAAATTCATATCATTGCGAAGGGGAAGCCTTACTGATCAAATATAACAACTTACCTTTTCAAGATATGTTTGGGGTCCGCAGTAATCATCTCTCAAAAAATGTTAATTTTGAGATCCAGATTTCCTGCCTTCAGCGGTCAAAATTTGTGACGTCACATATGTAGCTAGCAACAAAGCATTTTAAGCCTTTCCATGATATCTATATGATTTTTCAGCAGATTATTCGTGTTTTTCAAAGAAAATCTTTCAATCCATATATAATTTGTCCATAATTATTAGTTGTCGTGAATTTTCTTCGGGTGTCTACTATAACAATTTCGTCTTACCATGATAATGGGTGACTGCTTTGAGTTCCCAGAAGTCTTCTCTTCCGGATGTTACGTCAGCATGTTTGACAAGAACCTCATTGACGAGCTCGGGACTAGCAAGAAATACAATACGACGTCCGCCGTTGTCGATGTACACGATATCGCCGTATCTGCGAAAGAGCACTATGTGTTTGAGGTGTGTTTCCACTTTTCATTGCAGTATCTTGCAAGATACCTATTATAATCACCTTTAAATATCTATACTAATATAATGCCTTTATACATTCCTATGTAACTGGCATTTTCAATGTTCTTTTTTTTAAATCTGGGGAATACATATGCATTCAGTATATAGGACCTATTGCTGAAAAAAATGTTGTATAATAAACCTTTTTTTAAATAAATTGAATTAAATTGACAGTTCTCCGAAATGCGGATGACAGTCAGCGGCCTCTTTCTTGTGTGTTTAAAGGGAACGCCATCCTAATATCAATGTGGATTTAATATTACCAGGAAGATACGAGAAATAGATCAGTCCATGTATAAAATTTATCCAATATCGAATAAGAAATTTATGAATTATTAGACCCGCAAGGCACTGCAAGCGACCCAACGCGAATTGGCAAGTCTTTTGTCGAACCTTTCGAGCGTTTTTCCCATTTGTTTTGTACTGAAAAATTCATAAATTTCTGTTCTGGTTGTTGTTGGTGGTGAATGAGTAGATCCGTTTCACAAAAGGGGTTATGAATAAACATTGTGCAATAATAGGACGCAAGGATTAAAAAAAAATCATGAGTGAAAATAGAAATCTATCAATTTTTAGAGCTGAGCAAATTAATGGGAGACGTGCTCGCAAGAAATATTATCATTGCGCATGTGCCAATGAACTGAAACGTAGTGTATAGAGTTCAGTGGAATATGCATCATACTCGTACCGCGCGCGCGCCGCTGTACAACGGAAGAATGTAAGTCCCGGAAGTGGCTCGAAATAACGTCCAAGAGCTAGGCTTCATTCGGCCTTTTAGGGCGTACTGGGTGTATCATAACTTTCTCATAGCTTACCGAAATGTTCTCAAGCTTTCAGTGATTATGTTTCTCTCCGATTACGTATATTATGCGTGTTAAAACCAGATTAACATTAGGGTGGACTTCCCTTGAGTGACTATCTTTCTGTATGCAGACGAGCGGATTGAAGGGGGCATTGCTTATGGGAACCGGCTGGCTCCTGTATTTAATAAACCATGGGAATAAAGAGTTCTTTTATTCCCATTGTTTAATACAGGAGCCACCCGGAGTGACCCGATTCCCATAACTAATGCCCCCTTCAATCAAAATAACAATTTTCTTTTCATGCAACAATAATTGAGAGAATAGGGGCTTGCAATGACAAAGGTGGAAAAGGGAGATTAAACAAAAGCTGTACTACTACTAGCCTTCGGAAATAGAGGGTGGGGGAAAGAAACGAGAGAAAGAGGAGGTATGAAAATTACATGAGAACGAGAAAAAATCGATGTGAGAGAGAGAGAGCATAGACTCCAGAGAGAGTGGTAGAATTAAAGAAGGGGCGGAAAAATCTACAACTGCGACACGGAAGGAAGAAGGTTAAATAGGTGTTTTAGTTTTTAGAGTTTTTAGTTCTTCGAAACAAAATACCTTTCAGCCAGTTTTCCGAGCATTACAAACGGGTTGGTACCTTGAAGCTTCAACAATAACCATCGTCACGATGTTCAGCGGCCACGGCACGGTCATCGGTCCCGGTGGCAGATTTATCCTTCTCCGTTTCGACATCCATTTCATCATCCATACAAGCACAAGCGACGTCGCTATTCCTAACAAAATACTGCTGAAACCGACGTCGAACACATCACGAACCAGGTCTACGATCATCACGACTGATTAAGGCAAATTTGTTGCAAAAATTTTGGCCGCTATGCTTTGCTGTTTCCTCAGAATCTGTTAACTACAAACACAAAATTGACACGTTGAAAATAAACGATGTGAATATGCATTCTCTTTGTGGATCAATAAGAATTCTGGATTGCAACTTCATCCTATTTTTAATAGACATTACTGGTTTTAATTTAATCTCCTTATTATTATACGTACACGTACCCTCTTCACCCCCCCCCCCGATAAGACACCGAGAAGGAGCCGATACCGCGGTCGACTGGACCTCAGTTAAATTGATAACGCGCCAGAATTTGGGGAGCCTATTTTAGTTAAATACTATTTTGTCTATAGAATCTCTATCACCTTGATCAGGCTGTTTTTATGCCTTAATTGGTAGGCCTACCCGAGAAGTGGTGTATTTAGGGCCGGAGTATGCGACCCTCGGCAAACAATTAACCCCGGTCCCCTTCGCCTTATGTAATTAACCGTACAACTGAGGGAGCATTTACCCCATGATTATGAAAAATCGCAAGACAGCAAACGAGCGGTACAGTTTCGAATGTTTAACAATGATCGGCGGTTTAATTTCTATCCCCTAAATATTAATAAAGACGAGAAATTTAACAAGGTATAACCCAAAGTCATATGGTTGATGAACTTTTGAATCGGGAGCCATTTTTTTCTTCATTCAAATTTTGAACCGTATCAAAATGTTATTCATAATAATGTACATCCTTTATACTCTTTCTCTCTCTCTCTCTCATTATATACTGATATTACTCCATATCGATTCTTTACAACACCATCATAAAACTTTATACTTTGAAACATCAACTCAAAATGTGGAATAAGATAACAGCCTCGTTATTGCTCTATATAAAACCATCCACATTTAATATTCGAATGGAGCTTGGTACACAAGAGCCGATTTCTTCGACGACGTGTTGATATCAACCTGTTACCGGACCGCATTCTTATATAGTTTTCATTTAAGGATGCTGATTATTCTTAAGGATGGAGTCTGCCTTTTTTACTAAATACTATCCTATTTAGACATAAATTCTTGGCCTATTATCTTCTATTCAACATAGTGAGGTCTCCTTAACGACAACTTGTGGACCAGACTATACAATCAAAAGCGACGATACTTTCAATATCCGATTTGTAGAAAAAAAAAAACATGAATGGTGCGATCGACATAAAATGTTTTCAATAAAAAAATAGAAATTGCATCCACTGTAGTCCCTTCTTGTAAATTGCTTTAAACCGATTCCCCCCCCCCCACACTTCAGACCATCGTCAATTATGGTACCAAGTTATTTGTATGTATGTACTATTTCAATTTCCTCATCATTTAATCTCACCGGACAACTACTCGGTTCGACTGGTTTATTGTTGCTAAAGTCGAATATCATTTTTTTGTTACGTGTTGAGATCCCGAGAAAATTGTCATTACAACAGTCAGTATACCAGTTTAAAAATTGACATAGTTCGTTTCACATTCATTGATTAAACCTACAATAACCTACACTGTCGTCGGCGAATTATATTGATTTCATTTGAAATACCCAGGCTCATCTCAAGGTTGTGTACTTGCTCTCTGCCATCCTCTTTGTCCTCTACAGACTACACTAATGACTGCCGTTACCTTTCACAATATTGGATATGCAGAATGTTTGGTGTATTTTCTTTTTTAATTCAAATAACGGCAAAGTCCCTCTCGAGCACCTAGGTTTGTCTTTTCACCAAAATCAATTAATATCGATCTGTACAAGCTGGTTGAAAGATGAAAGATGTCGACCCGCGAGTTGAAAAATTGGCCTAGCTGTCAAAGCTTGCCGAAGGGGCGCTATTAATTGCGAATCCGCTCTATTTACATTTTGTACAAGCTAGTTAAATCAGAACTGATTTTTTTTATTTACTATATAAATCTATGTATCTACCTATTATTGCTTAGTCCTCCAGACAAAGCAGTCATCGAAATAAAAAAGTCACAGATGTGCATACCCCTACCCCAAGACCCCGCTATCCCACCTGTCACGTGCGCGCCACGCCCACATGCAACTTCCTCTCTAAAGCAGTCCCAGATACAACCAGGGACATGTTGCCAACAAGGAGAGGGGACGGAGGGAGGGACATAGATTTATATAGTAAATAATAAAATCAGTTCTGATTTAACTAATTTACCACAATAAATCATATGTATCTACCTATTATTGCTTAGACCAACACAGATGAAAGCGGGGGGCATGTCCCAAACAAAAGGTCAGCGGGGTCCCAAACAAAAGGTTAGCGGGGGACCAGGCAAAAAGATGCCGCCCCCAAAGACGCCGTAGCAAAAACACTCCTCACTCGCAGGAAAGTCCTTAGCGAACACGAAACAAAGTGTTAGGCGAAAACCAGAAAGCAGCCTTCATAAGGACATGAAGCGCTACCCCATAGAAAAGGCACACAGGGCAATGGTATCATGCGCACGAGGACGCACACCATCCGAGAGAGCCTCGGGAACCGCAGTTTGAACCGCCTCAACAATCCATCCAGAGGGAGATACCTTCGAGGCAGGTGAGACGGACTCCTGCGTGATAAGAAACAGCTGAACGCTATAAAGGAAAACCAAAAAACCCCAGAGGGGAAAGGAGAAACCCGATCCACCTACCGACTCCTCTCACAGAGGAGTAGCCAGGGTAATGGACGGTGGGAGTCAAGCCACCAACAACGGGCAAAGAACCCGAAAAGGACTAACCACAGCACAGAGCTTCTCAGAAGCCGAGCTTAGCAAGACGGATCCCGAAACAAACCGAGAACCGGAAACACCAGAAAGTGTAACTGAGTCCAGTCAAGATACACCAAGGGCAGGGGCAAAGCCCTTACCAGCCCCCTGGGCGGCCGATGGACTTCTTAGCCGAAGCCACAATCGGAGACTCGAAATCCGAAAGCAAACGCTTCCTACCCTACGCCGAAACGTCGGGTGACGAAACCTGCCCCAAACCTTACTAAAGCTGGGAGGTTTAGTTACAGACACAGCACGATCATCACTACCGTGCTACACCACACCTTAGGCTGCAACGCTTGGTGCTAGAAGCCACTGTGTGACCGGGGGTTCTCTGTCAAGGGAGCAACTCCACTGAGAAACCGAGACAAATACGAAGAAAACCGCTAGACAGAGTCCAAGTCAGACTGACGGACTGGGGGCACCAATCCCCCCAAAACGGGGCAAGATGCCGATAGTAGCTGCCCCCGGAGGAGCACTAAAACAGCCGGAGGCTTAACCCCAAACAAGGGCCGACGGCACATGGTGGTAAGCCGACAGCAGCACCAGGCAATCCGGGCCTAAAAGGTCTAACAGATGCCGGAAAAGCAACACCCGAGACTCTAAATTGAACCCGAAACTGAGTCAGGTGTGACCGGGGCCTGCTCAAATGCCGGTCGAAGCACGGGCAAGAACAGGAGTAAGCCTCCGCCTGAAAAAACGCGGAGCCCGCAGGGTTAACTGACAACTACAGTAACCCCCAACTTTCACGCCACAGCAGACACACTCGCGTACTCGGCGAATACATCTTTAAACGAGTACGGTGTGGACAAGTCCGGCTCAAAGCCAGTCTACGCACGGGCAAAGATAGGCGCCAAGAAAACCAGCCGAAGCATAGACGCTCAAACTCTTCCGCTTCTTACCCGTCGCAACGGGGGATGAAGGGGACTTCTTGGCCTTGCTAGCTTTCTCCAGCTCAGCACCACAGTAAAATTGACCCAGGCCGTCTCGCTTCACAGAATCTATAGAAACCTGAGCGAAAACCCGCACGGTCAGTGTGACCGAGGCCCTCACGCTGCAAAGTTTCGTGAGAAACGTCAGCGAGGGGTGACCGGGGCATGCTCGCTTCAGTGCGAGGTGAGACCGGGACCTGCTCGCTTCAGTGCTTCGTGAGAAGCCTCAGCGAGCTCGAGACCTTGGCGTTTCACTGGGGTGATAACAGGCACCCCAAAAGTGGACGTAGGAATACTGCCGAAATGAATCGGGTGCGTAAACCGGGTCTCCTTCATGCTTGAATGCATGGCTCGTGCTTTGCACGGCTGTTGCCTCGCAACAGAGCCACGGACCGTGAAGCCCGTGGCCTCTACCGGACGGACAGACCCACGAGGGGGAGAGCCACCAGTAGGAGTCTCTATATTCGGTGTAATTGAATTTATAGACCTCGACATACCTACGCCCGAGCGCAGCCTGCGGGCTGGCCCGGACGCGGTATCCGTCGGTAACTTACTACAGGGCAAAACTCCCGACACACCCGGCAAAAATACCTAGTACGTGGAGAAACCTGCCCCGAGCCTGTACTCGGGGTGCCCTTACCCCCCCTCCTGCCGCACCAAACTCACTTTTAAGTGAGGCGGTAACGACAACCGAAACTGGGGGGCGTGAATTATCCACTCCAGAATCCATTGGAAATCTGTGGATAAAAAATAAACTTTCCAAAGAAAGTAAAACAACAACAATAAAGAAAGTTAACAACAGTTACTAAAACCAACAATCGACGAACTAAAATAGCGTCGAATAAAAACAAGCAACAAACAGCGTCGCTACAAAAATCGTTTATTTAAACTCTTAAAACAAACAACAAAAAACTTGGTGAAACAAAACAGCCCTAGCGTAGCTAAACAAAAGAGCTATGAAAGGAAGAACGCTTATCTTAGCGTCAACAAAAGAAACTAGACATGTAATAGGTGGGCTGTTTCAAGTGCCTGCCACAAATGTTTAGTGACATACTAAGTAGTTAAGGTAACATTGGCATGATTTGACCTTATTTTTTTTAATAATCCTCTTATTAAGGTCTATTTGTGTGCCAAATTTCAAGTCTATACAATGCATGGTTTTAGAGAAACCATGTACAGTTTATTTGACCTTTGATCCTCAAATCTAAATACCAAAATGAAATATGCATTTTCTAGATTTTATTTTTTTTATAAGAAATCATATCTCCGACTCATACTGTATCCAACTATGAATAAAAAAAATTAATACACAAGGACTCGGATTTCCCGTAGGGTTGTACTCAAACGATTGACATTCTTCTCCCATAGATATAACACGCAAAATTAGGAATTTTATTACATTGTTTGTGATTGTATATGATATGTTATAATAGTCGAAGAAGATCATAAAATCTAATTTAAAACTAGACATGTAATACTTGTTAATAACAAGTATAGGTGGGCTGTTCCAAGTACATGCCACACATGTTTAGTGACATACTAAGTAGTTAAGAAAACATTGGCATGATTTGACCTTATTTTTTTGAAATAATCCTCTTATTCAGGTCTATTAGTGTGCCAAATTTCTAGTCTATACGATGCATGGTTTTAGAGAAACCATGTACAGTATATTTGACCTTTGACCTCAAATCTAAATATCAAAATGAAATATGCATTTTCTAGATTTTGTTTTTATAAGAAATCATATCTCCGACTCATACTCTATCCAACTATGAATAAAAAATTAATACACGACAAGGACTCAGATTTCCCATAAGGTTGTACTCAAACGATTGACATATTTCTCCCATAGATATAACACGCAAAATTAGGCATTTTATTACATTGTTTGTGATAGTATATGATAATATGTTATAATAGTCGAAGAAGATCATAAAATCAAATTCAAAACGACGGCAAAAAAAAAAAAAAATTGACCCACCAGGAATCGAACTTGGGTCGCCGGAATGGGAGGCAAGTGCTATGACCACTATACCAAAATAATCCCCATAGACATTACACGTGAACGGAAAATGGAATTCTCAAATCCCACTTTGCAAGTGAAATATGAGCATGATCCCGGCATCTGATCGAAAAATAAAGGGCACACTTGTGATAGCTTATTGTCTCAGCTACAACATACTCGAAGCTCAGCAAAACAAAACTAAAACGACGGAGATATTGCTCAAACAAGACTGGAATGTAGAATCCAGATTTCAGAAAAGTCATGTCCCATAGAGAATACACGCAAAATTGGAAAATTGACATGCCTCCTTTAATCGCAAAAATACGCCATGATGCCTTTGTCAAAATGAAAAATCGTGGTGACTGCATTTGTAGAAATTGTCTCAGCTAGAACATATCAAAATTTGGAAGAAAATCGATCAATATTTACAGAGATACAATCAATTTTCCAAAAATATGCTGACGTCATAATATGCAAATTGAAATTTTGAGTTCGGAGGCCATTATGATGACGTCATGAGTTAATTGAGGGTCAAATGAGACATGAAATCATATCTCCGACTCATAATCTATCCAAATATGAAAAAAATTGGGAGTTCCCATCCATTCTGAAGAGTTACAATGAATTTTGTATAGGCATGTTTTTGCCCATATATGCTATGTATTACAAGAGCTCGCGCGCACGTACATTTATCTTGAATGGACGCTCATCTTGTTATTAATGGTCATAAAGAGATAAACATGGTATCAAATTGTTCGAAAAAATATGGGAAATATCATGAAGGAAAAAAATGGCGATTCTATGTTGTGTAATGGTGTAACGCGCGAAAACGCGCGCGCATGTGCGTGTGCGCGATTTTTTATAAAATGCTTAAAATGGCCTGAAACGTATGCAAAATGAATTTGAGACGATTTGGAACATTTTGAAATTTTGCGCGCGCGTTAACGCACGGACGTACGCATGCGCGCGCGTTTTTACCTGAAATTGACCGGACGGATATTGACCTTGATCATGATAAATATGAATGAAAAACGACTTTTCGTTATGAAGATATGATCATGAGTAGATTTTCAGAAAATTTTACAAAATGGCGCCTAGATGACGTCATCAGTCAAGGTCAAGGTTGAAAACGTTATTTTGATTTTTCCATATGCCTATACATATGTATGCCAAATTTCAAGGCATTTGATCTAGCCATTTTCAAGTTATCTTGCTAACAATAAAGTGGGTGGAAATAAGAAAAATAAATAAAGAATAAATAATAAAGGCAATTCTAACGAAAACATAAGGTGGTCTGTATTATATACAGCCCACCTAATGACAGCAAAAAAAAAAATTTGACCCACCAGGAATCGAACGTGGGTCGCCGGTGCTATGACCACTATACCAAAATAATCCACATAGACATTACACGTGAACGGAAAATGGAATTCTCAAATCCCACTTCGCAAGTGAAAAAAGAGCATGATCCCGGTATCTGATCAAAATATAAAGGGCACACTAGTGATAGCTTATTGTCTCAGCTACAACATACTCAAAGCTCAGCGAAAACGAAACTAAAACGGAGATATTGCTCGCGAAAGACGGGAATGTAGAATCCAGTTTTGAAAAAGTCATGTCCCATAGAGAATACACGCAAAATGTGAAAAATTGACATGCCTCCTTTAATCGCAAAAATACGCCATGATGCCTTTGTCAAAATGAAAATTGTGTTACTGCATTTGTAGAAAATTGTCTCAGCTAGAACATATCAAAATTTGGAAGAAAATCGATCAATATTTACAGAGATACAATCAATTTTCCAAAAATATGCTGACGTCATAATATGCAAATTGAAATTTTGAGTTCCAAGGCCATTATGATGACGTCATGATTAATTGAGGGTCAAATGAGACATGAAATCATATCTCCGACTCATAATCTATCCAAATATGAAAAAAATTGGGGATCCCATCCATTCTGAAGAGTTACAATGAATTTTGTATAGGCATGTTTTTGCCCATATATGCTATGTATTACAAGAGCTCGCGCGCACGGACATTTATCTTGAATGGACGCTCATCCCGTTATTAATGGTCATAAAGAGATAAACATGGTATCAAATTGTTTGGAAAAAATGGGAAATATCATGAAAGAAAAAAATGGCGATTCTATGTTGTGTAATGGTGTTACGCGCGAAAACGCGCGCATGCGCGTGTGCGCGATTTTTTGAAAATGCTTAAAATGGCCTGAAACGTATGCAAAATGAATTTGAGACGATTTTGAGCATTTTTAAATTTTGCGCGCGCACTGACGCGCGGACGTACGCGTGCGCGCGTTTTTTACCTGAAATTGACCGGACGGATATTGACCTTGATCATGATAAATATGAATGAGAAATGACTTTCCGTTATGAAGATATGATCATGAGTAGATTTTCAGAAAATTTTACAAAATGGCGCCTAGATGACGTCATCAGTCAAGGTCAAGGTTTAAAATGTTATTTCGATTTTTCCATATGCCTATACATATGTATGCCAAATTTCAAGGTATTTGATTTAGCCATTTTCAAGTTATCTTGCTAACAAAAAAAGTGCTTGGAAATAAGAAAAATAAACTAGACATGTAATACTTGTTAATAACAAGTATAGGTGGGCTGTTCCTATTAGTGAGATAGTGATCGGTGAAATGTTTGACCTTTGACCCTATTTTACATACTAAGTAGTTAAGATAACATTGGCATGATTTGACCTTATTTTTGAAATAATCCTATAATTCAGGTCAATTAGTGTGCCAAATTTCAAGTCTATACAATGCATGGTTTTAGAGAAAACATGTACAGTATATTTGACCTTTGACCCTAAAATCTAAATAACAATGAAATATGCATATTCTAGATTTTGTGTTTTTATATGAAATATTTTTTCTTACCTATCAACAGACAACATTTTAAGTCGTTTGCGACCAATATACCAAAATATTTCACATAGACATTACACGTAAACGGAAAATAGGATTCTCAAATCACATTTTGTAGTCAAAATATTACCATGATCTCATTATCTGATTAAAAAATAAATGTCACTTTCTGCGTAGAGAATTGTCTCAGCTACAACATATCCGAAGCTGGCAGAAAATCGAGCAAAAATAATTGAGATATTGCTTAAACAGGACTGGAATGTAGAATGAAGATTTCAGAAAAAGTCACCTCCCATAGAGAATACACGTAAAATTAGGCATTTTATTACATTGTTTGTGAAAAAAAAAAAAATGACCCACCAGGAATCGAACGTGGGTCGCCGGAATGGGAGGCAAGTGCTATGACCACTATACCAAAATAATCCACATAGACATTACACGTGAACGGAAAATGGAATTCTCAAATCCCACTTTGCAAGTGAAATATGAGCATGATCCCGGCATCTGATCGAAAAATAAAGGGCACACTTGTGATAGCTTATTGTCTCAGCTACAACATACTCGAAGCTCAGCGAAAACAAAACTAAAACGACGGAGATATTGCTCGCGAAAGACGGGAATGTAGAATCCAGTTTTGAAAAAAAAGTCATGTCCCATAGAGAATACACGCAAAATGTGAAAAATTGACATGCCTCCTTTAATCGCAAAAATACGCCATGATGCCTTTGTCAAAATGAAAAATCGTGATGACTGCATTTGTAGAAAATTGTCTCAGCTAGAACATATCAAAATTTGGAAGAAAATCGATCAATATTTACAGAGATACAATCAATTTTCCAAAAATATGCTGACGTCATAATATGCAAATTGAAATTTTGAGTTCGGAGGCCATTATGATGACGTCATGAGTTAATTGAGGGTCAAATGAGACATGAAATCATATCTCCGACTCATAATCTATCCAAATATGAAAAAAATTGGGAGTTCCCATCCATTCTGAAGAGTTACAATGAATTTTGTATAGGCATGTTTTTGCCCATATATGCTATGTATTACAAGAGCTCGCGCGCACGGACATGTTTCTTGAACGGACGCTCATTGCGTTATTAATGGTCAGAAAAAGGTGAACAAGGTATCAAAATGCTTGGAAAAATTGGTCTAATATGATGACAGAGAAAATTCGGCGATTCTATGTTGCAAAATGCCAGTACGCGCGTTTGCGCGTTTTATTGCGAAATGCTTAAAATGGCCTGAAACGTATCCAAAATGAATTTGAGATGATTTGGAGCATTTTTGAATTTTGCGCGCGCGCAAACGCGCGGACTTACGCATGCGCGCGTTTTTGACCTGAAATTGACCGGACGGATATTGACCTTGATCATGATAAATATGAATGAGAAATGACTTTTCGTTATGAAGATATCATCATGAGTAGATTTTCAGAAAATTTCACAAAATGGCGCCTAGATGACGTCATCAGTCAAGGTCAAGGTTGAAAACCTTATTTTGCTTTGTCCATATGCCTATACATATGTGTGCCAAATTTCAAGGCATTTGATTTAGCCATTTTCAAGTTATCGTGCTAACAAAAAAGTGATTGGAAATAAGAAAAATAAAGAATAAAGAAATAAATAAAGGCAATTCTAACGAAAACATAAGGTGGTCTGTATTATATACAGCCCACCTGATAAAGAATAATAAATAAAGGCAATTCTAACGAAAACATAAGGTGGTCTGTTTTATATACAGCCCACCTGATTAACACACAGCGCGCTCAACAATAGAGCCGCACCGTAATCTACACTAGAGGTATGCACAAAGAAATCCCTGAACACACTAAGTGAAAAGCCCCGGTACACAAATTACTGTGTCCGGGACTGAACTCAAAAAGGGAAGTTCGGTCGGCAAAAGTGAACACTAATTACTGCCAAAATAAAGTGACTTAGGGTTAAAAAACCGAACCAAAATGTATAAAAACAAATTGGAACTGGAAATGACAGAAAGAAAGCACTCCAAAACGTAGATTAGGAAGTTGCATGTGGGCGTGGCGCGCACGTGACAGGTGGGATAGCGGGGTCTTGGGGTGGGGGTATGCACATCTGTGACTTTTTTATTTCGATGACTGCTTTGTCTGGAGGACTAAGCAATAATAGGTAGATACATATGATTTATTGTGGTAAATTAAAAAGCCGGTTGCAAAGGTGGGGTTTATATATGTTAACCTGTCATAGGAATGTTTCTTAAAATAGCCAATAATGTAGCTGAAGGTAGCTAATTTGCATTCCATGTTTTTCATAACGTTGGGTTAGGGTTGTGTTTACGTATGTGGCTATTTTTATAAACATACCTCTACGAGTACTGGTTAGATGATGCCTACCGTTACAAAACAGTACGGGTAAATAATTATTTGTTTAGGGCAATGTACCGTGAATGAGTACAAAGTTCGAGGGATACAGAGACAACCGGAAACAAAAAATAATGTAAAATTACCGACAGGAGCCTATAAAGTAATACTCCATTCGGTATACGCGTCATGGATTATCTTAAGATAACACCATAAATTGTCGTATAATATTCATACAGATTGTCCATGCAGTAATTCATTGAGGCTAACTTGATACATTGTGTCATAATTTATGCGCTCTCGGTATGTATGAGCCCCCCCCCCCACGAATATAATTATACATACATGGTAGTCTGTTCCTATATATAACGTTTTCTTCTTTTTCTTTTTCCTTATTTTCTGTGGTATCTTTCCTTTCTTTCTAGAAAAAATATTTCACAAAATAAAGACAAGAAACGAACAGAGCTCTATACAATCATGTAGCTTGGGGGTCTGGACATCAGACTTCTCAGTCACTGTAGCTCTTCACAGACGATGCGGAGCGCTACAATTATCTTACTGATAACACCGAAATCGTTTTGAATATTCAACGGTCATCGAAGCACTCACGTTGCCATGCAAGCTCACTTTTTCACCGAAATTTCTCCCTCTCATATCTCCTTTGTTTGTTAGCGGATTTCGCTCAGACTTTGAGGAACGATGTAAAATGGTCATATCGAAGTACATCTGAAAAATTGTATTAAATGATGATCTATTTGTCATTTTAACAAACATTTCGTGTTCAGTTGTCTCCGAAAACTACCCTCAGATCCGGTTGCATGGCTACATATTCATGAGACTTAATATGCATATTCATGAGACCTTTACGGTGCTGGTGACGAAATTTTCGCTGTGTCCATGACATATTTTCGGAGATACAGTGGAAAATGAATGGGGTGTTTTTCAGAAATTGAGAAGCAGCATGGAGCTAGTCTTTTAGCTCCATGGAAGCAGCAAGCTTACGAGAAATCGACGTCACTGCTCATTCACAGACTCGCGCATGCGCATTGACACGAAATTACGTAAACCTATGCAGCCAGCTGATCGTGAGCACACACTAGCTACATTACTATCCTGGCTGTGTATTAAAAGCTGTGCTATTGATTCTCAACATTTCAAACACCACTGTACAAAACTCAACAGATTTCACTCAAAATCGGCATACTATAGTGACAATTGATGACACCTAACTAGCAATAAAATACAATTTTTTTCAACTTAAAGATGTTAGAAAGAATAATTTAAACATTCAAACCGTGAGTCTACTGTCAAACTTGCCGATCAACCACATCGTATTTATTGTCTACATTCGTTCGTAATTTGTGTATAGACTATTCATGTGTGCGATTGCTACCTCTTAGCACGTAGTGCTAAGCTAGAGGTCTATACGCATTATCATAGACTGCAGTGATCGTGAGCTGAGGTATTTCAGCCGAGCCGAGTGGATCTTTGACTTTGTAAAATCCTCTAAAGATAATAATAATAATATATTATTATCATTATTATTATAATTGTTATTAATATTATTATTATTATTATTATTATTATTATTACAACTACGACTGCTACTACTACTATACAACTACTACTATTTGAAAGTAGTAGTGGTGGAGTAAACCTCCTCCTGCTCCAACGATGGACACAGGCATGAGCTCGCGGTGAACTAGTGCAGACGACAGTGTACATATTTGGCGCCATGTTATTCCGTCTTATTTACAGTAAAGCTATGAGGTTGATAAACAGTGTAATTTAGCTTTATTTCCGTAATATACATTTGTTATAAATATTGGAGAAATTTGGGGGTTAATTCAAACATTGCAACAATTACAATCTACGCCACGAAATCATGTTGAAAGCCGTTTTTACCGATCAACCCCAACACAAACTAGCGTGTGTGGGACTGTGCTATTGAGCATGACGTCATCACCCGCGATGTAATGTGGGGACGACTCAGTAGATCGTAACTCCGGGGAGCTCCGACGCCGACGCCGAAGGCGTCGGAGCTCCGGATCCAGAATCGGAACAGAAGAGAACGGTCATATTTTATAGAAAACTTAAACGGTAGTGATTATAATTTTGAATTACAAGTGTGCTCGACTCCTCTGGGCATCTGCGAAACCACTTGAAATTATAATTTGAAGAATTCTTCGATGGGAAAAAGGGTGATTTTCTCGTCCTAAACCGAGCCATCCATGTTGTACCGTCGATTCAACATGGCGGAGAAAGTACGCTTGGCGGCGCAGCAAATATGAATATTCATGCTATAGAGCGCCGTTCGCTCGAAAATGCTGAATATGCACGACTCGAAACAGCAGAGCGGTGAATGTAAACGAGTCGTGCATATTCAGCATTTACGAGCGAACGGTGCTCTATGCATGAATATTCATATTTGCTGCGCCACTACCGGGCATGCGTACTTTCTCCGCCATGTTGAATCGACGGTACAACATGGATGGCTCGGTTTAGGACGAGAAAATCACCCTTTTTCCCATCGAAGACTTCTTCAAATTATAATTTCAAGTGGTTTCGCGGATGCCCAGAGGAGTCGAGCACACTTGTAAGTCAAAATTATAATCACTACCGTTTAAGTTTTCTATAAAATATGACCGTTCTCTGCTGTTTTTCGTGTTCCGATTCTGGATCCGGAGCTCCGACGCCTTCGGCGTCGGCGTCGGAGCTCCCCGGAGTTAAGTAGATCGGTGCTCGTATTGAAGGTATGAAAATGCATTATGTTGGATTATTTCCAGACACATCCGGTCGCATTAGTTTATAAAATCGATATTTCACAGAAATTTTCTTTAATAATTATTTAATAACATGTTCGAATATCGTTGTTGTCCACAGATTAAAAATGTGTAATTTTATACATTATTTTGGACCTTTTTTGTTTTTCATACAAAGTTTCTTGTCTTTTTGTCCCCATTTTTTCTTCGTTATTACAAAAAAATTTAATGTATAGTTAATATGATTATTCCTCTTTTCAAAAATGTAAAGATCTTTAAGATTCATTGTCATATGCCAAAGTTATGGCAGGTTTGCTGTGACACTTTCCCAGCGGTTTCACATAAACAACGTGTTTATTCAAGAGAAAAGCAAGGTCAAATCAAAACGAAATCGTGAGGTAATTGCACTCGAGCGCACCGCCTGTTCAAGGTTAGCAATATTATGCAAACAGACACTCACAACCCCCTGATGCAAAAATAATTACAGGCTTGGTATTGGAGCGAAATTAGGGTACGGAAGGCTGTTTGAAGGGCAAGGAGTTACTGTGGTCTGTACGTGGTAGTCCTTGGTAAACTAATTCTTGTGGTACAACTCTTTGATGCCTCTCTCTGCTCTGCTTGATATCTAACTAAAGTTTGAGCTCTTTCGCTACACAACGCGTACAAGCAAGACTTCAGCTTTTCGTCGTAATATATTACAAATGATCCCCAGAACTATCGGAGGAAGAAAAGCAGGAAGAAGAAAAAAAGGTAATTAAAAGCAGCAGCCCTCCAAAATTTGACCAAATTGACTGCAGTATGATATATCACCAACAAAAAATGTATTCCTTCCAGTGGCGGTGTTTTTCCTGAAATGGTTAACGAACGGAAGCAATCATACCTTGTTAGTATTGTATTCTACATGTAGTTCCGGCCTCGATCCTAATTCCTTTCACACACAAAAAATAAACATAAGTGGTAATATTTCTTGGTCTAATACCCTTTGCAATGGCTTCGGTGCATGTACGTTTAACACTATACACAGGTATGAAAGGTTTATTATTACAGAGGCATACATGTACTTACCGTGTCACCTGCCCACATGTATTTCTAAATACAGTATACTTCCAAAATGAACTCGGCCTGCAGCCTACAAGTTGGCAATGAAAGGCGTCTACTGAAATTATGCAAGATGTCGAACGTGGAGTAATCATGTAATTGATTTGTATTGTCACGTAAGCTAGGTATGTACGTATACATACGTACGTGTAGGCAGGGAGTGTAGCCGTAGGTAGTGTTTGCTGTAGTAGCCTATGCAAATCTGACCTTTGTTTACAGAACATTTCAATGGAACGTGCATCCGTGAAAACACTCCCTGTGCCGGTATTCGGGCCAGAAGGGTTCAAAACGTTACCGTCTCCTAATTATAGGATAACAGCTGAAAACAAGGTTAATTTTGTAATAAATGTACGAGACCTCGCATGGGAGAGAACATGAGAAAGATTCCAAAACAGGCAAAAGGTGAGGAGACTGCGCATAAAAAAGTTGAAGTGAGAATTTGACTGTCCGAGCAGGCGCGGAGCCCCCATAAATAAAGATAAGAGAGAAGGAAGGAAAGGAAAAGATAAAAATAAAAGAGATAAAGGGAAGGAAAAAAGAGGAAGAAGAAAAGAAAAGAAGGGGGATATCAGTTACAATTTTCCCGCCAACAAGTTGTGGATCGGGGCGGGCCGGGGGCTAAAATGCCCTGGCCTATTCCCCGCCCCCTCCAAAAAAAAGAGAGAAGGAAGGGAAAGGGAAAGAAGAGAGCTAAAAGGGAGCAAAAAAAATGAAGAAGAAAAGAAGGGGACATCAGTTGCGATTAATCCCGCCATGCAACAACGTGTGGATCGGGGGCGAAAGACTGGAGAGAAAGAATTAGAAAGAATAGTGACCTGCTAGTGTCACAAAATAATGAGGTATCAAAATATGCTCATCTGACCGTGATTAAGGATTAAATGCCTAAATCCCCTGCGCTTTCGGGGGCTCTGCCCCCTGTATTTCACCTAGGGCCCTAAGACGAGCCCCTGGATGCTCATCTGACGGTAACTTAATGCCTAAAACCCCTGAGCTTCTGGGGACTCCGCTCCCTGGACCCCACGCCAATTAGTGTCCTGCCCGTGTCACAAATATTTTAAGGTATCAAAATACGCTCATCTGACCGTAATTAAATGCCTAAATACCCTGAGCTTCCGGGGGCTCTGCTCCTAGACCTAGACCTAGACCCCACCCCAATTTACGCTATGCTTTACCTGATCGTAAATACTTTAGCCTCCCCCTACCCACTTTGGAATAAACATTCAGCGGGGCCTGCATGTAAGAGTGGGGTGATGTGGATTTTTTTGTCTGCCCCCAAAAAAAAACCGTTTTTGCTCATTACGCCACTGCTAGTCACCATTACGTACCAATGTTTGGCTAGCGTTAATTTCAAATTTGCCCCCTAAGAAATCCTGGATCCGCGCCTGTGTCCGATGTATCTTGGTGAAGACGTGATGGTCAGCCGAGACACGTCACGTGACCGGCAATAACACGCTAGGTAGGCGTACGTAGGGCATTCGTTAGATGGACGCTCGGCTTGCGTTGCCATGACGCTTATTATACGCTCAGCATTCGTTCCTCATTCGTTGGACATTTTGCCGAGAATTTGATCGCATTTTACCGTATATCTGATCTTTTCAAATTTTCGAGAAAAAATTTTGTACGCTCGATAGGCATAAGTTAGCTCTATATACGCTAATAATATGTGATGCTAGGGCCTTAAATTTTAATATCATGTTCTTCCTTTTTGTTCGCTCTCTCTCTCTCTCTCTATCTCCTATTCCTCTCTCTCTATATATTCTTCTCCTTTAAATTCTTTTCTCTTTCTTTTAACGTTTTTCTCCCGTCGCTTTCTCTTTTTCCTAGATTTTATTTTGTAAGGCCGCCAAGGGCCGTGGTCGATCCGCCACTGATTTATACGTTTATACAGGTAATTATACGCCTATCTATCCAATACGTTGCCGACAACAGAAAAAAGAAAAAGAGATAAAGATAATCACAATAATAATAATAATAATATTAATAATACAAATAACATCAACAATAATAATAATACAAATATGGCTTATTTACCCAATAATAATTCTACACTAGTACTACTTCTGTATATCAAAAGAGCAGGGTTCATATCAATGGCAAAGAGATAACTAAAAATAAACACAAAGACAGATTAAGGAGTTACTTTGTGAAAGGCTGCTACTACTACTATTACTACTGAGTACTACTACTATTACTACTATTACTACTACTACTACTACTACATGTAATACTACCATTGTGGTCACTCTATACCATAAAGATAACACAGTATCACATCAAACGTGCTGCTGCTTTATGAAAGGCTTTCAACATTTATTCATAAAATCACTTTAAAACATGGCTTGAATGTAAGGTATTATACATGTATGTGTAAATCTGCACTTAGTACACAGGTTTAAAAAAAAAAGAATCATATGAAAAAGATTTAAAAGGCATAATTGATGTCAACCCTTCCTACTGCCCACATGATGCTTACAAATAAATTATGGTCGATTTTATTTCTCCCTTCAAACAAAAAGACAGAAATATCACTTACCATATCATATTCATGAATCATGATTAAAGTACAAGTCCACTCCAAAAATAACTTACTTTCAATAAAAGCAGACAAATCAGACAAACCGATCAAAAAAAGTTTGAGCAAAATCGGATAACTAATAAGAAAGTTATGAATTTTTGAAAAAGTATCTAAAACTATGGAATAATGGAAGTCACTACACAGATTGCAAATTTGGTAATCATTTTGTGACGTCATGTCCTCACTATTTATCAATTGCTTTATATAGTTTAATCCCATTAATTTCCCTTTTTATTCCCCAAAACTTGATTTCCCCATGCCTTTGCCCAGGATATATGATTTGTATCATATTGCGTGCATGACATTTCACAAAATCTTTTATGAACTTTGAAGAATTGATACTATTTTCTGAATATTGTATATTCATAACTATTGATTTTTATATAAACAGTTCATCAAAATTCACATTTTTCATGATTTAACTGGGAAAAAATTACTCTATATTAGTGTATCCACACAAAAACATTACTTTCAATCTGACTTGGATGCTGGTGTGAAGAAATAAGATTCTTAGGGGGAAAATAGGAATTTTATATTATCAATATAAAGAAAATAATTAGTGAATAGTGAGGACATGACGTCACAGACTCGTGAGTGAGTTGCCAATTTTTCTAGTGATTTTCAAAGTTTGTCATGTCATTAAAAATTTATAACTTTCTTATTAGTTATCCGATTTTGCTCAAACTTTTTTTGATTGGTTTGTCTGATTTTTGTGCTTCTTTTGAAAGTAAGTTATTTTTGGAGTGGACTTGGCCTTTAAGCGGTAGCTCTCAGGATGTACAATAACACATCTTGCTACCCATAATGATATCAGCAGCACATGGCAGCCTGGCCAATGGCAGGGTGCTATAGTAGTAGTACGTGTACATGCTTGAGCACCGCCGTGTACACCCTGCCGTGTAGGTAAACTCAGCTTTTATTACAGTGGTTGGGGGGTGATAGGTGCCAAAATATTTTCGGCAATGGATCAAAGCAACCAAGAGGTAGAAGCGTGTGGCAGGTTGCACCCTCCCTTCCAAGTTATTAACTTTTTCAAGTCACCCTCAATAAAGATAACATTTCAGAGAATATAAGAGTGGTAATAAAATTAATAACATGCTAAATGTTAGTCCTGACTCTTGCCTGCAGTGTAGGCCTACCAGACTGATATCATCTATTTTTAAACAAAATTTAGACATTACCCAAAAAAATCCAATGGTGATGGATATCAACTTGTGAAAGTATTATGTTACCAGTGGGCAAATGCATTAATAAGCAACCAGGAAAGGTTCATGTAGACAGAAAATTCTTTATTTCCTGGTGATAGAAACATACATTTTATGAATATTGATGTCTCCAAACAACATTCATCGTGAAAAACCCATTCCAATATTCTGTGTAAGGAGATCTCAAAAACATAGTTCTCATTAGTAAATGAAAAACATATTGCTTTTGGTTCTTCATTTGACTCTCTTCCTTCTTTAATTAAACCAACTGAATCCTCTCTGCGAGAAACTCAATTCAATGAAACAGAATATCACTGATGCAAAATTTGGTTCTCAAAATGACAGAAAATTTCCACTCCTGATCTCATACAAACTGTCTGTTTCTTAAAAACATAATATAAAACTTACGTTCCAACTACCAAACAACAAACTTCCATTATCTCCTTCTTCACCCAGATATACTTATCATACCAGATATACGCTCTAAAATATAAGCATAATATCTGCGCGAATGCCTGAGCTTGTAAATTTCGCGTATTGAAATTCACAATCAGTGCCAAATTTCATTCAATCTTTTTTGTTTGTTTTTCTTTTCACTTTCCTTTTAAGCCCTGTCAATAATGTGGCATTGATTATTTACTCGTTTTTAATTAGTTTTTGAAGAACTCCTAGGTGAAAGAAATCATAACTATTCTTGAATATTATTACTTGTTTTAGAACATGTTGGGCCTGTCTCACATTGCCTTCCATCATTCCATGGGCATGGCAATTTTCCATGTTTCTTTCAGCTTATTTCTCACTTCTTTTCCATCCACTCAACTAATTCCTGATCATGCATTAACCTCATACCTACCATCACTCATGCCTAAGCTTTTTAGGGAGGGGATCCCGTAAAGTAATTTTGACATTGTAAGAAATAAACATGAGCAATATTTCATTGTAGGTTACTTTAAAGTCAACCTCTTTTTTCATCGCCCATTTACATCAGTTCCCTGAAGGAAATGCTGGAATATATATGTCCCTCTTTCTCTTGTCTTTCTTCCTTTTCTCTTCCCTCTTCCTTTTTTCTTCTGCCCGTTTCTCCCCCTTTTCCCTTTTTCCCAGGTAGCAAGCCCATATGGGGCCCATATGGGGATGATCTGGGTCACTTGTGCCATCTGGGCTATTAAATGGAACCCATATTATGTATCCCATATGGGGCCAGAATTAGTATCAGCACTCTCTTTGTCTTCACAAAAAGGAACAAATATGTTATTTGATCCTTGCTTCTCTCTTCAAAAACACACTTCTAAAACTGTTCTCATCCATGGGCGTCAATCCAAGCTTGAGCATGGGGGGGGGGGGCAATTTGTGAAGAAGTATTTAGCGGCAAATCAGCCAAACCAGTGAATAAGTGGGCGGGGGGGACATGTCCCATCTGTCCCCCCAGAACTTGTTCTCATTGAGTAAACACGTAAATTTGAGAACGTCATCTCTAGTACACCGTAGTACACGTCTCAATTTGTTTCACTTGAAGCAAATTTCTCCTAATCTCAGAATCTTCATATTATAGGTCTACATCTAATTAATTTAACAATCAGCAGTCATTTACTGATTTAGACTACATCTAGGTTTGTGGTTTATTTCATTTGGTACCGTAAAAGCTGTGCTCATCATCATTCATCATCATCATAATTAATCATCATCATAATCATCATCACCATGTCCAGACTATCATCTTCATAATCACCATGTCAGGACTAGTATTAGACCCTAGGCCTACTACTACTAGTATGAGTAGATCTATTCTAGATCTACGTCTTCAAATTCAATTCATCAGCATCTCCATCATGTTCATTACATTATTCATAATAATAAGGGAACGACTTCAAATCACAACACCTACTTGCTACACTGGCATGATTGGAATTATGGCATTTATCAGGTTTTCATCAATAACATCCATCATAACAGTGTAAACCAATTAGTGTTTGATATCTATGGTAGTCGTTCGACTACCCGCCAGCCAGCCAGCAACATCCCCTGTCCGTCGGGGGAGTTCACAGCGCAAGAGGGGCCATCACACGCATGAAATGATGAATGCGATTAATAGGAGCATGTTTTCGAAAATGCCACTCTTTATTCATACGTTTATTCATACCATGTCATGGAAGGTTATAATCAACGTTTCAATGGATGGAAGCAAAATGTTTCAGCCAAAGGGGTGATTGCCCTACAAAGCAAATTCTAAGCAAGCTACTGTTTTGCATCATTTTGAAAGAATATTTCGTGCGTTTCCAATAGCTTGCCAAATGCACTGGGCTTACAAACGATTCCCTAACCTGCTATATGCTATGGCTGAGTTTTTCGGTAGGCATGCCCTACCCACCCCTTACCACTCGGCAAAACCCAGACTTGCATATCTTAAAACAGAGAAGAAAATGTGCCTCCTTCCAGGCAGAAAATTCAGCACTTGAAATATATGATAATGTAAGATCATATATATAATAATATATGACTAATGCCCCCTCTCCCCTCCCCTCCCTCCCCATGCACTGCCAGAGAATCCTTAACTCACCACGGATTATCAAACAATGCAAGGTTATGATTCAAGTTGTGCATCTTTTTTTTAATAACCTTGTAGCATAGATACGATTCATTATTTCATACAAACTTAATTTCATTGTTTGAAATAGGTCTTCGAGAATCCGTGACGTATTCGGGTGATATACATGTTTAGGATTTTCTTTATGCTTGACTTTCTTTACCCAGGAAGCCTACCAAGATTTTGTCTACATGGCTGAACATCACTAATGTGACTAAAGAGGCTTTGGGGAGGTACCAGGTCCATTGTCTGATCCCCGGGTCATTAATTTACGAAAGTCAACCTTACACTCTCGCTCGGTAAGCCGACCCCTTGACCACGTAGACACCTTACGCCTTTAACCAGGATTGACAGCGACTTGATTACGAATTTACTACGATTTGGCTTGTCTTTGACATGGTCGCGAATTTACTACCATATGATTACAACTCGACTATAACCTGACCACGACGCACAGTGGGCCAGGGAGGAACCAAAGTGCGCCAAAACTCATTTTTGGTGATTTTTTTCTTCCAATTTTTGTCTTGCCCAGTTGATACATTGAGGAATACCTCAGTAAAATATTTAATTCCGGTATGCACAATAAGGGTATAAATTTACTCCTTCAAACAGCAAAATCCTACATATTCACAGTTTTAGTGCAAAAGTGACTTATTTTATAAATCTTTCAATTTAACATGAAGTTTTTAAGTTATTGATATGAAATTGCTCCCACATATTCCTGATAGTTCATTTCGTTGCATGAATGGGTTAAAATTAATAGAAACACAATCTTCATGATATATTATAGGGTAATTCACTGAAAAATGGACTAATTATCCATGTTTTTATAAATCCAGAGGAAATGTTTAGATTTCCGCGGAGTTCCGCTTAAATTTTAATACCACCATTTTTCTGATGTCTAAGCTTTAAGTTGATACAAATTTGGCTGCCCGATTCTGCCCGTTATTATGTTAGAGCCGTTTCTTGCCACATTGCCCCGAAAAATGTGTTGTTTTTTTTTTGGTCCGCGGCTGAATCATGAAGGATTCGCGGTCATAAATCACGGCGCGTGGGGGCGTGTGACACTAGTTCTGACACCGCGGATCAAAATAAACACATTTTCCGGGGCAATGTTGCAAGAAAAACGGCTCTTACATAATAACGGGCAGAATCGGGCAGCCAAATCTGGTATCAACTTAAAGCTTAGACATCAGCGAAAATGTTGGTAATAAAATTTAAGTGGAAATCCCTGGAAATCCAAACATTTCCTCTGGATTTATAAAAATAAATCCCCCAAAATGAGTTTTGGCGCACTTTGGTTCCTCCCTGGCCCACTGTGCGACGTGACTACGACTTGGATACGATTGGTTTCAGAAAGAAATTGGGATAGGTTCAGGTGTGGAGTTATATATGTACATGTAGATTCTGCCCGACTGATCGACTTAACCCATGACTATTGAATTCCCCCACTCCCATAGGCTTTTAACACAGGAGCCACCCGGCTCCAGAAGGCAATGGGTTAATTACCCAGGGTAGCCTCATCAGTATTATTAAAGCTTGCGGTTATTATTACTCAAACATTACCAGCTCTCCATTAATACACCTAGGACGAGAGGGTCAAATGTGGATAAAACATATCGTCCAAGGATATCAGCACCGAGCAAAGATCAAACCCTGGATCGAAGTCATGAGCCTTCACCAGTAATACCACATTTACTGTGTTCTCATATTAAAATTATCAGCGTCTCACACGTGCGTGTTTCTTTATCTATTTTCTCACAGCGACCAGAGAGGGACCTGTAGTCAAGGTCACGGACAAAACCAGTGTGGTGGTCGGGTATGACAATGATCCTCCTCCTCTCCCTCTTCGTGTTGTCATGGAAACGCTATGGCACTGACGTCAAACTTTGGTATCATAACCATCGCGCCACACTAGAAACAGAAGGTATAATGTCGGCCTCCTCCTCCTCCTCTCTCTCTCTCTCTCTCTCTCTCTCTTTATTTATCTATCTATCCATCTATCTCTATTACAATAAGGAAAAGTAGGCCCATCAATTTCCCACTATCACCCAAAATAGCACGTTGTCGCTATTTGCACAGCCCTGCTGACATAGGGCGTGCAGCAATAGGGAAATCCATGGCATCAGACATAACGTCTATTAGTTTTCTTGCTATATTACGCCGACAAGTTTTTCATTGCTGCTTCATCAATTCATCCTCTGATTTGCAAAATAATAATAAAATATAGATAGATCATTCATCACATAATGGGGGTGGGTGATTGTAAAATGAAAGAATTTGAGCACAAAAGCCAAGGAAGAACACAATTAGCGAAGAGATCACTTCTAAGATGTTACGTGCTCCGATTGAATGATGATACGTTAATATTAAAATATATTGATTAATTTCGTCTGTCATTTCGTCTGTCAAAACAATGATGGCAACGATTTTCATGTGCAATTTACATTGTTTTTCTTATTTTATCATGGTATTTTATTCCCCTCCCCTCTCTCTCTCTCTCTCTCTCTCTCGCTCTCCTCTGTCTAATGGCAATAAAGTCATTTGGAAATTAGTCTACATGCCACTCTCCTCCCAGGTGTAGTAAACAGTTACCATGTAGGAATTTATTCCTCGCGTATTTTGAGCGCTTTAGGACTGCTGGGCTAAAGCAAGGGTTTAATAGTACTTTGTGGGCGAATTGAGACTCGAGAATCCCCTGGAGTGTAACTGTAGCTATTATTATTGTTACTAAGATTGTTGCCTCCCCTTTCTCTCTCTCTCTCTCTCTCTCCAGAAACAGAAAAACAAACTCTACGACGCAAACATATTTCATGATATGAAGACAATATTTGTCAAGTTGGAGCTTTGCTTATGACGGCCCCTTTTTTTGTATGATTTTATGTGACCATGTTCAAAGTTTTTGTTTCGCTTGAAAGGTGGTCATAATAACGCTTTTAATATGCCATTTTCGTAATGTAACCAAATTTAATGCACAGGCCTTTTTGAAGTGCCTCAATACAAAATATTTTATTCACCTGATAAGAATAAAAGTATTTCTTAAGACAGAATCTGAACTGCATACATTAGTTGTTGTCAGGTAGGACAAACATTATGGCTTGACCTACCTAGCAACACTTAATATATGCAGTTTGCATTCTGACTATTGAAATACTATTATTCTTAGCAGGTGAATGAAATGTTTTGCATTGAGGCACTTCACAAAGACTTATGTATTAAATTTGGTTACATTACGAAAATGGCCTATTGTATCTTAATTATTGTAAGAAAAGAAATCTATTCAGCCAAGTGCAAAAATCTAATACCATTGTTTGACAAAGTTATGTCATCTGTTAAAACGTTTCGTGAAATGGAAAGAAGATACGTAGCAAAATCAAATCTTAAAGGTACTATGTCCCATTCGCAGGCCAAAAAAATGAAAAGGTTAAATTCCAACGGCATTTGAAAGACAATACTAATTTAGAACTTCCCTAAAAAAGAGGGGGCTTGAAAATGTCTTTAAGTGGGAAAATAACGACTATTAGTTGTCGAATCGACTTAGGAGCTAAAGAGCCAGTAAGTAATAGTCTGATTTTTCAGACCATTGTACCGAATGGCCGTACGTTTTATGCAGCGCAAAGATTCAATCAGTTTAATTTTGACCATTACAAGAAGTGGGTTATTGATGTAGACAAATGCTCGTGTACCCTTTTATACTTGTTCGATCCCCAGTTTACATCCACTGATCTTGCGTTTCTTGGGCAAAATGTACATTCTGTTTTCCTCATTCTGTTTGCATCATTAGTCGAAAGCGAAGAAATCATGGAAGCGCTGACAAAAAGCCGCCGCTGCATCGTGATACTGTCAGCAGATTTCTACCGGCGTCCATCGACCTCGTCATCACAATCTACATCAGGAAGAATAGAAACTACAGCTGTACAACTGACTTCGTCATCATCATTGTCATCGTTTTCTGGGAACGATCTTTCAGGAAACGAATGGCATTTGTTTGAACTCCATCACGCGTTGGACACCATGCACCCGAACGTCATCCCGCTGCTCTACCGAGACTCCGGGCCAACCTCCTTGTCGAACACCGACTCGAATGCCAAGCTGATCGACCACGTGCTTAATGATGTCACATGTTTAAAATGGAAGCAGAAGCACGAGACATGTCTCGATGATTGGGCAATGAAGCGGTTACGACTCCGACTACCACCGCGTCGACGAGGCAGTAATTTACCAAGTGGACAATCATCGTATATTACGATGCCGGTAATGTCAGCCACAACGCCGTCGAATATCTCGTCATCGATATCATTGACGTCCCCATCATCGCTAACTACTGAAAGACCATATGCAGTCCAATCCAGCCTACACCATTTAACAACGTTATCTGGGCCGGAATCATCAAGGTCCGATGGACTCGTCGTCGGAGAAGCTTTGGGTTCGTCCCAGCAGAACCGACGACAATCTCAGTCCTCACAATTATCATTTACGTCGACGACGACGTCTCCGCTGTCGCTGACGGCGCCGATGTCCTTATCATCCAGTTTTGGATCTTGCTCGATCACGTCGCCTGATTCACAGCGTACTTCCCAACCCCAGTCGTCACCATACACCTCGTCCTCACTTTTCTCGTCTTCCCACCCGGTCTACGTAAACGAACCTGACAATCTTAACTCATTCCAAGAATATCAGCCGAATTCAAACACCATCAACTCCTCTCTCTCCATCTTTCAATCCTTCCTAAGACCTAAAAGGGAGCCTCATTTGATTGATAATGAAAGTAATCTAGGATATATATAATCCAAATGGCAACACTCTCTTCATCGTAAGTGGTTGAATGTTTCAGATAAATATGATTATATTACATATATATATATATATATATATATATATATATATATATATATATATATATATATATATATATATATGTATATATATGTATACATACAGTTAACAACTGAACTATTCATACCCCTTGTATGTTTGATGTTTTTCGTGTTTTTCGTAACTCAAGAATGAAAGGTGGACTGGTTGAATCAGGGCCTTTGTTGAATAATTTGAGATGTAAGCTTTAATATGTCACATTCTCAAGAATCATAATTCTGGACAAATCAATGTATCACTTACTTAGAAAATTACAAACTTCGTAAAGGTATGAAATATATATATATATATATTCTACCAACTTGTAATGTCAAAGAACTGTACAATAAGTCACTTGGTCATTTGTGTATATACGTTATTGTTATCAATATCAATTCAATTACTATCAAATTTACCAATACATCATTTCCGAAATGTTGTACATTTGTCAATTAGGTAAGATGTCAACACAATTGATATGATTTGAATTACCGTTGGCCGTCTTTTGAACATTTAAATTAATTATAAACAATCCATATTTGCATACTTATTAATTCTTAATGATGTTTCCAATGTTTTTCACATGGTTTCTTTGTCTCATTTTCTTAAGTATACTTATGTTTTTAAAACAAAATATCCATGTGCCATCATGACCATTGGAATGAGTTCTTTTAATAAATACAAAACAAAACCACTGAATATCGCAAAAATGTGCGTGTTAAAAAACAAATGTCAAAGATCTGGAATGGTCTCATATTTCATATGATCCACTTTCACAAATATTCACAGATTAGAAAAATATGATACAAATATGAAAAGGGCTCTTCCATGGAACCCAATTCTCTTTTGATTTATTTATTTTGCTTTACATATCATTTGAGTTGTATATATACACAATAAACATAATTCAATTCAGAATTGAAGAAAATGAAATAAATATGAAATGGTAAGTTGTTCAGTACCCTTTGTCATGGGACAGTATTGTTTTCTCTTGTATGGTTCTCTGTTCTATGATTAAATTTCTCTTTGCACACACCTTTAATATTACCGCATATCCCAATGTAAGTAAGCAAGAAATTTCTTAGCAATGTTGACATTAAGCATTCCCATAACCAGTACCGGTTTTAAAGGGGGGGGTGGGACTTGAGGGCTCCCTCTAGATCGATAAATGATCAAATGATTAATTAATTTGTTTTTTAATTGATTGGATGATTGATTGGTTCGTTGATTGATCGATTGATTGACTGATTGATTGGATGATAGATAGAATGATTGGTTGGTTGATTGACTGACTGTATGATTGGTTGATTGGTTGATCATTGATTTGTTAATTTGTTGATTGATTGATTGATTGATTGATTGGATGGAAAACTTGTGTAGAATAAAGCCGAACAATCAGAGAAGCATACTGATGAAAGTTTAAATGAAATCGGACAAAAAATTAGAAAATTACGATTTTTTTTTTTTTGAAAATTGCAATTACTATAGGTATGGGCTCTTCAAAATGGCTGAATTGGTAATGTCTATGTGATGTAGTGGCGGACAACTTTCCCATTTGCTCAAATACAAAAAGGAACAAAATTTCAAATTTTCATGAATGTATGACTCGGGATGGTCTGTCCTTTCTAGAGGACCTTTAATAATGTACTCTCCATGATACATGTATATTTTGAGTAGTGCCCCGAGTGTGAAGGCACTTGGAAGAAAAACAGAAATAGGTGATATTTTTGTACGCGACAATAGGGAGAGTAATCCGTCACTACGTCACAATCCACTGACAAAATTGCCGATTTGAGATTCGCACAGGTGTAGTGATTATATATTTCGAACACTCTTAATATTCGTCCGATTTATTTCAAACTTTCGCCATTCTGTTTCTCTGATTTTTCTGCTTTCATTCAAATGAACTTATTAGAAGGGTTGGATTGCCCTTTAAAAGGAGAATGAAACCCAACAAACAGCCCGACTAAAACATTTCTCTCTCTCTCTCTCTTTTGCCTCAGACCGTTTTAACATTTATTCCTATTTCTTGATATCAAGAAATGAATTCTTGATATCAAGAAATAATTTTCGGTTGTAAAGCAATGGTAATTCTTGATATGAAGAATTCGATTTCTTCATATCAAGAATTAATTTCTTGATATCAAGAAAAAGGAATAAATGTTCAAACGCATAAATAACAAATCGATTCCAGGGGGTGGTAGTAAATGGCGTGTCATCGGATTGGCAGCCTGTACTCAGCGGTGCCTTACAGGGCACAGTGTTGGGTCCTCACCTGTTCCTCGTACTGATAAATGACATCCATGAAAACGTCAAGAGCTGGACAAGACTTTTTGCTGATGACAGCCTGCTTTATAACACCGTCACAATCCACTGACAAAATTGCCGATTTGAGATTCGCACAGGTGTAGTGATTATATATTTCGAACACTCTTAATATTCGTCCGATTTATTTCAAACTTTCGCCATTCTGTTTCTCTGATTTTTCTGCTTTCATTCAAATGAACTTATTAGAAGGGTTGGATTGCCCTTTAAAAGGAGAATGAAACCCAACAAACAGCCCGACTAAAACATTTCCTCTCTCTCTCTCTCTCTCTTTTGCCTCAGACCGTTTTAACATTTATTCCTATTTCTTGATATCAAGAAATGAATTCTTGATATCAAGAAATAATTTTCGGTTGTAAAGCAATGGTAATTCTTGATATGAAGAATTCGATTTCTTCATATCAAGAATTAATTTCTTGATATCAAGAAAAAGGAATAAATGTTCAAACGCATAAATAACAAATCGATTCCAGAGGGTGGTAGTAAATGGCGTGTCATCGGATTGGCAGCCTGTACTCAGCGGTGCCTCACAGGGCACAGTGTTGGGTCCTCACCTGTTCCTCGTACTGATAAATGACATCCATGAAAACGTCAAGAGCTGGACAAGACTTTTTGCTGATGACAGCCTGCTTTATAACACCGTCAAATTACCTGATGACGAAACTGTTCTCCAAAAAAGACCTAGACCAGATGGTTAGCTGGGCCCAAAAGTGGGGCATGAGGTTTAACCCAGCCAAATGTAGCACTCTGCGTCTTACTAGTGGCAGATATCCAGGAAAGACAAGCTACAAAATGATGGGCACTGTCCTTGAAGAAAAAGACGAGACAAAATATCTTGGGATCTACATCCAGAAAGATCTGCGCTGGAACAGACAAACAGAGTTTGCAACGGGTAAAGCTTCTAGAGTACTCAACTTTGTGCGTAGGAATTTCTATCATGTTAAGCCAGACGTCAAGGAGAAATTATATAAAATGTTAGTCAGACCCCACCTAGACTACGCAACGGCAGCCTGGGATCACCACACAAGTAAAAACATAAAGTCCATTGAAAGAGTTCAGAAACGCGCTGCAAGATTCGTGACAAACACCTACGGTAGAGACACTAGCATAACTAACATCATCTCCTCGCTAGACTGGCCATCTTTGCAAGAAAGGCGCAAACAACACCGTCTCTCCTGTCTCCACAAAATGATGTACGGGCAGCTGGACGTAGACTATCAAGACTACACCCAACCTAAAACGACCAGAGATAGAAGAAGGCATAACAGGCAATTCCAACAGACCGACTGAAGAACGGACACATTCGCGAACATTCATGAGAACAGTGCGTGATTGGAACCAGCTTAAACCGGAGACTATCACCCACACTGACCCTGTCAAATTCAAAATCTACAATCTACAAATTAATACACCCTACCCGCACCTCCAGTTTTAACCAACCAACCAAGAACCAAGAAAATACGCAGCAATACGCAAGCCAAATACGCAAAGGTGTGACTAAGGCATTAGAGTAAAAATCAAACGATTTAAAGGAAGTTAGGAACACCGTATCAAAGTTTGCAGTAACTTCTTCCTTTTCCATATTACGTATTGGCAGACAACTTTCTTATTTGTTCCAACACACAAAAGGCCGAAAACGTCCTTTTTCCAAATGTAAAACTCGGGAGGGTCTTTTCTTTTTAGAGGATCTGTAATGATATGCTATCCATAATATATGTTGAGTTGTGCCCGAATGGAGAACGCGCCTGGGAGAAGAAAACAAAAATAATGACATGTTTGTACACGACGTACGTGCATATGTCACAATCCACTTTAAAAACCTGGGACAGTAACACATGGCTTACCAATTTATTGTATGATTAATTTGTTATCAGTATGTGCAATCAATCGGGAAAACAATCAATCGTATGATCAATTGCTAAGCTTTGTGTCACAGGGCCCTGATGACCTGGTGGCAACATGCACAAGACAAGACCTACTTGCTAAAGCTGGTAACCGATGAAATGATTTACCTGCTACCGGGCTAGTCGAGGGTTGTTGGGTTAATGCTATGGTTTGAGGCGTCCCACTGGTAGCAGTCACGGTAGAAGAATAGAGATTGCGTGCGATTTCAAAACAATGTGATAATAATAATGATGACGATAATAATAATAATGAAAAATAATGAAAAATGTCTTAATAACAATAATTTTGATATTAATAATAATAATGATAACAAAAATAATAATAATAGGAAGAATAATAATGCTAATAATTATGATGATAATAATAATCAAAATAAATATGATAATAATAATAATATTAATAGTAATGAAAATACACCTGTACATGTATTTATAAAGCGCACATATACAAATCTACAGATGCCCAAGACACCTACTAAATAATTGCATTTCAAAAGCTCCAGAGCAAATCAACATAAATATATGTAGTCATTGAAGTAAAAGTTGAACTCTAAAAGGGAAATTTAAATTGTAACCATCAAGCATTAGGCGTTTCTTAAGTATGACTTTAAGATTTTGAAGGGTATTGGTTGTTTAAAAAGAAAAATGTAACTTATTCCACAGAGAAGGAGCTGCTGATGCAAATGCTCTATCCTCAATTTCCTCTAGTCAGAAACGTATTTATATATCCGGATGCACAAAAAGGAAGTACACCCGGATATGAAGCTAGTTTTATTGCAAACAGAAAAAGTAGAAAGAAGCAGATCATCAGTGAAAGTTTGAGTTTCATATTTGCTGTAAAAAAAAGTGTAACTCTTTACTTTCTCAACAAAAAATATATCATACTTAACCCCCCAACTGGGCCCACCCACCCCTATATAAATTCAAATTCAAATTTTATTAATTTTAATCCAAACAAATTTTATTTTCATTGGATAACAAATTTCTAAATGATAGTGTAACATAGATAATTGAGTGTAATAGTAAAGATAACAATAACCAGGAATGACATAAATTAACCTACTAATGTATGTCTCTTTTTAAACATAATACCGGGATGAAAATAAATTATATTACTCGTAATACTTTTTACAATGTTGGCAGATATGTTTCAACATGTGTTTTTCAACACAACCTCTTTATTGACAAAAGTTTTATTCCTTCAACGACTGATAAAATGGAAAATTATGTATATTTTTTTCTGTACTAGGCAAATGGGAGAAGACCTCTTTAGATAAATGTACATGTACGTCACAGAGGTGCAAGTTTATGCTTGACTGATTGCAACTTTGAAACTTCAACTATGTAAATTTTATTAAAGTTTGATCAAAACTTTCACTGATCTCATTTTCTGTTATTATTAAAATCAACTATCGAAAAAAAGGATTTTAAAGAGAAACCAGACAATAAAACCACCTTACGGAATACGCCACTGACATCAAATATCAAAGGATTTGGGACTTTTTTTGGGGGGAGGCGAATTACTTAGACCCCCTTTACAGTGAGAAAAGGGCCAGGACCGGGCCGGGCCGCGGCCGAGCCAGGCCTACTCGGCCCCGCAATGTTGTGCGTTTACAGTGGCAGGCTCGGCCGCGGCCTAAATTGTAACCTTTCAATATTTTGTCGTAGTGGCGCTCTGCATGTAAACAAACGATTATTTGGGGAGCGCGCCGGGGGTCACAGTGCAGATCCGGTCGATTGTTACATGCATGCATGCAGCGCATGCAGCGCCATAACTAGGCGTTGTGGCGTGCGCCTGTAATCCAGCTAACAGTGGAAGTTACAAACTGATTCAGCAGAGGACGCAGGTTCGAAACTGAGTCACGTCTTTCGGATGGTGACGTTAAAGGTCGGTCCCCAGACGTAAATAATCATATCTGATTGATACACGTCTGTAAAAACCCAATACACACACACGGCGTGATTATCCTCTGACGTAATGATCCTTTCACTTCCGGGGTAACAGTTGGCCCCGCAATTGGCCGCGCATTTGGCCATGCGTGCGTTTACAGTGAGAAAAGCCCGGGCCGAGCCAAGGCCTGGCCGCGGCCGAGACTACCTCCAGAGCAGGGCCAAATGCGCGGCCACTTTGGCCTCGCATTTGGCCTTTTGCGCGTTTACAGTGCTAGGCTGGCCGCGGCTCGGCCCGGCCCGGCCTGGCCTTTTTGCTCACTGTAAATGGGGTCTTAGTCATGTATTCGGTTATGACAGGGCGTGTGTTCAATAAATCGTCGGATGTCCACAAGAAGACTATTACTATCTTTAAAAATAAGCTCTTACGGCCTTCTTGCGGACAGTTGACGAAATGCACGTATAATAGGCCTGTATATCTATACATATTTCACAGAAATGCGTAATGTCAATCATGAAAACTAATTTAGGTACAAGAAGAGATGTACTCGGTGTAGTAACACTTGCGTTAGACGAAAACCGGGTTGGTCGTCGTTTGTAGGAGTAGATGGGGGGAGGGGTGTGGGGGGGGGAGGCTGAAGCCCCCTTCCATCCCCCATTTTTTAAAAGTATGTGACAAATTGATTAGTCCCGATTTCTGTTTCTTGAACATGTGACACGAAGGTTGTTCATAATTATGTGAATTCTACCGCATCACACTGAACAAACTTACAAGCCCACATTTACGTAGACAAATCTACCAGCGTGTAGTATAAACAATGACATATCCGGGTGTCCCTGTACTTTCCTGTAATGAGATATGTTGTTGTGGTTTCATGCACAGAGAGGAAGTAGGAGGTATCTGAGGGTGAAGTTCTGTCAGGAATAATACTTTGTACCCATTGATTCCCGTTGCCTTCTGCCTCCAAATTTGGTCTGATCTTCAAACACCATCGATCCTGCATACTTTCGATGTTCATGTAGGTCGACGGTCTCCGCAGATCTCTTTTGAACAATCGTTCAACAAGCAACACTTTTATATATTTGAAGAACTGAAGCAATTCGGTTCCTTTTCGTTTTTTTAATCTTGTGAAAGAGAGAAAACTAGCAGTAAGATTTAAACAGGAATAAATATTTCAATACTTGTCTACTACAAGTTATAAGAATACTGGATATCTTTATACCACTCATATCCACCGCGCAAGATTCTCAAGGCTCTCCAATATTAACCCGGCTCTAGCGAGGGTACTGCTAAATTAACTACGAATTGGCCTGCAGAAAAGGAAATTTCTCAGCTTGTTGAGTTTCGAGCCATCTGTTTTGAGAATCATTAATGATAATATGACGGACTTGGAAGTGATGAGACGACTTGTGTTCCTATTGATCGGTGTTTGGTCAGTTCTTGGCGTTCAGACCATGACTGGAGCAACGGATTGCGTCGGGGACCTGGATAATAGTAAGTAGTAGTTAGTAGACCCTACAACTTTTACATGCATTAATTAAGCATTTTCTTACAGTTTATTTCAATCAGCCTTGGTAATTATATCATGTGATGTCAATGACAAGATTTGTCATGAATTTACATGTAAATAACTATTAGTATACTACGTATTATCGGGGAGGGTAGTCTTACCTCCCTGGTATTATAGATATTTTTCCATTCAGAGCTTTTTGTTTTTGCCTTCATCTGCCTTGTTATTTTTTGTCTGTCTAGTATCTCACAATGCATTACGAGCTCTAAGTCTCTTTCCTGTTTTTTGTAGTTTTTTCTTTCAATTTTATTCCTGTTGCTTGAAAGAGGTATTATAAGGTGTTATACCGAGTTTTGAATAACACGATAACACGACTGAATTTAAATGATTTCAGCAGAAAATTCATGCAGCATGAATAATAAGCTAGAGCTTTGGAACCCGTGATGTCTCGTGATGTTTACATCTGAGCAGGCCAGTAAAATTAAGAGATTATATTTGGATGTTCGAGTAACCCCCCCCCCCAATTTAAAAGGAAATGAATGAATAAAATAATGATAATAATTTTTTTCTTCCCACTTCCACAAGGTTCTTTATTTTCAAAACAAATTCCTTCATATACAGTATATCCATACATTATATACAAATAATTAACGAAATAATTGCCGTACATAATGGCTGAAGAAAGATAATAATCATCACGACCGAAAACTTTGTGGCAGATAAAAACAAATATTTATGACAAAATTTGTATTTTTAATATATAAGAAAATACTAAACATAAAATACATGATCATGTTCGTGTTGGCACATTTCCAGCACTCTCAAAATATTTTCTAAAGTGAAACCATTTCTTTTTCAATTTATTCTCTCTGAGATTTGTTTGGTATACACATTTTTCCATTTCATAATAACCTTTTACAGCTGATAAAATCATATCAAATGAAGTTAGTTGATTTCGTAATTTGGCTGAAAATATTTCTTGTCTTACAACCATCAGAATACAGTTTAATGCATTATTATTGCTACGGCAAAATCCAAACAATTTATTTTGATTTGTAAGTATGATCCCTCCCCCCGTATTACGAAATATCCAGAACTCAAATTACGACCATACTTCATTAGTCTAGTTACAAAAGCAAGGAACATGTATGATTGTTTCATCATTGCTATTACAAAAAGTACACTTCTTGTCAGCCACTACACAAAACGTATTCCTCGTAAATTCCAATGGTTAAAACATACCACTTTGTCATTCATTTTAATTTAAGGGTTATTCCAGAGAGGTTGACATGCAATGTCGTCAATACGGAATTCGACCAAGTCTGACCAAGCGAAAAGGACCTCTTTCCAAAATGGATTTGGAGTCAAGTCTGCCAATTTTCTGAAATAATATGAGCCCATATACAAGTGAAAGAATAGGTTTGGGGCAAGAATGAATTGAACATGTGAAAAGTTAAACTTTCTATCTGAGAATCAGTTGAAAATCTTCTTATCCATGATATCTTCAGGGATTTAGCGTGAATGTAAATATCAATCATCTTAACCCTGCCTTTATTATATAGTTGACACATTTGTGCTCTACTGAATTTATCAGGTTTGTTACCCCATATAAATGCATACAAAGAAGGATTTATGTCTTTCATAATTTGCGAATGCGGTTCTGGAAGTGAAAGCAATAAATAGTTCAATTTTGGTACCAACAAATATTTGACTACAGTTATTCTTCCAAGGACAGTTAAGGTTCTTTTAGACCATGAAATAATTTCGCGTTTTATATCTTTAATTTTTTCAGTATAATTATGATGACCATGTCTACTAAGTTAACCGAAAAATCTATTCCTAAGTATCTCGAGTAACCTTCTGATACCCAATTTAGTTTGTGCTCTGGCAGTAGATGTCTTACATCATTTCGGGCTCTTTTTCTCCCAATCCATATCTCATGAGTTTTTATGATATTGATCTTAATTAAATCATTGGAATGTTCAATCAAAATTCCTAATATTTCGATAACAAGTACTTAAAAAAAAAAGGGTATGGAGATAATGGGTCTCCTTGTCGACACCCTTGTCCTATAGTAAGTCTCTCTGTGCAAAAACCATTTACTGTGACACAAGAAGATACATTTTGATTAAATAGATGAATCCAATTTTTGCAGTGATGGCCCAAAGTGAAAAAGTCAGGGACATTGGATAGAAACTTGTGAAATATACAATCGAAGGCCTTTTCAAAATCAATCATCAACAACCTGCCTGGTATATCATTAACTATGGTATGTAATAATATATCATAAAGTATATACTAATATATCATATTTTCTCCGATAAAACGGCCTTTCAAAAATCGTTTCTGATTCTCATGTATCATGCTTTAATCGATTAGCTATGCAGCCAGATGCTATTTTGTATATAACATTTAAAAGTGAAATAGGACGCCAGTTTTGTAATAAATGTCGAGGCTTGTTTCCTTTAGGAATTAAAGTGATTATTCCTAATTTTCAACGGTGAAGCCATCTTGCCTAGGGGATTTATTATTTTTCATACTTTTTAGCATTAAATAAACCTCATTTTTTTTCTTCATTTCTGGAAATCAGGTCAGGGTTAGGATTTGGGTTTGGGTTATGGATAGGTTATGATTATGATTAGGGTTAGGCCCTATGGTCAAGGTTAATATGCCCTCGGGTCAGGGCTTGAACCTATTCCCTAGGATCAGGTTTAGGGTTAGGGTTCCGTGTGTGGTGAGGTATTCGGATCTCCAGCTGGTCTCAGTAATCAGCTTTTGCATTACTCCACTCTCACAGATGAGCTTGGCGAGCTTTCCTTTCTGGAGGAGACGGCGAACCAGGTGTACTCCATCGAGTGCGAGACCCGTGTTCTCCAGTGCAGGAGCATATATTTCTGTAGCATACAGTGGTTCTTCAATGACATACCGTACGACTCCTGGAGTTGGGGCGACAACTCTGACACCAAGTACCAGCTAGAGGACAGCAACCAGACGCTCAAGTTCCTTTCCACAGACGTCGACGCTGGAGGAAATTACACTTGCGTGGTGTCGAACGGGGTCAGGAATATTACTCGGAGGATCAATATGATTGTCAAAGGTAAGCAGGAGCGGGGCATGAAGGATGCAGAGCTGGAAAGAATAATAAACAAATATACCATGCATTGAGAAGCTCTAGTTGAAATTATGGATCGAGGTGGCAGGAATAGCACTTTTTTTCTGAGGGGCATAGCCCCGAAGAAAATAGTGCTATTTCTGTCGCCGAGGAATCCATAATTTCACTAGTGGCTTGAAATAGTGCATGATATATTTGTTTTATATTTTTCAAACCAACCTTCATAAAAATAATAATAGTAATAATAATAATAATAATAATAATAATTTCTGTCACCGAGGAATCCACAAATTCAAGACCGAAAGCTGGTGCTATACAAGTTCTGCATTAGTTTATTACAGTTACTGCGGCTCAGCGTAAATTGCAAAGCGTGAGCGCCGTTACACCGCGGGAGTTGGCCGCTGGAGGCATTTGAAATCCTGTACTTTCGCTGAATACATGCACAGTAGTCCCTTGGAAGGAAATATATATGACGTCATCCATGGTATAGTGCCATGGCATAGTGCATGACGTCACGACATAGTACTATTTTTCTTATCGGTAACATCATCGCAATGTTATGTTTGGTCACATGATGCTATGTTGACCAATCACTGAACAGGATTTCATTCATCAAAAATATAATAATAATAATGATAATAACGATAGCAATGATAATGATAATAATAATAACTAGACATGGAATTCATCACGGAGACGAATTAGGTGATCACGCCTATGTACAAGCTCATTTAGTAATCAAGGATGTAGAAACAGTAGAAATTATTGTGCTGACTATTGTTTGGTACAACCCTGGTACCATTAAATTAATGACAGGAGTAGGCGAACAAACAACAAAATAACACGTCGTTATGATTATTTGTTATAAGAATATGTCGGATCGTACAGAGCAGCAAGAAAAGCGATGTTTACAGTAGAGAATCGTGAGGTGAAAATGTGCAAATGAGAATTGTAAGAGAGATAAAGTATCGATGGAGAATAGTAAGAAACAAGAGGCATTCACCGAATCTTATAGAGACCAAAAGGCTGTACTGGATATTTAGATTTACGACCCAGCCAAGTGAAAAGGATAACGAGTAGAAGAAGCGTTAATCATAACCAGAGGCCTTGCGGTCAGATGTTTATATGTCGGCGAAAGCAAAAAGAGAAGAGGAAAAGAGTTGTGTAGTCGTGATATCGACAGATCGAGAAATAGATAGATAGAGAGAGAGAGAGAAAAAAAAATGTTGAAAGACTACGGGTGCGTTCAAGCGATTTTTCGAAGCTAGAATCACAAACATGAATCACAATTCAAAACGCCGATACAAAACACGGTTACTGCGGGAGGTCGTTCAAGCGATTATCAGCGATTTTCCATCAACGCTGATTCTCGCTCTTTTTAAGCCCACCCAGGAAGAATAGAAATAGGTAGCGATAATATATATAATAGATAATGACGTCATAGAATCATGATTGAGATCTCCGTTCGTTCAAGCGAATTTTAGCGACCGTGATTCTGCAGAATCATGATACAAAACGCATCTTTTTCAGCGTTTCATGTTTGTGTTTTTAAACACGTTTGAACGCAACCGTGTTTTAAACTAAACGTCTTTGAAAACCGTGATTCTAGGGTGAAAAAGTGTCGATTGAACGCACCCTACATTCATTAGGAGATTTGCTACACTACCCGGCCGATCACCTTATAACACAAAATCAGAGAGAAATTAACACTCTTCCACTCGTATAACACGTACAATAGAAGGTCTGAAACGTGTAGACTATCCATGACGGAAATGTAGCACAATTAATGGGAGATAGCACGTACAAATTAAATAGAAACCATAATGGCAGATTTTGCAGTCTTCACCTTAAATCAGAATTTTGACCACGATGCAGTCTTCTGATCAAAATTGATTCAGTATACATTTGTGGATTTAGGTCTCAGCAGGGAGTCTCAGCTACAACGTAATACAATATGGGAGACATTAGAGTAGGGATAGACGAGATTCATTCAAAACAACAACGGCAAATATTACCTAATCGAATCAAATTCATTTATTTTCAGCTAAAAGGCCCTATGTTAACGTCAAAGCATTCTAACATCAAACATGCTACATGAAATCGCATCTCCAATTCATTCCCTATCAGAACATGAAGAAAAAAAACGGGGGTGACCAGGCATTCTGTAGAGTTATTGACCTTAATTTAGGTCATAGACGTTAATTTAACCACAAAATTGACGCACGCGCGCTTTTGCAAAAATGTCCAAAAGTGGTTAAAAAAAGTACCTATTTTGAAATCGCATCCCCGTTTTTTTTCTTCATGTTCTGATAGGGAATGCGATTTCAAAATAGGTACTTTTTTTTAACCACTTTTGGATTTTTGCAAAGCGCGCGTGCGTCAATTTTGTGGTTAAATTAACGTCTATGACCTAAATTAAGGTCAATAAAGGCTAAACGTGTTTTCAGATTGCTCAGAATAGTATCAATAACACAATACAAGTGACAAACTTGAATTAATACATTCAGTACGGACGGCACGCGCAAAACGCGCGCATGCGCGCGAAACAGTCCAATAAGCATTTTGACCAATTAAAAATGTTGATGCACGCGTACGTGTCCGCCGTGACGCGCGTACGATCATGGTTATGACCAAAAGTTTACCCATGACCTCAAGTTTATGCATATCAAATATCATTCAGAAATGACAATGTATGAATGAAATATGGTCAATATTAGAAATTAACAAAATGGCGCCTAGACGACGTCATGCATCAGTAATTAAAAAAAAATCTCTTCGTTAGGATCAATAATCATTCATATGCCACATGCGTCATGCCATGAAAGCTTCATGGACATTCACAATGTCATTCATGAGATATCCACCGGACAAACTTCATACAGAAAGAATAGGGGAAAAAAGGGGAAAAAGAAAGATTCTGATAGTCAAATCAATAGGTGCTCTGCCATCCTTCGCGGCAGATCACCTAGTAATATTATTTATAATAATAACAATCATAATGATGACAAAATATTAATAATAATAATATTATTGATAATAATAACAATCATGATAGTAAAAATCATAATGATATTAAAAATCATAATGATAATAATATCATAATGATAATAAAAATCATAATGATGATAGCAACTAGACTTTAATTCGTCATTGACACGAATTAGGTGATCCGTTTTGTAATTTTAAGTCGTTCCTCTCTTTTGACATATGTGATTATTTCGGAAAAAGAGTCCGCACTGCAGCAAAGCTATTCTGAGACGGTGCTGAGACATGGCTGCGAGGCGCGAGTCAAACACCACGACAACGTAAACGAAACGCAATGCATGCAGTACATGTATGGAAGGCCGTTCGTGCCATTATTCGTTTGGGGCATACGTATGGAACGCGGCATACGTATGCATCTGCCTTAGCAAACGTATGCTAATTGACCAATCGCCGCCTGTTATTTAGCAAACGTTTGCACAGTGCGATAGCATACGTATGCAAGTTTATTAGCAAACGTATGCCCGTTTCCATACGTATGCGCAGTATGCTAGTAAATTGATTTTCAAGGCAACCAATCAAGTCCGCTGTTACAAAGCTGCTCAGCTCAGTACGTACGGGGTCATGCTCGCTATTACAAAGCTGCTCAGCTCAGTCCATACGGGGTATGCTCATGGAACTTCCAAAACCTGAATGATCACTATTAATAAAACGAAAAGGGGATCACTTTTCATAAAGAAATAAGGACCGTTATTCTTAAGGACCGCTTTTCATAATTCACATTGAGGGTCTCTATTCATAAAACCAAATAAGCAATAAAACAAAATGCTAATAACAAAGGGAAATATTAGATGGGGACATCACCTCGATTGTGGCGTAGCTGCGGGGGCGACACATGGCCCCGAATATTTGTAAATGTTACCATTTATCTTTGATAATTATATAGAGACATCCCCCGCTCCCGTGGTGACGAAAAAAAGAAGTAAAATATAACACACATATAATCCTATCGTAATTTGTCCTCCTTGCGGGAAGTCTTGCCCCACCACCCTGCCCCGACTAAGCTCATTATTCAGGCTACGCCACTGAGACATTAAGTAGACCAAGCATCCCCATAATCATAGTTATTTAAGGACTGAGTTTGCTAATTCAGAAACTAGTAATTGCATAATACTGGTGAAATCACTAACGCCCAAAAATAAATTATTTCGTTTTTATGTAGCTTTGTCATTCAGCCTCTGATGAATATTCTGATTAAAAATTCAGACCCTCTTGTCCTTGTTGATATTGGCTTAAGGAATCAGAGAATCAGAAAAATGCCATAGCTATAGGTTTTGATTGTTTAACATCTCTCTTATTAATTAGAAAGCGTGTGGAAACGGTAAGATTGTAGTCATATCCGAAATCGAATACTTTGCGCGAACGATTTTCACTTTCATTTAGGTTTTAATATCACCCATCATTCAGAAGAATCGAGCGATGATATTGCTGTATGACTGACATCTCAAATACGCATTATTTTGTAAGAATCTTATATGGATTACTGTGATTAGAATAAATAAAATAACGAAATAATTATAATCATTCCACATCATGAATTGCTATGAGGTTTAGATACCCCAACCCCCATAAATAAAAACAAAAACAAATTTCATGTATTTTTTGTGTTAACTTTGAATTGATTATGTGTCGGATTAATTAATGTTCCCTTTTTCTGAACCTCCATGCATATTTATGTTTACATTCCGTATTTTCCTGTGTTTGTTCTGTATTTATCATTATATCCTGCCCCTTGTTGCTACGAGGGCTAGATATTGCACCCCAAAAAGAAACAAAACCAAATTTCTCACGGCATTTTTATTTTGTTGCACTATAGACCTTGTCAGTCCTCCTTACCCATTACATCCATCACACAACCCACCCCAAAAAAAAGACAATAAATGTTTGGCTGATATCAGTTCAGTTCAGTTTATTTTATTTTTGCACGGCACCAATTTCAGCCAGAGGCTGTTCTTCCGCAGGTCCGGGCACAAAAAAACACATGCATAATTATTAGATTACACATATCATAACATACAAACATTTAAAACAAACAAAGAACATAAGTATAAAGAAGAAACAAAAATAAAAAAATCTACAAATAAAGATAATACTACCACCCAACCCACCACCCCCTATCACCAATTGTTATTTCCAATTAGCGTTAAAGAAAAAGGTAAAGTTATATAAATATTTAAGCGTACGAAATATAAATACTATCGGTTATCTAAAATATTATAGAACTCAAACAGTAAATCACTTTGGGATTGCATTACTTCTTTGTACGCTACAACTAACTAAGACGCGAAAATCTTCAAGGTCCGAAAGTGTTCAAGCCCCCTATCCCCCAACAAAACACAATTTAAAGGACCCCCCCCTCTCCACCCCTCTCCGGGCAGTAACTAGGCTCATGGTCGGTGCTACTCCGTTTGTTTTCGGAGTTGGGAAGTTTCAGGAAATGAAGATTGTGGATAAATCAAGTTAGGTTAATATATGCCGAGTATCCTGAGGTTATGATAATTCATGGAAAAAACGAAAATCTTAAAACTATTTATTGGCTGAAATTGAAGAGCTTCTAGGTGCCTTGATATGGCTAAGGCTATATAATTTGTAGGTCCATACTTGCGCGGATCCAGGGGCCAGAGGGCCTTGCCCCCAAAAAAAAAGAGAGAGAGAGAGAGAGAGAGAGAAGGAAAGAAGGAAGAGAAAGGGAAAGAAAGAAGAGGAAGCAGAAAGGAAAAGGGAAGAAGGAGATCAGGGGCCGAAAGGGCCTTGCCTCCAAGGCTGTTGCCTCCCCAGCAAAAAAAGGGGAGGAAGGAAAGGGAAAGAAAAATAGGGAAAGAGGAGAGCTAAAAGGGAACAAAAAAGAGGATGAAGAAAAGGATGAAAAGAAGGAGAGATCTGTTGCGATTAATTCGGCCAACAACGTGTGGATCGGGGAGACCGAAAGGCCTTCCTCCCCCAGCAAACTTAAAGAGAGAGAAGGAAGGGAAGGAATAGGGAAAGAGGAGAGAAAGGGAAAGAAAATATAGAGGAAGAAGAAACGGGGGAAAATAAGGAAAGATCAGTTGCGATTTTTATCACTTCTTCTATCATCATTGTACAACTTACTATCATTGTACAAATGTATTTACTTATTTATTTATTTCTGTTTGATAACAATAATATGAATATAAACTCATAACAGCAATTTTGCAGGTACAAAGAAACGCAAAAATGATCATGCATTTGCATGTAAGTGAATCATTATAATTATTCATATTGTTTTATCATGTAAAATAGTATGCATTTAAGCTTTCGGAATTTTTTGTGTTTATGTATGAAAGAAAGCGTTTGGAACTTATAATGCGCATGATGCAATTTCAGGTGCAATTTACTGCAGTTGCCCCCAAATAGAATTTAAGCATGGTTTATTTCTAATTCGAAACTAGTGATTTACAAATTTTGTTGAAAATGATATTTTGACACTTTTCCGGGATTTTCCTCACTTTTTAGTAAATTATACTTTTTATGCGTTTGTTGGAAAATGACAAATTCCCAAATTTACAGTCAGGCAAGAAATATGCTTATTTAGAGGCCTACATGTCAGGACCCGCGGAACGGCGGGGCTCGGGGGTCTCGAGCTCCCCCTTTTTTTGAAAAAGTATATTGGAAAGAAAAATGGAAAGAAAGAGAGAAAAAAAGAAAAATAGTGGCCTGCCAGTGTCAAAAAATAATAAGGTATCAAAATATGCTCATCTGACAGTAGTTAAATGCCTAAAACCCCTGAGCTTCCGGGGGCTCTGCCCCCTGGACCCCAAGCAAATTAGTGTCCTGCCAGTGTCACAAAAATGGTATAAAAATATGCTCATCTGACTGTAATTAAATGCCCATACGCCCTGAGCTTCCAGGAGCTCAGCCCCTTGACCCCGCCAGGGCTTGCCCCTAGACCCCACGCCGATTTACGTTACGCTCTAGCTGATCGTAAATACTTTAGCCTCCCCACCCACTTCCAAAAACGTTTAGCAGGGCCTGCATGTAAGAGTGGTGGTGATGAGGATTTTTTTTCTGCCCCCAAACGATTTTGCTCATTACGCCACTGCTTTAGTGGTCACCATTACGTACCAATGTTTGGCTCGCACAATTTCAAATTTGGGCCCCCCCCCCCTAAGAAATCCTGGATCCGCGCCTGGGTCTATAAGTCCTGCTAAAAGCTACTTTCTACAAAAACATTATTGCGTATAAACAATTACTAGTTTCTGAAAAAGCAAACTCAGTCCTTAAATGGCTATGATAATGGGCCTGTTTGTTCTACTTAATGTCTCAGTGGCGTAGCCTGGATAAGCTCAGTCGGGGGCAGGGTGTTGGGGCAGGATTTCCCACAAGGGGGACAAATTACGACAGGATTATTATGTGTGTTATGTTTTCCTTTTTTTTGTCACTACAGGAGCGGGGGAAATATATTAGCTAGATTATGGGGCGTGTCTCTATATGTGTGTTATGTTTTCCTTTTTTGTCACCACAGGAGCGGGGGAAATATATTAGCTATATTATGGGGCGTGTCTCTATATAATTATCAAAGCTAAAAAGTAAAATATACTTTTAAAAGACATAATACAGGGGATGCCTCCGCTCGCATAATGCCTTACGGTCACAAAATCGTATTTCATTAATTGGCTTAAAATCTTACAAATCTAACTTCCTTACTGATATGGAAAATATATCGTGCAACATTGTATATTTATTGTCGGTAATATGTACTTGCTTCAAGGGAATACTGCAGGGAGGGTGGACCGAATGGCGCAGCGTGGTCAGGCTGATTGGGAGGGGGGGGGTGGGCCCGGGATGACGGTTCGCGTTTTAGGGTCGCTATTCATAATACAAGAAGAGGGTCGCTGTTCATAATACACAATGAGGGTCGCTATTCATAATATGGGATGAGGGTTGCTTTCCATAAACAACTGAAAATTAAATTAGCAATAAAGAAAATGATAACAAGAAAGCGAAATAATGGATAGGGGACACCCCACGGCTGTGGCGTAGGCAGGGGGGAACGCCACATGGCCCCGAATATTTGTAGAAAACATTTATTGAAAACATACATTTCTGAACAAATAAAGAAAAAAGGCGTGCCCCAATAGTGTACGCGACCCATCATCCTGCCCCAAATCAGTCCGACCACGCTGCGCCATTCGGTGCACCCTCCCCGCAGTATTTTCTTGCCGGGTACAAGTACATATTACCGACAATTTTCGTGCAGCTATAACACCGCCCCCCCCAAAAAAAAAAAAAAAAAAAAAAAAATGAGTGTCAAGTGTCAACTTTATGAAAATTTACTTTGGTGACAAGACGATATATTTTACAAGGAAACCACCTCAGCCCCGAAAATAAATATAAATGTCCGACATCTGAATATCCGAGTCGTCATCATATAGGCGTAGGGGTGGGGCAGGGGATATTACATAACTCAAATTCAAATTCAAATTGTATTGATTTGAATTCTCAATTTTTTTGTATAACGTTGGATAACAAATTTCAAAATTATAGTGTAGCATTGATAGGCTAAGACCCCGTTCTCATTCACTTCGTTGGAGCGGTCTAACTAAGACCCCGTTCTCACTCACTTTGAAAGTGGTCTTAGTTAGACCGCTCCAGAGGAACGGGTCTTGAGGAACGGTTTGCGGGTTCACACTCCGAGCAGTTTTTATGGCTCAAACCGCTCCACGAGTCAAAGTGGTCTTGTTGCTATGGCAGCTCAGGTCAGCGGGTAAATTTTTCGCGCGCGGAATACTAAGCGTATGTACCGTACTACATGTTTCGCACGGAACGTCACTAGCTCACTTCCGTTCAAAGTACGCTTCCGTTCACACTCGCACGTTAGAGCGCTCCAAACCGCTCTTAATAAGACCCGTTCCTCAAGACCACCTCCCGAGGTGGTCTTCTGGAGCGGTCCAGAAGTCCACTTCCTGGACCACTTTGACCGTTCTCACTCACCTAAGAACCGCTCCTGAGGAACGGGTCTTAGTTAGACCGCTCCAACGAAGTGAATGAGAACGGGTCTAAGACCCGTTCCTCAGGAGCGGTTCTTAGGTGAGTGAGAACGGTCAAAGTGGTCCAGGAAGTGGACTTCTGGACTCTCCAGAAGACCACCTCAGGAGGTGGTCTTGAGGAACGGGTCTTATTAAGAGCGGTTTGGAGCGCTCTAACGTGCGAGTGTGAACGGAAGCGTACTTTGAACGGAAGTGAGCTAGTGACGTTCCGTGCGAAACATGTAGTACGGTACATACGCTTAGTATTCCGCGCGCGAAAAATTTACCCGCTGACGTGAGCTGCCATAGCAACAAGACCACTTTGACTCGTGGAGCGGTTTGAGCCATAAAAAACTGCTCGGAGTGTGAACCGTTCCTCAAGACCCGTTCCTCTGGAGCGGTCTAACTAAGACCACTTTCAAAGTGAGTGAGAACGGGGTCTAATTGAGTGGAAGAGTAAAGATGACAATAACCAGGAATGACAAAAATTAACCTTCTACTACATGTCTTTTCTGGAATATAATACAGGGATAAGAATAAGTTATTTCCCTGGCATACTTTTTACAATTTTGTTTTCTTTCTTTCTTTTTCTTTAAAAAAAAGGAAAAATATAATAAACAAAGGCATGACAGTAAGACAATGTATATGCTTTATGATTACCAACCCCTCCTACGAGATGACTCCGACAATACGACCCTATTCCAAACTCGTGGGAGACAGTGAGCATGGGATGACAATATATAATGCTTTTTACAATACTAAATTCCATCGAGATTAGTAATATGATTTTTAAAAAATAAAATAAAATCTATTCCTGTTCTAAATGTGTATGATGAATTGACAGGTGGTATGCATATTATGTGTTTGTTCTTTAATTATCTATCTTGTTTCATGACAACTCACGTCAGCCTTACTTCTCGTTTGTTCCCTTTATTGTATTTTTAAATATTTTGGTTTGTATATTTAAAGTAATTGATTCTTTATATTTCGTGTGTGAACCTGTATGCATGTATACATGGACTTGAATAACTATTATTTTCTGTGTTTTCTTTGAATTTATCATGTCTCGAATTAATTAATGTTTAACTTTTTCTGAACCTGCATGCATATTTATGTTTGCATTCCGTATTTTTTAAAATCATAAGCCTGCAGCTAGGGGAAATAATTTATATAGTTATCATTATATCCTGCCCCCTGCCGGGACGGTAAGAGTACCACGTGCGTCGATCACCACGTGCTCGGCACATTTTTGCTTGTCTGCGCTGCATGCACCTACCGTCCACACACACATACAAGGTACCTGATTGGTCGATCAATTACATACGTATGCGCAGTAAACAACATACGTATGGAAACGGGCATACGTTTGCTAATAAACTTGCATACGTATGCTATCGCACTGTGCAAACGTTTGCTAAATAACAGGCGGCGATTGGTCAATTAGCATACGTTTGCTAAGGCAGATGCATACGTATGCCGCGTTCCATACGTATGCCCCAAACGAATAATGGCACGAACGGCCTATGGAAGGCCATCGCCGCCATAAACTTAACTAGTAACGTAATCACTAAGAAAAGAATAACGTACACTTAGTATCCAATGATTTTGCAGAGTAGTGTTTGCGTTAGTGAACAGTTACGGTACTAAAATGATGTAAAGCTAACGTATACTCATTTTTAACATTATTTTACCTACGTAAGCTCTTTAGTTTTCATTAACGCAATTGTCTATCTAATTTAGTACCGTAAGTAAAACACACTAACGTTAGTTTAATGTTGACCAATCATACCCCTCGTTGCATGTCATAAACCCCATAGAAATTACATGCAGCGCGCGCAAACCGATCTTTATTTCTATACTCTATAGCTAGCTAGGCTAGCTAGAGATCGGTGATCATGCATAATATTTATCGATATCCACCACGTTAGTCGCTCGGCAATATTTGTTTTTTTTTTAACTTACTAGTAAGTTATATATCACGAGTATGCCCATTTGGTTCCAGGGATACTCGTGATACAGTTGCGGGGCCCGTATGCGTCTTATTTTTTCGTACCACGGCGAGCCCAGATTCCTATTATTTCATGAATATTCATTACGCAGGGTCGGGGAAAGTCTCGATTCTCTTGAATATGCATGTGTGATCGAGGCGGAACTATCCTACATACGTAGCATGCGCAGCATCGAATATCGTGTGTAACACGTTGGATTAATGGTATAAAACGAAATTAGAAAAGCAATGTCATGGTCATTTAGATAATACAGTCATAACTGCTGTGTTTAATTATTAATAAATGCCAAAAAAAAATGTCAGTAGACAAGATATATAGCATATAGTTCAAGCAAGAGTAAAATGATTGTTCTCTTGATAGGCAATTTATGAGTACTTTTCCGAGGTCAAGTGGAATCTAGTTCTTTTTATGAATGGGAAAATAATCAGTTCTAGGTTCGCTTGTTTAAATATTACAAGCAGAGGTTGAATTTTGGTATTGAATATGTGATACAGTATGAGTTAAGTTCAATTAGCAAAGGTGAATTTGATAAAACTGGATTTGACGATTTATTCTTTAGAGGTCGTAGTGACAATTCAATCTGTATAAAATAAATAACAAGAATAGGCCTACATATACAGACATTTACTTCATCCTCGTAAAGACTGATACTCTTTCGTATTAACGAGTAAGGATTTATTTGTGACACACAGTGCTATATTCTTTGCCAATTGAACTTAACTCATGTTTATAATAATGTATCACATATTCAATACCAAAATTCAACCTCTGCTTGTAATATTTAAAAAGCGAACAGCGAACTGATTATTTTCCCTTCATGAAAAGACCTAGATTCAACTTGACCTCAGAAAAGTAGGCCTACTCATAAATTGCCTATCAAGACTCTTGCTTGAAATATATGCTATATATCTTCTACTGACATTTTGGCATTTACTAGTAATTAAACACAGCATTTATGACTGTATTATCTAAATGACCATGACATTGCTTTTCTAATGTCGTTTATACCATTAATCCAACGTGTTATACACACGATATTCGATGCTGCGCATGCTACGTATGTAGGATAGTTCCCGCCTCGATCATACATGAATATTCAAGAGAATCGAGACTTTCCCCGACCCTGCGTAATGAATATTCATGAAATAATAGGAATCTGGGCTCGCCGTGGTACGAAAAAATAAGACGCGGCCCGTATCACGAGTACACTATACGCGTCTCCTACAGGCCCCGCCAAGTGACGGCGTTGCATCGGTTCTACAACACGGACATGGGGGGCTGGGGCCTGTATCACGACTATACTGTATACTCGTGAACAAGGCCCCATCCTTTGCATTTTCATGACGGACAGCACGGTAGTGGGGCTTCTTTCACCGAAGTATTTAGGGGCGTTTCGAGGTTTAATAGGGAAAGGATTAAAGGGAGTTAAAGTGAGTTAAAAGGGGTTGAATGTGACCTATTTTTGTACTTAAAAATCAGGAGTGGGGGGGGGGCAACTTGAAAAGATATTAAAGAAAGAAAAATATTGAAATAAAAGATAAATTTAAAGAGAAGGGGCCAACATTCGAGTAGAATCCGATTTCCGCCCCCATAGTATTTATTTTAATTGTCGGTATCCTCCTTTAGAATGCAAGGGTTTCCTGTTCCCCTAACCTCATACCCTGATCACCCCCTCCTCCAAGTTGACACCCCTATGCAAATTTCGGGAAATAGAAAGGGATGTATTGAGTGGCGTTTCAGGGTTTAATAATGGAGTAAGAAAAGGGGTTAAAAGGAAATTAAAAGGGGATTGAAAGGGACTAATTTTATAATTAAAAATTCGGGGAGCGGGGGCAACTTGATTAGATATTTCATTAGGAAAAATATCAAAATAAAAGATAAATTTAAAGAGTGGGGCAACTCAAATAGACGTTTGAGTATTAAAAAAAGGGTTAAAAAGGATTTGTTTTTATATTAAAATTAGAAGGGGGAACTTGAAAAGATATCAAAAAATGAAAAATATTAAAATACCAGTTAAATTTAAAGAGAGGTGGCAACAAATAAACATTTTAGTGTAAATTTGATATTAACAACATTATTCAAAGGGAGGGCACAAATGAAAAATACACCTTATAAATAAATTTAAAAAAATAAAAAACAATGCGAATTTCAGGAAATAGAAAGGGATGTATTTAAGGGCGTATTAACACAATTATTTAAAAGGAGGGATCAATGACACCGAACAAATTAAAAACAATAACAATAAATAAAGGCCCGTAAGTAGGATGGGGGGTACAGAAATTACATGAGGTCAACACTTTTGAGGGCACGAAACGCCCAAGCGGGGGACGGCCTCCTTCCGATGGTTGGGAAAATTCTAGCATTTTACTCTCTGAAAATCAATTTTTAGGTAGAATTTTGAAAACCAACATACATGTAGCAAAACATATGCGGCGCGGGACGGAGCTAGAAGTGTATGGGGGAGTTTCTTATATAGCCTGACTTGGCCCGTCAATTCACTTTTTATTACGTCTTGTCCCTAGCGGGGGCCTCCCCTCCCCGTAAAAAAAAACAGAGAGAGAGAGAGAGAAGGAAAGGAAAGGGAAAGAGGAGAGAAGGGGAAAGAAAGAAGAGGAAGAAGAAAAGAAGGAGATCGGGGGGAGGGCCGAAAGGGCCTTGCCTCCCAGGCTGTTGCTCCCCCCAAAAAAAAGAGAGAGAAGGAAGGTAAGGAAAGAAAAAAGGACAAAGAGGAAGAAGAAAAGAAAAGAAGGGGATATCAGTTGCGATTTTCCCGCCAACAAGTTGTGGATCTGGAGGGGGCAATATGTCCTTGCCTCTCTCCCCCACTCCCCAGATCCACAATTTGTTGAAAATCGCAACTGATATCTCCCTTTTCTTTACCTTCCTTTCTCTCTTTTTGTTGCTGTATGCAATATGTCCTTGCCTCTGCCCCCCTCCCCGCCCCGACAAAAAAAAGGGATAAGGAAGGGAAAAGGAAAAAAGAGAAAAAGGGAACAAAAAGAGGAAGAAAAGTAAAGGGTGAAACGTAGGGAGATCAGTTGCGATTAATCCCGCCAAAACAACTGTAGATCGGGGCGAAACGCCCTTGCCCCCCTCCCAGCAAACTTAACAGAGACAGAGAGAAGGAAAAAAAGCAAAGAGAGAGAGAGAGAGAGAGAGAAGGAAGGGAAGGGAAAGAGAAAGAGGAGAGAAAGGCCGGGAAAAAAAATAGAAAAGAGGTTTAGATGGCAATACTTCAACCTAAATTTGCAAAAAAGCAGAAATATATGCCCAAATGTTCAATGTTGAAGTGCATTCGCGATATCTATCCAGGCCGGATCGATATGATAATTTTCCAAATATATCAATTAGTAGGCGGTTTCCCGGCAAAATTTGTATCATCACGTATCAGTCAAAAACATATTCTTTCACATGATTGGTAATAAGAGCTTCCATTTCATTTTTTGAGAGGGCGTTTCCAAAACTGGTCTATACCTTTAAATAGACATTTGAATTGGAAAAAATATGTATATACATATCCTTTTTTTAAATAATTTTAAGCTGTCCTCCAAATTGTTGCATTTTACCCCTTCCCATGACAATATTTAGTGCGCCTTTGCTAGCTAGGAAATATATTTCACCTCCCCTCCTCCCCACTTTTTATTTATTTATTTAGAATTTCGACATCCTCCCTTAGAATGCAAAGGGTTTCATGTGCCTCCTAACCTTATACCCTGATAACCCCCCTCAAGTTGACACCCCTATGTAAATTTCGGGAAATAGAAAGGAATGTTAATATTGTCAGTTGTACAGAGAGAGAGAGAGAGAAGGACGGGAGCTAATTTCTTTCAAGTCTTTCTCCTTGTCTTCGTCCGTGTCCTTGGTGCTTGTCCCTGACCTCGTCTTGACTTTCGTCATCGTGTTCAATTTTCTACTTAACAACCTATGAAAATATGCAACTACTAAATGTATTAATTTATGGAATCTTCGACCGCTCTTGGGTGTTGGAGCATTGACACATGTACACAGTCATGTACTCCTCGACTGTGTTTTTATTATGTATATGAAAGCTCATCATTTCGAGCAGTGCCTGTGTGTTTTTTTAAATACCTTTTTGTCTTCCTTTTAAAATTGTTCTCGAATAATCCATCAATACAAGCACTGCTTTTTAACGTATTGTTCAATTTCCTTTAAAATACGACACAATATATAAAAATATCATGCTTATTATGCTTGCGTTCATTACTTATCGACATTTGATATTGTGTAATTACAAAAACATTTCAACCTTTTATGGTATATTTTAAATGTCATTTGATATTAATTGTATGTAAGCATTCTTTCATGTTTTGATTGAGTTTTGAAATAAAAATTATTTGAATTGAGTTGAAATTGAATTAAAGTTGGCGGCAGATGACGCTTTACCAATTTTGTTGTGTATCAACAGATAATTGATCATTGATTAATATTCATAGTTCACAAATAGAGAAATTAGTTTTCAAACAACTTTTAACAATACTGTGACGGCCCCGACCTCTATGTCAGAATCGTTCCCATTCCCAGCAAGGGAATTTAATTCTTTACAATTCTTCATTTCTAAGTCATAAACTCTGTCAGGATTTTCGTAAGATGCCACTTTATATCAAAAATTTCCGAGCAGTCAAAGAAATTAGGTCTTAACTCTACTTGCAAAAGGGCGGGGCACCTACAATTAATTTTACTGTTTGTTTCTTAAAAATATATGACTCAGATGGAGGTAAGTTAAAAAACACACAAGTGTTTATTGGACCATATTTAAGTTTCAAGAGAAAAGGAAAATGGTCAACTTTCATTGGCGACTATTTACAATATTAATATCGCCACTGTTACAATGTCTAATAGGCCTACTTATTAGTACTTTAACTCATATGATTTTATTTATTTGGGTTCTTTATATTTATCTCAATACATGAAACTAGTAAAATTCAAGGGCAATGGTTCACTAATCAATAAACACGGACTTTGTAAGAACTATGGAAGTTTCCCATTTGAGTTTAATTCAATTTCTTATAATATGGCATCATGGGATGGGGTGGTTTAGATCCCGAAGCATGAGGTTGTGCTAGTCCGTAATCTTCTTTATTTCTCATTTATAAACTGCAGAACCAAAAGTAAACCATCAAATTCCAAAGGGTATATGTCTTGTGTTATGGACAGATCACAGTCATTATATTCATCAACAAATCACAAAACACATGCAGGCACGGATCCAGGATTTCTTAAGGGGGATTTAAAATCGAAAGGCTTTATGATTAGGTAGGGCGTAGCGTAAATTGGCGAGGGACCAGGTGCAAAACCCCGGTGGGGGTTATGGGGCGGAGCCCCCGGAAGCTCAGGGGGTATGGGCATTTAATTACGGTCAAATTTGTAAATCACTGGTATCGATTTAGAAATAAACCAAGTTTGAATTTTGTTGGGGGTCAACTGCCCCAAGCCCCCAGTACGCCAGTGGTGACCAGTGGCGTATTTGGCGCTTGGTCTTAATGACGAAAGAAGAAGCGATACAAATTGTAACTTATCTTCCCTTCTTTTTCCTCTTTTCTTGTGTTCTTCCTCTTTATTTTCGTTCACTTTCTCTTTCTTTTTTTTGCTGAGGTGGAGGGGGCGGGCAGAAGCCAAGGGCATTTGCCCCCGATCCGCAACTGGTTGGCGGGAAAATCGCAACTGATATCCCCCTTCTTTTGTTTTCTTCTTCCTCTTTTTTTCCTTCCCTTTATCTCCTTTTTCCCTTTTTTCTTTCTCTTTCCTTCCTTCTCTCTGTTTTTTTTTTTTGGGGGAGGCAACAGCGTGGGAGGCAAGGCCCTTTCGGCCCCCTCCGATCTCATTCTTTCCCCCATTTTCTTTTTTCTCCTCTTCTTTCTTTCACTTTCTCTCCTCTTTCCCTTTCCCTTCCTTTCCTTCTCTCTCTCTCTCTCTCTCTCTCTTTTTTTTTTTTTTGGGGGCAAGGCCCTCTGTGCCCCCCTCTCCCCTGGATCCGCGCTTGGCTTACGCTGGGTTCATGTGCACTCCATGCGCTCATCTGCAGAGATCTGCGGCTCAACATAATTTAGGGCAAAAACATTTAAGTATAAATCTCCTATTTTACAAGTAATTATATGAAATAGAATATCAGTTCAATTAAAGATTAACTAATGACATTTCATAAACAATTTCCCATTGGATTTAATGCGATAAACTGAGAAATAATGAAAGTTTAAAGGTAATGCAAAGTTTTGGGAAATTTTGAAAATGGATGGATAGTAATTCTTTAAATTTTTGATATATTTGGATGCCCCTGTGGATGTATTATAAGCACTAAAAAAATTAGCCCCTAAAACACTTCTGCTTTCGAGTAAATTGAATAATCAAAATTTACCGGTGCTCCCGGTAAATTTCAAATATTTCAAAGCGCCTATAAGGCCATTTCATGGTAGCTGCGACCATGAAAATCTCAGAATATGCAGTTCTGATATATAACTTCCAAACGGGAATAGCAAATCGTTCGATTGTTGTCAAGAAGCATTGTTTTAAAGCTAAAGTAATATCAGTCTTGAGAGGGCGCTATTCAACATAAAGAGTTTATTATTTACAATTTCATCACTTTAGAGTCGATTTCAACCACGACAACGATCATTGAATATTGTAAAATCGCATATGCTTCCAATATGTTCATTTGAACCACATTCATGACCCCATACCAAAACTTTGTAATACCTTTAATATTTTCAAGCATCTCAATAAAGGATTCAAATGTCAAGGGCTCATATGCAATTAATTGGTAAACGGTAATCTGTTCTTGTCAAGAAATATTAAAAAATAAAGGATTATGATTTTTGGATTCCAAATTATCAAGTATGTTTTATTATCTCACAAAAATTATTTTGTTTAGCGCCCTCTATACTAAAACTCAAGTATACATGTAAACCCCATTTTAGCTCAGTTGCAATTCCTGTTTAACTCCTTTTTAACTTTGTTACCCACCCTGAGTTACAAGATTACACACTGAAATTCGATCTCATTATGTAGCTTTATATTTTCTAGATAAGAACTGTCATATAAATGAAAATCCTCTTTTCTTTTCTTCTTTTTCCGTTAACCATAATAAGGCCGGGGGGAGGCTATTATAGCCCCCACCTCCGTGGTTTTCCTGATTGTTCGGGAACGCATACGGATGGCGCCCCGCCGCTCGCTGACTTTTTCTTTCGAGTCTTGCGCATCTTTTAAAACAATTTTTTGCAAATCGGACGTATAGTTACAAAGTCACGTGACCTTTTGTCTTTTCATGTCACCCCGAAAATCGCTCATTTTCGTGATTTGTGTACAAAACATATTGAAATGTAATTTTTCCTAAAAAGAGATAAAACATTGGTTATTGGGTCTTGTTTAAAGTTTAGGTGTTTGTTTTGGGAGTCAAAATAGTCGAGTCGTAGTTAAAAAATTAAATAAAACAACAAAAACAATCAAATACATAAGTTAAAAAACAATCAAATCAGAAGAAATTATCAAAACAAGAGATAACATAAGGAATAACCTAGCTCTTCCAATTTTTTTGTCGCATTATTGTTTCAAATGTTCTAACGAATACATGTAGTGAAAGAGAATGCTTAAATATAAAGAGTATATGATTTATTGGTAAAAAGGTGAATTTTATGACCGATTTAAATTACCATACATATGCAAATGAGTGAATTAAAAAAAAAAAAAGATCTTTGGGGCCGGGCCATAATGCCCCGCCCCCGGCCGTATTAAGACCTCAAATAGCCCGGCCCTTTTAGGGTTAAAAAGTATAAGGCTTCTGTATGTCAATAATTATTATTATTGCTATTCCCTTATGTACTAGATTTGTTCAATTTGCGTTCACTATAGCCCACATCGATAACTTCTCGACAGAATTCACGAATTCTTTTAGGCCATCCTTCGGCGTTGGCTGGTTTACTCTTTATTTTTCCTTTATATTGTACTTTGATTCTAGTACGTAATAACTTCAATCAATCATTTCTCAATGTCTGTTTTTATTTCTTGCCTGGGAATAAAATACTATTAAACAAAAAGGCCTAAATAAAATTAAAAAATATTGAAAAAAGACCTACTCCCAATTAACTCCTTTGAGTTCCCTTTCAGCCCACGCCCTTAAAATGCAAAAAAGCCTGAAGCCCGTAACTAAGGGGGAGGGGGGCTGCGGAGGTGCATCCGCGGCCCCCCTCCCTCCCCCGCTTGCGACAATTAAGACGTATTTAAAAAATATTATAATGAATTGACAGGCCAAGTCGGGATATCTAAGAGTTAAATGCCCCAATACACTTCTAGCTCCGTCTCGCGCCACATCTGTTTTCCTTTTTTGGTGTTCAAATTGTACCGAAACTTGATTTTCAGAGAGTAAAATGCCAGAATTTTCCCCATTTGAGAAAGATACAGACCAGTTTTATAAATAATATAAATAGTACGAACTATACTGTAACACTAACACATTAGTATACTCGACTCGATCATGTACCTTTGCATAACAAACTTCGCGACACGGGCGCGGCGACAAGGCTACCCGGCGGCCTGCTATAACAAGTGCTCTGATTTGCCGGAGTCAAATATACGTACACACGTTTAACATGCGGTACTGTCTATCTCGTTTTGTGTACGTAAACGATAATCCTGCACAGTCATTGGCCGACCAATTAGCGCAAGTAAGCACTCATTAACGTAAGCACTACAACTAACTACCGCAAGCTACTACTCAGTACCGCAAGCTCGCGTGCGATATATGGCGGCGATGGCGTTCCATAACGGCCTTCCATATACATGAATTTAAACACGCAGCACGACTGCACACTCATAATATACATTTACTGTACGAATGCGAATGCGCAGTACATAATCATGCGATTGGCAGTACAGCGTTGTACAGAAACGGCCATAATACGGCTCTTCCAATTGGACTATTCACGTCGATCATGGTGTACGCTTTCATCATTTACGTAAATGTATGGAGTACTAACTAACACATATCCGTAACAATACTAACTAACACATATCCGTAACAATACCCATAATGATATGAAAGTACATGCAAATGGCGTGGGTGGTGAATGACTTTGAAAAAGAGTGTGAATTTGTGGGAAATTGTCTGCGATGAGGTACCACTTGTTTGGTATCACATGAAAGGAGATTCCTTTGCGGTCATTATGATCCTAATTATGAAGCATATATCGTGTTCATTCATGCGTGACGAGGGCTTCAAAAGGACAAGTAAAATATGTTTTGGGGCCATAACTTTTTGATAACCTCGTCAATTATTTTGGAAATTGGCACACAACTGTCAAATGATCTTGAACATGCTATTGCCAAGTCTCACGGGGCTAGCTATAACAGTTTCAGAGTTATGACGAGTAAAACATATTTTGCGTATTTTTCAAAGAACGCCATGTTCTGCGCGATTTTTGAAGTGTTCGCTTTACATGAACGTATTCAAATTTCTTTCTTTTTTTTATAAAGCGCATATCTTGACCTAATTACATTTGGAAAACGGTACGGATCGGCTAAAGGATTATTGAGTTATGAAAATTCAAAAATATTCATTTTCGAAAATTGAGAGGGCGCTATTTAAAAAGGTAAACAATATTGAAGTTTTTTTTTGTCAGACTATTTGCCATGTTAAAATATATTAGTGGTATAAATTTTTCTTTTTTAATTCCATTCAATTTCAAAGTTATTAAATATTTACATTTTTCAAGGTCAATTTTTTTATTTTTTAGAATATTGGACACGTAATTACGTAATGAAAATGACGTCACATCGAGTTAACGTCCTTAAACCGAATGGAGTGCAACTATAATGCACTAACTAACGGTCTTCATTAGAAATATGTACGACATTTCGTTGTTGAGATATGATGGTCAAAAGACATGCATAGAAAACAACAAAATGGCGTCTGGAAGGTCACGTGACCATTTTTTTCATGGATCGATCTAATAATAATATTAAAAGTAATAATGATAGTAATATCAATCTCTCTCTCTCTCTCTGTCTGTCTCCCTCATTCTCTTTCCTCCATCTCTGTGCAGAGGGAATATGGCTATACAAACCCATCCCATATCAATCGTCCAGCGTTGTATGCAAGGATCAGATGGCCGTTCTTGGCGGGAACGCCTCCTTCTTCTGCCAGTTCAAGTATGGAAACTCCGGCGCCTTAACGCCCCAGCGAAATTGGAAGAAACTGAACCAGACAACCAAGGAGTTTCACCTCGTGGACTCTCATGAGATCCCTGGCACGGAGTTCTCGCTTGGGAGCAGAACGGAAGACGAAAATTCCACCCAAACTCAGAATTGTCCAGAGTAAGCAAGATTTTTCGTTTTTTATTAACTTCTTATCAGTGGCGTATCCAGACCTTGACCTCAAAACACAAATGTAATGCATATTTGATTTGATTTGATTTGATTTATTTATTTCTGTTTGATTTCCTTTTTTTTTTTTTTTACAGTTTTACAAATATTTAACAAACAAATCATTGAACAATTTATACATGACAAAAGAGTATATGTAAAAACATAGTTAGGTTGGCTGTAACTAATCGAAAACATCAAACAGGAGGGTTGACAAAGTAAGCAAAGCTTGGTAGCATGACTACCCTCAATGGATACATAATAATACAAATATGGAGAAAAAAGTATTGGTAAAAGGGAAAAAAGAGAGGAAAAAGGGGGAAAAAGAAGGAGGGGGTGTACATCAAGATCCACAGATTTATGTGGTGGATGGATTTCAATTTGATATATAAGGATAAAAAAAGAAGATGCACATTTGAATATTGGGTGGCCAACTTGGGATATATTATAGAATGAGAAGACTCGCGAGGTTTCTGGACAATAATAAGAATGTGAGATCAGCGAGCTGCACTGGTATGTGAAGACTGTAAACCTGGGCCTGCGAGTCGGAGCCTTGAAATGTTTGTATACAAAACAATGTTTAGTCAGTATCCCAAGTAGGCCACTCTATATTCATACGTTTATTCATACCATGTCATGGAAGGTTATAATCAACGTTTCAATGAATGGAAGCAAAATGGTTCAGCCAAAGGGGTGGTTGCCCTACAAAGCAAATTCTAAACAAGCAAACACTACTGTTTTGCATCATTTTGAAAGAATATTTCGTGCGTTTCCAATAGCTTGCCAAATGCACTGGGCTTACAAACGATTCCCTAACCTGCTATATGCTATGGCTAATTTTTCGGTAGGCATGCCCTACCCACCCTACCACTCGGCAAAACCCAGACTTGCATATCTTAAAACAGAGAAGAAAATGTGCCTCCTTCCAGGCAGAAAATTCAGCACTTGAAATATATGATAATATATGCCCCCTCCCCCCCTCTCCCCACTGCCAGGGAATCCTAAACTCACCACGGATTATCAAACGATGCAAGGAGAAGTTATGATTCAAGTTGTGCATCCTTTATTTAAATAACCTTTTAGCACAGATACGATTCATTAATTCATAAAAACTTAATTTCATTGTTTGAAATAGATCTTCGAGAATCCGTGAAGTATTCGGGTGATATACATGTTTAGGATTTTCTTTATGCTTGACTTTCTTTACCCAGGAAGCCTACCAAGATTTTGTCTACATGGCTGAACATCACTAATGTGACTGAAGAGGCTTTGGGGAGGTACCAGGTCAATTGCAAGATCTCCCAGTTCTCAACGACGGTCAACCTTACACTCTCGCTTGGTAAGCCGACTCTTTGACCATGTAGACACCTTACGCCTTTAACCAGGACTGACAGCAACCTGCTTACGAATTTACTACGATTTGGCTTGTCTTCGATATGGTCGCGAATTTACTACCATTTGATTACAACTTGACTATGACCTGACCGCGACGTGACTACGAATTGGCTACGACTTGACCTAAATTGGTTTCAGAAAGAAATTGGGATAAGTTCAGGTGTAGAGTTTTAAATGTACATGTAGATTCTGCCCGACTGATCGACTTAACCCATGACTATTGAATTCTCCCAGAAGGCAATGGGTTAATTACCCAGGGTAGCCTCATCAGTATTATTAAAGCTTGCGGTTATTATTACTCAAACATTACCAGCTCTCCATTAATACACCTAGGACGAGAGGGTCAAATGTGGATAAAACATATCGTCCAAGGATATCAGCACCGAGCAAAGATCGAACCCTGGATCGAAGTCATGAGCCTTCACTAGTAATACCACAGTGTTCTCACATTAGAATTATCAGCGTCTCATACGTGCGTGTTTCTTTATCTATTTTCTCACAGCGACCACAGGCGAACCTGCAGTCAAGGTCACGGACACAACCAGTGTGGTGGTCGTGGTTATGGCAATGACCATCCTCCTCTCCCTCTTCGTGTTGTCATGGAAACGCTATGGCACTGACGTCAAACTTTGGTATCATGACCATCGTGCCACACTAGAAACAGAAGGTATAATTTCGGCCTCCTCCTCCTCCTCTCCCCCCTCTCTCTCTCTCTTTATCTGTCTATCTATCCATCTATCTCTATTACAATAAGGAAAAGTAGGCCAATCAATTTCCCACTATCACCCAAAATAGCACGTTGTCGCTATTTGCACAGCCCTGCTGACATAGGGCGTGCAGCAATAGGAAAATTCCAGGGCATCAGACATAACGTCTATTAGTTTTATTGCTATATCACGCCGACAAGTTTCTCATTGCTGCTTCATCAATTCATCCTCTGATTTGCAAAATAATAATATAATCTAGCTAGAACATTCATCACATAATGGGGGGTGGGTGATTGTAAAATGAAAGAATTTGAGCACAAAATCCAAGGAAGAACATAATTAGCAAAGAGATCACTTCTAAGATGTTACGTGCTCCGATTGAATGATGATACGTTAATATTAATATATATTGCTTCAAACTTACTGTCATTTTGTCTGTCAAAACAATGATGGCAACGATTTTCATGTACAATTTACATTGTTGGTTTTTCTTATTTTATCATGGTATTTTCTTCCCCCTCCCCCTCCCCCCCCCCTCTCTCTCTCTCTCTCTCTCTCCCTCTCGCTCTCCCTCTGCCTAATGGCAATAAAGTCCTTTGATAATTAATCTACATGCCACTCTCCTCCCAGGTGTAGTAAACAGCTACCATGTAGGAATTTATTCCTTGCGTATTTTGAGCGCTGGGCTAAAGTCAGGGTTTAATAGTACTTTGTGGGCGCATTCAGACTCAAGCATCCCCCGAAGTGTAAATGTAGCTTGTTACTAAGATTGGTGCCCTCTCTCTCTCTCTCTCTCTCTCTCTCTCTATTTCTTTCTCTCTCTCTCCAGAAACAGAAAACGACGCATTCATATTCCATGATATGAAGACAATATTTGTCAAGGATGTCAGTTGAAGCTTTGCTTATGACGACCCCTTTTTTATTTACGATTTTATGTATGATTTAAAAAAATTGGCTTGAAAGGTGGTCATAATGACGCTTTTAATTGTATCTTAATAATTGTAAGAAAAGAAATCTATTCAGCCAAGTGCACAAATCAAATACCCCTGTTTGAAAAAGTTACGTCAGCTGCTAAAACTTATTGTGATATGAAAAGATACATAGCAAAAACAATTTTTTTAAAGAAAGTAATTTCGTGAAAAAATGGTTTTATTTTACCAAATGTTTCTGAGTGTCCATGTTCAGTTTGCTTGTTTGTAATTATGTTATAGAATTGGTGTACAAATTATGTTTTGTCAATTTTAATACCTTATATGTCGCTGTGCGGCCGAGGTTTTTTTTTGGTAATATATGACATGTTATGGAATAGTGCATGACTGTATCGATCTTTTGTGAAAATGATTCTATTGATAATCAATAAAGGTAACATGTGGAAGGGTAAATAGAACGAAAAAAATGAGCACCAATCAATGTGTGATTTACTTTGTCAATCATTCTTACGTATTCATGTTTTTTTCCCCGCCCCTCTCTCTCTCTCTCTCCCTCTCTCCCCCTCTCTCTCTCCCTCTCTCCCCCTCTCTCTCTCTCTATCTCTCTCTCCAGAGATAGATAACAAACTCTACGACGCATACATAATTTCATGTTATGAAGGCCAGGATAAATCCTTTGTCGACAACATTCTCTGCCCGAGTTTGAGGGATCAGTACAAACTATTCATACGAGAGAGAGACGCAACATTCGGTTCTGGTATGTTTGATTTTGTGTTAATTCCACTCCCTTCAGTAGTGTTTTGTTACTCACAAAATTTACTTGTAAGGATGAATGTAGCATAAGAATATAATGAAATTGATTTTATCAGATAAAATATTTGTACCTTCTCTTCTTTTCCGCATGTTGACTGCTACTTCGAGTGACAAAAAATGTAGGCTTAAGTTTGATTAAAGTAAGACAATTCCCCCGGCCTTCTCAACCAAAAACCTAATCCAGTGGATACTTATTGGGGAACGAACAAGTACAATATATCTAGATAACTTATCTTAATGATGTATTAACATTGGTAGGCCTAATCTAGATTTTAAACTTGTTCGATGCCTAGTTTACATCCACTGATCTTGCGTTTCTTGGGCAAAATGTACATTCTGTTTTCCTTATTCTGTTTGCATCATTAGTCGAAAGCGAAGAAATCGTGGAAGCGCTGACAAAAAGCCGCCGCTGCATCGTGATACTGTCAGCAGATTTCTACCGGCATACATCGACCTCGTCATCACAATCTACATCAGGAAGAATAGAAACTACAGCTGTACAACTGACTTCGTCATCATCATTGTCATCGTTTCCTGGGAACGATCTTTCAGAAACGAATGGCATTTGTTTGAACTCCATCACGCGTTGGACACCATGCACCGGAACGTCATCCCGCTGCTCTACCGAGACTCCGGGCCAACCTCCTTATCGAACACCGACTCGAATGCCAAGCTGATCGACCACGTGCTTAAGGATGTCACATGTTTAAAATGGAAGCAAGAGGACGAGAACTGTCTCGATGATTGGGCAATGAAGCGGTTACGACTCCGACTACCACCACGTCGACGAGCCAGTAATTTACCGAGTAGACAATCATCGTATATTACGATGCCGGTAATGTCAGCCACAACGCCGTCGAATATCTCGTCAACGATATCATTGACGTCCCCATCATCACTATCTACTGAAGGACCAAATGCAGTCGATTCCAGCCTACAACATTTATCAACGTTATCTGGGCCGGAATCATCAAGGTCTGGTGGACTCATCGTCGGGGCAGCTTCGGGCTCGTCACAGCAGAACCGACCACCACCTCAGTCCTCAGAAATATCCTTCATGTCGATGACGAAGTCTCCTCTGCTGTCGCCAACGGCGCCGATGTCCTTATCATCATCCAGTTTTGGATCTTGCTCGACCACGTCGGCCGATTCACAGCGTACTTCCCAACCCCAGTCGTCACCATACACCTCGTCCTCACTTTTCTCGCCTTCCCACTCGGTCCACGCAAACGAACCTGACAATCTTAACTCATTCCAAGAATATCAGCCGAATTCAAACACATTCAACTCCTCTCTCTCCATCTTTCAATCCTTCCTAAGACCTAAAAAGGAGCTTCATTTGATTGCTAATGAATGCAATCCATGATATATATAGTCCACATGGCAACACTCTCTTCATCTTAATAATAATAATAATAATATCTCAAATGTATATAGCGCTGGTATACACATACAGCTTCTAAGCGTTTTACAAAACTAATGAAAATTACGTTTAATCTAAATATGTAATAAACAAGAAAAGAAGAAACGTGAAATGAACATTGTGCTTGATCTAGACGAAACAAATGCTTTTACTAAACTAACAGTGTATTAACAATAATATGAAAATGAAAATACAATAAGTAACATAAATGAATCTGCAAGAATTATGTACTTTTGATAATGTTGCAGAAAAAGATAGGCGTCATTGGAGGGACATTCCGAGTGAAAAAGTGAGCCATTAAGTAGCCATTGTCATTAGGAGGACAATTTCGTGTCCTCTTAACGTTTTTACGTTTTATTTCTCATAGAAGGCCTATTTTTTTTTAAATATCTCTCTCCATATATGTAATGTTACTAAAGGCGTCATTGGAGGGACATTTGGAGTGAAAAGGTGAGTCATTAAGTAGACATTGTCATTAGGAGGACAATAATTCTACAGACAAGTTTTAGGGTTAGGGTTAGGGTTAGGGTTAGGAATTTTATGATGTCCACTTAATGTACCATGTAGGGTTATATATATACATATATACTTAGCTTGTATGTATATATATATATATATATTCATACATAACAACTTAGTACATTAACTGGACATATATATATATATATATATAAGTATACATACATATATATACATATATATATATATATATATGTATATAATACCCCCCCCTCTCTCTCTCTCTCTATCTTTCTCTCTCTCTTTCTTTCTTTATTCTTCTTCTTTCTTCTTCCTCTTCGCCTCAACCTTTTTCTTCTTCTTCCGTCTATTTTCCCTTATCTGTCCCTCTTTCTATTTTCTCTCCTCGTTATCATCCCTCTTATCCACTCTATGTATATTTTTGTCTGTCTGTTTCTCTATCTATCTCTCTCTCTCTCTCTCTCTCTTTATTTCTCTCTCTTTCTCTCCCTCTCTCTATCTCACTCTCTAAGACACGAGGCAAATTAATTATGAGATAAGATGCAAATGACAAAATGAACATAACCTGTATACATTTTATCTTGTAGACATAAATTTTTATTGCATGGAATATGATGTATGATACACTGACAAAATATCCTTTATGATATTTGCACAAAAACTTTTATTGCACGTAATAAAGTAAGAGCATGGTTTCGTAGGGCTTTTAATGAAACAGATGAATTTCTTGTAGAGCTACTGACTATGATTATCTTGTAATAATCTACAGGAAAAAAAGAATTTCAAAGCACATGATTTCCAGTATTTACTGGCACAAGCACAATAAATCAATCTAACTCGCAAGAGGCCTAATTACATCGTCAATATTGTATTTATTAATTGTGGATATTTAAGAAAGAATTACACAAAATTAATGAACATTTACAGTGAATTTATATCAACACCGCCCACACTCGCGAGCAGCAGATCCATTAAAAATATCGCTTTGTTACATTTTCAAATTTTATTTTAGGAAAATAGAAACACACCTTAACGGAATAACGTTATGATAGTTATTATCCTTTGGATGATACCGATAATGATAATAGTGCATGCTTATTAGCAGTTAATCAGTCAGTCACGCGGTGATGTTTACGGCGTTGTACAAAATAGAAGCTTAATTCATTGAACTAAAAACATGGAAAATCAAAGGGTGAAAATGAGACAACAATACTATCGAATACTTTGAAACGTCTTAGTTAAATACATATACATCAATACTTGAGGTGGAAAATGAAGAAAACAAAAGCGAATCGGAGCTACTGTGTAAATATGGAAAAGGTATTTGTTGATTTATTTTTTTAAATAGCAAGAGGATAAATTCATGTAAGAAAATAATCTAATGATCTAAGGCTACGAGTGGTTGATATGACGTTTAGTTTTGGTGTGTCATTGCGCATTCATTTGTATTGAATGATTTCTATTCGACAGTGTGATCAATCGCCTTTGAAAACGCCAGTATCCAATCATAGGTATACGTTGTTCTCTCATTCATTATTTCCTTTCCGATTAGCGCAGTCATTGATACCATCCATCTCGTTGCCATGGTTACATGGTGATCCAGCTTTTCGGGTAGAAGAGTTCTCTCTCCAGGGGTTTCGCAGGTGTGTCTGCTTCCTCTTTTAATTCATTCAGTCTGTGTTTGATCCACTCTGCGTTTCTCTGAATGGCGCCTAAATCATTCTGTATGCTGATCAACTGCAAACAAAAAGGGAGAAGAAATGGTGGGGGAGAAGAATAAATATGAACCCTTGTTAGATTTTTAGAAAGGTCTTTGAGATCCCAGGAGGATTTTATCTATAAATGCTTTTCACAAAGCTCTTCTGAAGCCAGATTAATGCTTTGTATATATCCGAATGTGAATGCAATTACAATCAGAGCGTAACTGTTGTTGTTTTTGTCGTTGTTGCCGTCGTCGTCGTTGCTGCTGCTGTTCATGCAGCTGTTGTTGTTGTTGTTGTGGCATTATCAAATATTTATCAAATTACGATAACAAATAAAATGAAGCTTACCTTGAAGAGTCGAGTGTTCATGTAATTTGAATTTTTTCTATTTGTTGCTGTAGGTCATCAAACTCGCCCTGTACTCTCTCAAATCTCGCCATCCTCTCTGTCGATCTCTTCTCTAGATCTCGCAGGGAGCGCTGAGTCAGGTCGGTAAACTTCATCGATCTGGGGTGAATTCTGAAGAGAAAGAATAGTAATAATGATGATCAGAATAATAATAATAATAATAATACTACTAATAATAATAATAATAATAATAATGATGATGATAATAATAATAATAATAATGATGATGATAATAATAATAATAATAATGCTAATAATAATAATAATAATATGTCTGTGTCTGCATCAGAAACGGATTTTATTTTATACATCTGTCACATCTGGCTACTGAAGAAGAGTGTGACACTAACCTGTTTTTTTTTTTGACATCTCATCGCCCTCCGCCTGCCAGATGGAGGGTTTTTTAAGCCGTTTGGGTTTTTTTCCACATAATATTAATAATAATAATAATAATAATGTTTTTCCCCCTTTTTTTGGACCCTCCGACAGGCCATTTTTATTGAAAATCAATCTCTGAATAACATATTTGAATACATGTACAAATGAATATCATATTATACTTCAGAATAAGATATACATAATGAATATCAACCCTAATAAGCGATTATTGAAAGCGTAGTATATTGATGATAATAATGATAATAATAATAATAGTAATGATCATAATAATAACATCAATTATTGTAATAATAATTATAATAATAATAATACCGGTTTCTTATAGAGCGCGTTTCCGTTTTGACCAGAGTGTTTCTATATTACCTGTATATTATATTAATATTATCCTATGAAAGTATTATCTCATGTCATTTGCAAAGTTTCAAATGCTATAATCAAATGACCATGTCCTCATATTCTTATGACGTCTCTGGAAATACATTTGTCTTTGAAGGGCATTATTTCAAAAGGATTGCATGTATTTTTAATTTAATATATTTGAAAGGTTTTTTAAAAATCTTTTTGAATAGTCTAGGCCTAGACAATAGTGTATTTTTTATTTAGAGATGGACCTTTAATGCCCTAGGGATATTAAATTCAGGCACCCGATGACCTTGAAAATCGGGGAAAATCAAGATACCAATATTTTCTATCTATGATATGTTAACGGTTGAAAGATAATATTATTATAAAATGTAACATTAATTTTATTTCGTGTCTTACCTTTCTAACACGTGAACGAATCTGTTGTACGCAAGTGAATATTTTCAGCGACCATGATAACCTCCGGCCAAGTTTATATAAAATCGTTGCTTGTTGTGATGGTATAATAGCAATTACAGTAATGACCTACAATATACAGCGGCTGCTCCGGTATTGAATTTTCGTGCATATCATCAATAATCACTCATCAGGGCACCTGGCATGCAGCAAAATTATATCGATGAAATTTACGGCTGGGTTATTATGCTGGATAAGAATACTGCTATCATCACCCGTTGTCATGCCAACTAGATGCGTTGAGGACAGGCAGTAGTAAGCATCAATTGGGATGAGGGATAAGCATTGTGACGTCATAATACTGAATTCATTCGGGATCGCGCGCTCACCGTTTTGCGTATCCGAGTTAAAGCAACAGTTTGTACATAATGCATGCCGTGACTAATACAAATGATTTTTTAAATATATTCTGTGTTCGATATTAAATAGGCCTATTTTACACATCAAAATTAAACCAACGTTTGATAATTCATGCATTCTCCTTTGTTTTTTATTTATGTTTTTGTTCTTTCAAGATTTTTTTTTTTTTTTTTTTTTTTAGAAAGTGGTGTATTTTCGTATATCAGGATCCATAAGGAATTTCTCTCTTTCACAGGACAAGTGATCCTTTCTGTGTCCTTTTAAGGGCTATCTAAACTCTAAAGTTGGATACCCACCGCTGTGCGCAAGGGCTATCTCGGACAACACCCGAGGATACATCTCCCCTTGAGAACTGCCCGAGTACTACTACCCCCAAGAACAATTTCCCCGCGTACAACAAATCCCAAAACAACTACCCCCGGGAAACAACTGCCAAAAAAAAACCCCACCAAATTTCCACTGGAACAATTTTCCTGCGGACAAGTAGCGGGAAAACGACCCTAGAACAACAAACCCCACGGAAAAGTACACCCAGACTACTACCGCCAAGAAACTACCAGTATAGGTCTTCGTCCCCTATGACAATTGACCTGCGGACAACTTCCTTTCTAGGAAAACACACCCGGACAACTACCAAAGATATTATCTTAGTTACCATAAAACCTGCCTAAGGAGTTGATTAAGTAAAGGGTGTCTGGGGAGTAATTGACCTGAGGTGATATAGTCCGGGAGCCAGGGGGGGTCAACCTAGCTGGAAGGGAAACCAATTTTCATGTCCACAGATGTAAGGATTGCATAGCTCCATATAACAAATCGACCGTCTGGCACGTTCTAAGTGGTGGGTGTGGCCAGGGGGAGCCCCCTCCCCCAAAAAGCGGCCCTTTTGACGACATATTAGTATTTTGTAAATAATATTATAAGAAAACCTTGAACCACCATGAGTTTGGTGTCATATGAAAGAAAATTAAATTATCTACATTTTGATACCTATTTCAACGAAATTAGGATTAATTTACATAGCAAATTTAAGTAAAAAACTTGATTTTTGGTGAATTTTTTCGAAATATTGAATTTTATCAAAAAAGATTATTTTCCATATATCAAAATTGGAGAGGTGCATTTTTTTCATAACTTTCCAGGAATTTGCTTATGTACAAAGACCATATCCTGTGCGAGGGAGAGGGTTATATATCTTTTCAATAAAAAGTTATAGCAATCCAAAGTTATTGATTTGATTTCCACAAAACAACATTTTTGCCCACATGTGTATTAGCTGTATGCATATACGTGCATTAGTGTATTAAGGACCTGTTTGGCGTGTATACATCGAGTTTTAAAGATAACTTTTAACCAAAACCTCTAATCACCATGTATTTGGTGTCAAAAGATGGATAATTAAAATACCTTCATCCTGATATCAATTTCAATGAGTGATGTAGTGTGTGAAATATAAATTTTGAGCCAAAAAGGTGCTTTATTGTAGATATTCCTCTGATTTTGGCCAGTATCTCGGTATATTAACTGGACAAAAGTGATTAGACATTTAGTAATGCAGAAAGTTCAAAGGATTTGGAGCGCTGAATGCAATTGATAAGTTCTTCTTCTGTACTCTGGGATGTTTCAGGAAATGTGGACATTGGCAGTTTCCTCCCCCGAACGCAGATCCAGGGGGCAGGGGGCCTAGGCCCCCGCCAAAAAAAAAAAAATAGAGAGAGAGAGAAGGAAAAGAAGGGAAAGGGAAAGAGGAGAGAAAGGGAAAGAAAGAAGAGGAAGCAGAAAAGAAAAGGGAAAAGGAGATCGGGGGAGAAAGGGCCTTGTCTCCCAGGTTGTTGCCTCCCCCCAGCAAAAAATAAGAGAGAGAAGGAAGGAAATGGAAAGAAAAAAGGAAAAAGGGAGATAAAGGGAATGAAATAAAGAGGACGAAGAAAAAAAAGTTGCGATTCTCCCGCCAACAAGTTGTGGATCTGGGATGGGACCTAAAGGCCCTTGCCTCTCCCCGCCAAAAATAAAAAGGGGAAAGGAAAGGAAAGAGGAGAGCTAAAAGGGAACAAAAAAGAGGAAGATGAAAAGAAAAGGATGAAAACAAGATGAGATCATTTGCGATTAATTCGGCCAACAATGTATGGATCCCCCTGCAAACTTAAAAGAGAAAGAAGGGAAAGGAAAAAAAGAGGAATGAGAAAGGTAGGGGAGATCATGAATGATTTACCCCGCCAACAAGGTGTGGATCGGGGGCGAAAGGCCCTTGCCTCCCCCTTATCTGACCGTGATTTAATACCTACCCCTGAGCTTACGGGGGTCTGCCCCCTGGAATCCACCTAGGGCCCTAAGGCAGGCCCTTTGATGCTAATCTGATCGTAATGCATAAAACCCTGAGCCGGGGCTCCGCCCCCTGCACCCCACGCCAATTAGTGACCTGCCAGAGTCACAAATAAGGTATCAAAATATGCTCATCTGACCGTAATTAAATGCCTAAAACCCCTGAGCTTACGGGGGCTCTGCCCCCTGCATGGACCCAACCTAGGGCCCTGACGGTAATTTAATGCCCCAAACCCCTAAACTTCCGGGGGCTCCGCCCCCTGGACCAAACGCCAATTATTGTCCTGCCAGTGTCACAAATAAAGTATAAAAAATTCCATCTGACCGTAATTAAATGCCCATATACGCCCCGAGCTTCCCGGGGCTCCGCCCTGACCCCGCCGGTGCTTTGCCTCTAGACCCAACGCCCATTTACGCTACGCTCTTCATGATCGTAAATACTTTAGCCTCTCCCCACCCACTTTGAGAAACGTTCAGCGGGGCCTGCATGTAAGAGTGGTGGTGATGCGGATTTTTTTCTTCTGCCCCACCCAAACGATTTTGCTCATTACGCCACTGCTTTAGTGGTCACCATTACGTACCAATATTTGGCTCGCACAATTTCAAATTTGGGCCCTCCCTAAGAAATCTTGGATCCGCGCCCCCTGCCCCCTCCCCGCCCCACCCCACCCCCTTCCAGCCGCTTGTCATAATCTTGCCCATGACCAAGACAAGTTAGTGTATCGATCACCATGAATATAATATAATATCGCCATGTTTGGTTTAATGGTTTATTTTGCCTGACTACTAAGAAAACATGTGTATGCTTGTGAGCAACCAATACTCCGCATGATTCCTATTGTGATTAGATTAGAATGACATAAACTTTTCTCATAAAATAGTTTCGGCTAGGTTTGCAAAGTTATTTTTTTCTCTCGATTATAAGTAATTCGGTACAAAAATCGAAGGAACATTATGAAACTACTTGATTCGATTGAATCTAAGTTTTAGTCTTTGTGTGTTTCAAATAGGAAGTTCCACAATTACAATTGAGATCAATTTGAAATCTTTTCTGCTTAGCCATGAATAACTTTAAATCGTTACTAACTCCTTGAACTTCTAAGGATCTCACGATTTGATGATTGGAAAATGTCATTAGGTTCCAGCTTATAATTTTGGTAACACATCACCGTCTACATTAGAGTTCTATCATGCCCGTTGCATAAACCATATGGTCTTTTGAACATAGAATAACATTTTTTTAATTAGAATAAAATAAAATGCAAACTTGTCGTAGATTGTTTCCTTTGAAACAGCGTTCGAGTTACAGTTCCACCAGGGACACTGTCATAGACAATCTTTGATTACTTCTATTTATTGAATTTTAATTGGGATGTGGGCAAAAGAAAAGAAGAAATGGAAATCTGCATGTAATACTCTGCAAGTTCAAGCTAGTAAATGTGCTACAACTGATCATTTCAAGCGTATTAAGCGTATTATTATTTTTGACTCTAGCAGGCAGTGGCGGATCCAGGGGGCCGGGCCCGGGCCCTCCCTAGAAAAAAAACAGGTAAAAACACCCTTTTTGAAAAAAAAGTTGGGCCCTCCTCTGGCGCCCAAGGGGTGGCGGTGGAAAAAAAATTAACCCTTCCTGTAGGGAAAAAATTTTTTCGGGTGCCAAAAAAAAAAATTTGTGCTCACTACCCCCTGGATCCGCGTCTGGGGGAGGCAACTGCCAATGTCCACATTTCCTGAAACAGCCCAGAGTACAGAAGAAGAACTTATCAATTGCACTCAGCGCTCCAAATCCTTTGAATTTTCTGCACTACTAAATGTCTAATCATTTTTGTCCAGTTAATATACCGAGATACTGGCCAAAATCAGAGGAATATCTACCATAAAGCACCTTTTTGGCTCAAAATTTATATTTTAAACACTACATCACTCATTGAAATTGATATCAGGATGAAGGTAGTTTAATTATCCATCTTTTGACACCAAATACATGGTGATAAGAGGTTTTAGTTATAAGTTATCTTTAAAACTCGATGTAAACACACCAAATAGGTCCTTAATACACTAATGCACGTATATGCATACAGTTAATACACATGTGGGCAAAAATGTTGTTTTTGTGGAAATCAAATCAATGACTTTGGATTGCTATAAATTTTTATTGAAAAAATATATAACCCTCTCCTCGCACAGGATATTGTCATTGTACATAAGCAAATTCCTGGAAAGTTATGAAAAAATGCACCTCTCCAATTTTGATATATGGAAAATAATCTTTTTGATAAAATTCAATATTTCGAAAAAATCACCAAAAATCATGTTTTTAACTTAAATTTGCTATGTAAATTAATCTTAATTTCGTTGAAATAGGTATCAAAATGTAGATAATTTAATTTTCTTTCATATGACACCAAACTCATGGTGGTTCAAGGTTTCCTTACAATATTATTTACAAAATACTAATTTGTCGTCAAAGGGCCGCTTTTTGGGGAGGGGCTCCCCTGGCCACACCCACCACTTAGAACATGCCAGACGGTCGATTTGTTATATGGAGCTATGCGATCTTTACATCTGTGCATATGAAAATTGGTTTCCCTTCCAGCTAGGTTGACCCCCTGGCTCCCGTACTAATAGTTCACGGTGTAGTTGTCCTAGCATCGCGACCCTTGATACGCATGTGATCTGGTGTTTTAAATCATCAATTTCCTCATTTTAAAATCAATGTTTTGATGATAATGGCATTTATTGCAATAATCATGAAGAGAATCCAATGTGTTACTGAAACACAATAATTTCTATTAGAATATTTCCCATATAATATAGGATGAAATACATGAATTGTAACACAAATAAATCCGGTAATCATTTAAATATCAATAAACAAATGCTATGCATTGATGGAATGACAAACGCATTAAAAAGGCTTAACTTAACTTAACTTAACTCCATAATGAAATCCATAATGGTATTTATTTAGATTCAAGGCAACTGAATGGTGACAGACGTTACATATATACAATACAGGAAAAAGCATGTACAAAATAATATATTGTCCTGTCTTGTTTTGGTTTTATAGTGTAAACGGTATTGATTATTATTATAGTTCCAGAACTGAGCATGGTATGTGACAACCAATAAGACTTAATTGATATAACAATGTGTTTCAATCATATCATACCATTAACAGAAATGGATATTGTTTAGCTTATACAAAGCGAATATGATCTTTTCTTTTGTAACAAAGTACTTCATTCTTTAAAGACTACTCGTAAGATTTTCAATATCGTGTCATTATCATCACTGTTTAGATTCAGTCATTCAGAAATAAGGGAACCATATCATATATATTCAGAAATGAACCACTTATAAGAGTAAATTTCACACGCTGTGCACACTGAGAGCCATTCACTTTAAATTAGTCACTGATTACCGATTAGGTACAATGCGCGAATAGCTTTCGTATAGACATGTGTAAAATCTGTTAAGGCCCTATCTCAGTGAGCGGCGAATGCTTGCAAACGTAGCGAATTTGGGGTTTCGCCAGGGTTCGTAAACGGTTGCAAGAAAGTTCGCAAACAGTTTTCATTGTCGCAAACAGTTTTTCTCGTCGCAAAACAGTCGTAGGCCTTTGCAAAACAGTCGTAAGCCTTTGCAAACGGTTGTAAGACGGTGTCGCTGAAGTTCTTTTTGATCCAAAAATTCGCAACGTTCGCAGGCATTCGCCGCTCAGTGAGACAGGGCCTTAAGAAAAAGGTATTGTAAACTAAATAAATTTGAATGAAACGTATACTAGCCATGTAGAGAGATAGAGAGAGTCATCATTAAGTAAAATTGTTCCGCTTCCATTTCATGCCCGATGCACACGATGCTTCACTTCGATTTATTTATTTATCAATTCATCACCTGCGCAAGTGAAGCCTGAGAGGGCAATGAAAATAAGCAATTAATTCAAAGCAAAGTTTGTTCTCTTCACTTCGGATTTACTCTCTACGATATCACTCGCGGCGCCTCAAACTCCGAACACGTCAATTTACGCTTATTCCGCAACGGGCATAATCTTCTTCAGAATTTTTGTAAGCGTTCTACATCATTGTGTAATTAATATTGTTGTTCAACAACATAAGGACTAAATTGCCGCTTTCCGTGAAAGCGGGCTTAAAAATGAACATTTTTACCGAATTCTGACTCGACTATGAGAGTTTAGTGAGCTAAGTTTAACTAAAGTTAGCTAAATTTACGTCATGGTGGAGTTCATTTTATGACAAAATACTATTCAATTATTCATTTCAGACTAATACTAATTTTGGTATATGGGTTTAGTATTATGCACGATTCTAAATAATTCTCATCAGTATAACATTAAAAAAAAAAATTATTACGTGAATGAACAAAAGTTTTCAAAAACACCAGTCCTATTCGTATAATTGTTGCATAGATAAGGTGAACAAAAATTTACTCGTGAAATAATCTTTACTCGTTAAAAACAGTAAAGAGAAATACCAAGTCTAAGTGATTTGCTTTAAAGGTAAATGACTTTACATAAAATATACAGTGAAACATATATTACCAAATTATTACATCAAAGCATCAAATATAGATAAAATATATATATATATTTAAAAAAAAAAAAAATTTAAACAGGTGAATGAGCTGGAGTAGGAAGAAGGATACGCTCTTGTTCAGTGGCGTAAGAAACGTGAGGAAACTGCCCCTACAATTATATATAAGATATAAAACTCCTAAAAAGAGAAAATGGAGAGTATGAAAGAAAGATGGGAGGAAAAAAGAAGACACCCCCGCCCCGAGCCCGACCCTGTTTGGTCACCCTAGGCTTTCGTATTCACAAGTAATTTCCTGAGCCCCCTCCCCCAACCCACCCAGCACCCCACCTCAACATAAAATGACACTAGTGCCCCCTCCCATGGTTGGATACACGCTACGCTACTAGCATGGGGTTGTTCACAAATACACTTGACACACTGTCCCTATATAACAGTTTCCAGAGCAATCTCCTCTGTCAAACCATTTTCCGTCATCGCCCGCTGTGATATTCCTCATGATAGCAAAAACACCATTCCCTTGCCCATCAGGCTGGCCTGGGTACCAATCTATTTCAAATGAAAGGAATGGTAATGATTAGAATAATGATGGACTCGGCAGAGACTGTTGATGAGCTAGTATCAGTTACCTCACATGATGTTAATTTCTGTGTTGACAATGTAATCCCCTGAAAATGGTCAAGTCGTATCCAAATAGTAAACCATGGATCAATAAGAAATTGAAAGATTTGTTGAAAGTCAAAAGCTGAATATAAAAGGAAATTGGAACAGAATTTTCAAGAAAATAACCCACGAGCTGCATGGCAAAAGATGTAAACAATGGTTGGTTACAAGGATAAAGTAAACAAAACTGAGTTCGATCAATCGTTGGTCAATGATTTAGGTGATTCCTATGCACGATTTGATGTTCATGATTTCGATGTTGAGAACAACTCAATCAAAGAAGTTTTACAAAGTAGAATGACTGTATCCGATACTAATCTGAATGTAAATGAACATGATGTCCGTAATGTTTTTGCTAAGGTCAAAGTTAACAAAGCCACCGGCCCAGATGGAATTTCCAATAAGGTTCTGACTTGCCTACATTTTTACTTGTATTTTCCGTTTGATTATTGATAATGGTGTCATTCCGCAATTTTGGAAGTCTTCAGTTATTATTCCAATTCCTAAAATTAAGAAACCTAGCGAGTTAAATCATTATCGACCAGTTGCTCTTACGTCTAATGTTATGAAGTGTCTAGAAAGAATCTAGCTAAAATGTCAAGCTGTCAAGTGAATGTTTTTGATCAACCTCAATTTGCATATCAAAATAACAGAAGTGTTGAAGATGCAGTACTTGCATATCTTCATAGCCTGTACAAACATCTTGAAACCCCAAAGTCCTATGTCAGATCGGTGTTTATTGATTTTTCGAGTGCTTTCAATACAATTGTACCACATTTACTGATTGATAGACTTCTGAATTTGAATGTTCCACCCAAACTTGCCATGATTATCCATAACTTTTTTGTAGATAGACCACAATGGGTTAAGTGCAATAATATTACATCAGGTGTTAAGTCACTGAGTATAGTGGCACCACAAGGGTGCGTAATTTCTCCAATTTTGTTTTCAATATATACAAGTGAATGTAAAGTTTCAGAATCCAACTGTGCAATAATCAAATACGCCGATGATACTGTCATTAGTGTATTTCTACTGAATGATGCTAGGGTTTATTTTGAGGAAGTCAAACAGTTTGTTGACTGGTGCGATAGTCGTCATTTGGTCCTGAATGTAAACAAAACTAAGGAAATTATTTTTGACTTCCGCCGTTCACCCCAACACCAATTACATGAATCTTTGGTTATCCATGGTCATTGTATTGAACAGGTTTCAGAATATAAATACTTGGGAACAGTTGTTGACGAGAAGCTAAATTGTAATAAGAACTCACAGATTGTAGCTAGTACAGCAAGCCAAAGATTGTATTTTCTGAGAAAACTAAAGGAGTTCAGAGTTGATAACAGCATTCTAGTTCTTTTTTACCAGTCGCTCATTCAAAGCATTCTTACATTCAACTTTCTGTGTATGTTTGGAAATCTCTCAAAGCAAAACACCAAAAAGCTAGAAAAACCACGGAAAGTTGCCCAACGAGTAATTCAAACCTCCCCCTATTAGTACGCTATATGAGAAACGCATTCTTCTAAAAGTTCACAACATAATGCGCGACTCCTGTTTCATTTACAATCGTTCTGGCATTCGTCTGTGCGTTCCCAAACCTTCTCGCTGTCGCTATAGACAGTCCTTCATTCCGAATTCCATCCACCTGTTCAACAATAATATTAAACGGTAATTGTATGGCATGTGTAATGTGTGAATCGATTCGGATGGATTCGTACCGATTCTTGCCTATTTTTAAGAACCAATGGGTTGATACACATGAATGTTTTTTTAACGTCAGGTTAAATGCTGCCTTTTGGCCTTTTTACCTTTCTGGAGTCATAACGTCTTATGCAAGCGGTTTTTATTCTCTCTTCCCCTTACCTACATTCTTGTCCTTTCTTGCTCAGCTTCCTTCATTCCTTTTCTCATCTTACTCTGCTATATATATATCTCCTCTTGACTTTTGTCAGAATGTATTCAACTGTTTGTTAATCTAATTGATGTTTTTGTTTTGTACACAACTACACATGTATGTATTCTTATGTTATTCTGCCAGTGGAGGCCAAATTTCTGTGTTTTTTAACGTAGACAATAAAATCTGAATCTAAAATCTGAATCTGATAATAGTTAGAGTAACGTTGATAATGATAACAATGAGAATAATAATAATGATAATTATTATAATAATAATCTTAATCATATTAATCTAATAATATTGATAACAATAATACATAACAAAATCAATAATAATTATTAAAAAAACAATAGAAATTGATAATGATATTACAAAAACTATGACGATGCTAGTCATCATAATGGTAGTAATAAAAACAATAAAAACAGCAAAGATAAGGGTAACAATAATGACAACATTGATGACAATAATACTAATTATTATAGCAGTCTACTAAATTCAACTGTTGAGGGAAGGAGAATGAATAATAAGAATACTATGCAACAAATTAATTGGACCAATCGATAATAAAAACGATGATGATGCTAATAATATTACTGAATATAATAATAATAATAATAATAATAATAATAATGATAATAGTAATAATAATAATAATAATAATAATAATAATAATAATAATAATAATAAATAGTAATAACAATGATAATACTGTTCTTGACTTACTCCTATAAGAAGAAACAGTTCCTGAAGCATCTTTTCGCAGATCCACGTCCCCTCCTCAAGCAAGTCGTTGCAATTCAGCCAAATTCGTCTCATGGATTCCCCCATGAACTCTTTCGCAACGATTTCTGTTTCCTCTTGGCTTTCTACCAATAGTAACGATGCTCGTCTTGACCCCGCCCCGTCTTGCAGCGTGACGTTCAAGTTACCACAATAACTCTTTGCATCACGCCAGAACATGAAAGACGTCTGGTTACTCTGGTAGTAGCACTTTTGTCCATAGTAGAACCAGTCCGATGGGCAGAGGGCTGGAAATGTGGCAAGGAAATTGGAAAAGAGTCGAATTCATTTTTTTTATTTCAACATAATAAATATCATAATACGAATTCTTCAAAATTCATTACTCAGGAGGGTGTTTTATTTCCAGAGCACCTATAATAATGTGCTAGCCATAATATATTTTGAGCAGTGCCCCAAGGGAGAAAGACTGAAGATAGTTACATTTTTGTAGAAGACAGGCGCGAGTTGTCCGTAACAAGGTCACAATCCACTAACCAAAATATTGTCCAATTTGAGATTCGCATAGATTTAGTGATTTCGAATTTCAAATTTTCATAATTGGTCCGATTTATTTCTCTTATTTTTCTGTTTTCATACAAATAGACTCATTACAAAGGTTGGATTGCCCTTTGGCAGGAAGATCAACTCACCTGTTTCACAATTGAAACCTGTAAAGCCTGCACTACATTGGCATGTGTAACTGTACGCCCCCTCCGTACAGGTTCCTCCATTGTTACAAGGTTCGCTATTACATGCACTGACTGAAAAAAAGAAGATAAAGTGTTAGATGGTATTATTATTATAACAATCATAATATAATGATAATAGTAATCATAATAATAATAATAATAATAATAATAATAATAATAATAATGATAATAATAACAATAAAAAATAATTATACAAAAACAATAATGAAAATGAGGAGGAGGATTATCAGTATTAAAGTGAAGTCCGGCCTCAAGTATCCTTGGCCTCGGACCCAGTCACAAGTACAAAACCTATGCAATGTAATGTTCTTCAGCTACCTCGTGATCTCGGAACTGGACCACGACTCCATTACTGTCTTGTTGACCGCGCGTATCAAAATAATAATTAGCAATGTTTCTTTGCGCTACCAAAGAGTTGTTTTTTCCTTGCTGTAGCCTAGCTGCCCTGATAAGACGCTAAAGCGTACAATGAATTACTTCCTACTAGCACCCAATGGCCTCACCTGGGTCGAGTGTGGCAAATCTAAATTAAGGTCTTGCCAAAGGACGTTCATTCTGTGGCAGAGATTCAAACCCTGTACCTCGTCATCAACAGTACTTTTACCATTGAAATTCTTCGAACGTTTCCCATGAGCAAATTCACTAGTACAGACATGTAGAGATCCAAGGTTTTTTAAAGGGAGGGGGCATCAGTCCGAAAATCTCTTACAAGCACAAAAAGGAAAATATATTTTCCTCATTCAAATATGTACTTTATGTATGCACGATCTCGTTTTAAATTTCAAAGGGGGGCACAGGTAGGTTGTGCCCCCACCCCCCCCACACACACACACACACAGACACAACCTCAATTAGCCAGCAGATACAGATTTTGATTAAATGGACCACTAAGAAAATAACACCTACTTTTGTGAAAACAGCTTCACAGCTCAAACATGTGGAGCAATGTGTGCAGCGCTTTGAAACTGCAAGTAAAAGGCGCTATATCTAATACTGTTTAGAATTGGATAGGATGCTTACGTATTGCACAAATGGTACCAGACCATCCCTCGGTACATTGGCACGTGTAACTGTTTACTTCGTCCTGGCAAATACCTTGATTGTCACAAGGCTGGCTGCTACACTCGTCAATGTCTGAAGGACAGAAAGACAGACAAACAGAAAAATATTTAACATGAATTTTCATTGTTACCAGCCTGGCTGGATCATTCGTCGACGTCATTGAAATAAAATATAAACATGAATTAACAAGATAAACATGAATTAAAATTAAATTAATACCAGAATAGACGAATCAACGAAGTTGAAACCCCCCCCCCCCAAAAAAAAGGGTCTTTTCGTGCGCCCCACCGCCGTGAGAGAGTGCCGGCGATATTCCCTCACTGCAAGAAGGAAAAAATTGCTTCCTACTCCCTTCTCCCCTTCAGACTGTCCTGGATACGCCCCTGAGACTTTCGTTCAGAACTCACCTGTTTCACAATGTGTACCAGTCCATCCATCCTCACATGCACACGTGTAACCGTTCTCCTCATCCTGGCAAATACTTTGATTGCCACAAGGCTGGCTGCTACACTCGTCAATGCCTAAAAGGACAGAAAGACAGACAAACGGAGAAATATTAAACATGAATTTTAGGGTGTCATGTTGTTTTTCCGAAGGCTCGTAATTTCGCAGGTTCGTATAACTAACAAGGTCCGTTATTCCGAAGGTTAATTTCGAACATGCCATGCATTTCATGATTCCGAAAATGAAATAACCCGAAACTCTGACTCTACACCCTTATATCATACATTATCGTAGTACTAATTGGATGCTACCAGTTGAGTTTGAGTCTCATTTGAATGCGTAACTAGGGTTTTTACAGACGTGTATCAATGAGATATAATTATTTACGTCTGGGACCGACCTTTAACGTCACCATCCGAAATACGAGAGAATTCTTTCATTCATTCAATTTGTATTCAAAATTTGAATATATTGGCTAACAAATCTGATTAGTTAATCAAAAGGAAATCAAGAGCATAAGTTTTTAAACGTATGGAATGTAATAATTGTTTGTTTGTAGCATTTTACTAATAACTACCAATTACAGAGAGGCGGAGTGAGCTGACCGACATTTTCGTCCAAAATGAGATACATACACGATACAATAGTTGCAGGGTCCATGTATTATCACGAACAGAGCCATCTAATCAATGGCACTAATCAGGAATATATTCCCTCTATTGAAAATTTCCTTGAAGGAAATGCATTTTTTCTGTAATGTTTAAACTTTAAACGTGTTTTTTTTTTTTTTTTTGGATTTTGTGACGAAGCCCAATTTGCCTCTCATCTTCTGATGCAATACACATGACAATATATCTAACTCTTATGCAAGTTTTCTTGAAGGGAATCCATCTTTTCTATAATGTTTAAACTTTAAATATGTTTTTACCAAACTTTAGGTTTTGTAGGTTGGTCAGCTTTGCCTCGCCGCGGGGGGCTCATTTGCAATGTGAGGAGACAGTAATAAATATTAGGGGAGCTTACCATTTTCACAGTTGATTCCTTCCCATCCATCTGTACATTGACATGTGTAACTGTTTAGTCCATCCAAGCAAGTTCCTTCATTTTGACAAGGATCGTTGACACAGTCATTTTTGTCTGCAAGGTGAAAAGCAGATATAACTTTTTACCGAATTATTCTTATTATTATTTTTGTTTAATAATGAGGATAATGAATATTTGCAATGTGAGGGGGCTGCACTTAAGAAAGAGACTGAACTTCAAAAACGAAAATAACATCAATCAACCAATCAACCTAGTCAAAGTGCGATCAAATAAATTGTAATGTTCAATCTATTTTTCGACTAGCTATGCCACGTGGAGCGTACGGCCCCTGCAATGGCCACAAATCACAAATTTGAGGGATAGTGTAAAATCAACGTTAGTCCTACCTGCTGAATGCAGTTTATGTAGACTTAAATGAATTTAAATGGAATTCACTTACTTATTTCACAATTGGTCCCTTCCCATCCGGCAGTACATTGACATGTGTAACTGCTATCCCCGTCTTCACAACTTCCTCCATTTTCACAAGGATTACAGAAACATTCATCTGTGTCTGCAAGATAAGAAAATGGTAACAAAATATTATTTTTTAATGTGTGCTTTATCAATTTCATGGTTTTGGCTCTACCTCATCAATATCATATAATAAAATATGTCTTTATAGTGACAGTTCCCCTTTAGTTCTCATGCAGTCGTATCGTTGTCTGGACTGCATGATCACAGGATGAAAATATAACTACGTTCAACTAGCACATTGCTCTTTTCATAACCCATTTACCAACTCATAAATTATATGTGTAATCATGTAACATTCCTTTTGTAATCGAATTGTTAACGTTAGTAAATGACAGCCATCAATCAATCGATCTGGTGACATTCCCATTGAAGAAAAAAAATCTACAACCAACAAAATCTTCATGCTACAACATGCAAAGCGGGTGGCCCCGTCAACCGTGCTCGCAATAGCGAGAAAACACTAATCTTAGTAATGGTGAAGAATCAAATTTGTCCTAACCGCTATTGAAGCGTACTTTCTACGTCAAATGTACAGGTTTCGATGAAACTCTCTCTAGTTTACTTACTGATTTCACAGTTGGCCCCTTCCCATCCATCTGTACATTGACATGTGTAACTGTTTAGTCCATCCAAGCAAGTTCCTCCATTTTGACAAGGGTCGTTAATACAGTCATTTTTGTCTGCAAGGTGAAAAGCGGATATAACCTTTTTACCAAATCATTCTTTTTAATTTTTATTTTACTAATTAGGATAATGAATATTTCCAATGAGAGGGGAGTACACTCAAAGAAAGAAACTGAACTTTAGACATGAAAATAAAATCAATCAACCAATCAACCTAGTTAAAGTGCAATCAAAGAAATAAAGTTCAATCTATTTGTTAACAGCTACACCACGTGGAGCGTATGATCCCCACCTACCGTGCTCGCAATAGCAAAAAAAAATCACTAATTAAGCGATAGCGTAAAATTGATGTTAGTCCTAACTACTGAATGTAGTTTATGTAGACTTTGATGAATTAAACTGGAGTTCACTAACTTATTTCACAGTTGGTTCCTTCCCACCCGGCAGTACATTGACATGTGTAACTGTTATTCCTGTCTTGGCAAATTCCTCCATTTTCACAGGGGTCACCAATACATTCGTTTGTGTCTGCAAAGTTAAAACAAATGATATCACTTTAGTATCCAAATCCAAATACATGTCGAACTAATTTTACATATTAATCGCATAAAAACATCGACATTATATTGTAATACGTTTTTGTAAGCTTAATGCAACTTTTGTTCTGTTTTAAAGCCCCACTGTACTACTTGTAGCTACTTGCTCCCTCTATATAGAAAACAACGCCTAAGCGATGCCTGTTGATCCCCATGATCCTCTTTTTCTTATGTTAATTGGGAGCTGAGTTGATGAGATAACCACCTTTCAGTGACCACGCTAATCCCTCTAATCCCTCCTGGTCAAACTAGTGCAGAGGCGCTTTAAAGACATATTCTCGATGTTTCGTTTTAAGACAGGACGGAACATTTTAACATCTCTAAATTCCAAACGCATCTACTCGATGATCACAGGCCTATATAAATGGGTTTTGCGATATATGCACATGATGAACGTAAACCATTTGGACTTCACACTGGTAAAGCAAATTTATCCTAGGGGGTGTTTCACAAAGACTAAGATCGACTTTAAGTTGAACTTAAGTATAACAGGCTGTTCGTGCCATTGTTTGCTCTCACCATTATGATCTTTAGATACTATTTTTTCCTTCAATAATGAATTATCAAAAAATGTAAGTTTTGTAGATTTTTTACCATGATTTGTACGTCCCTTGAGAGACCAATGCCAGTAAATAATGATAGCAAACAATGGCATGAACGGCCTGCTATACTTAAGTCCAACTTAAAGTCGATCTTAGTCTTTGTGAAACACCCCCAAGCAATGTGATCTCCTTTTCCCATTTTGTTCGCTCAGATATGAAGTGGTAAACCGCGGTGGGATTTTTTTCTTCACAACGTGTAAATGGATAGCATCTGCGCGCAACAAAAGTCGTACGTGTATTCACTGAGCTCTGTTTTATGATAAGATACAAATATGAGAAGGGAAACCGCCGCGGTTTACCGCGTCATATCGCATATGCCCCCAGACACCCTTTTCCAATTTTTCAAACTCTTGGAGCTTATACGCTCTATCCATCGTGCTTGGAGTAGACATTTAGATGGATCAATGTGAGGCTCACTTACTTATATCACAGGTGGACCCTTCCCATCCTTCAGTGCATGTACATGTAAAGCTGTTCAACCCGTCCACACAGACTCCGCCATTTTCACACGGTTCATCGGAACATTCATCGATGTCTGAAAAATAAGGAAACATTCCATTCATAAGTTTCTAAATTTTTATATTTCTTGATAACGATTTATTCGTAATTTTTAATGTGCATTCATGATTACACTTCATTATGATGATAATGTTGATGGTGGTGTTGAGGGGGAGGAGGAGGAGGAAGAGGAGGAGGAGGAGGAGGAGGAGGAGGAAGAGGAGGAAGAGGAGGAGAAGGAATCGCGGCATTTCGATGTTGTCGAAGTAATATTTCAGTTAAAACATTGGGGTTTTTTTCAGGATCTTCCAATAAATCTTCATATTTTAAACAGTCCGTTTTAAAAAGGTGAGTTTTACAGTATGGTTTGGATGTTCTAGATTTTGAATGATATCGAATTGAATTATCTTTTTCAATGGTAGCTTCTTCATATTTTAAAGGAACTTAAAATGTGACTTACCAATTCTACAATTGGTGCCTGACCATCCGTCTCCACACTGACATGTGTAACTGTTTATTCCGTCCAAGCAAATCCCATCGTGCAGACAAGGTTGGCTGAAACATTCATTCAAGTCTAAAGGAGAAAGATTAATTCAATTTATTTAGGGATAGACAAATCTACTTAATTTACATTTAGATTTAATATACAAGTTAATACACTACAAAGGCACCACATATTCGTCAGTATAACTTCAACCATGTCTAACTATTTATCCCGTCCAAGTAAATCCCACGACTTTGACAAGGCTGGCTGAAACGTTCATTCATGTCTAAGGACATTAAAAAAAATTATTTACAGATAAATTCATTTAATTTAGATGCATATAAACACTGCATTAATCAGAATGGCTTTTCTGTACATTGTAATGCATAAGACATTGTGATTTAGATTGCTACCTCTCTAAAAGTCTTGGATCCCCTGCTCTTTCTAATGAAACAGAACAAAATTCAGCATGTTACTCACTTATTTGACAGTTGACTCCTGCCCATCCGGCCATGCACTGGCACAGATAACGGTTAACGTCATCAGTACATGTTCCTCCATTAATACAAGGGTTGCTGGCGCACTCGTTGAAGTCTGAAAAAAAAAATCCTAAAATCATACAAAATCTTATAGCAATGTCACATTAAAATGATTTTACCTGAAGTGCCCCTATGTTCCAAGGTAATAAAACACAATAATTTCTAGTGACGACATAAATTATGCCATGAAGAAAAACTAGATATTTTCCTACAACCGGATGACCAGCACTCAAGATTATTTTGATTAACTACAAGTTACTAATGATTTATTTTAATACATAAAGCAGGATCAAAAAAAGATGAAACAAGCACAAATCTGTCTTTTAAAATGCAAATATGGCATGTTGACAAAAGCTAAATATTTTGTTTTTTGATCTGACAGGTTTTCCAAGAATGGGAGGTTTATTTTTCTGTACGAATTTGTTATGAGTCCGTGAAAAAACGAAGAACATTTCTACCATAAAATACCTGGTGTAGTAGTGGATTGCTGCGTTGTCGTTATGGTTGAAGTAGTACGATGTGTTTCGTTTCGAGAAATTCTAGCCGCTTTGTCCAGCTTCTCTGAGTTTTGTAGACAAAAAGGAAAATACAGGCATTTATTATCATAATCAATGTTCTTGACATAAACATGACTTTAAAACAGCAAATGATTTTAAACAAAGGGGGAAATAAATGTATAGCAATAAATGGCAAATAATAAAGCAATTAAATCATCATTCTTTACATAATTATATATGGCTTCATGGTAGCAGATTTTTTTTTGGAGTACAGTGGCGCTCTCTGCTGGATGACAGACTAGTAGGAGCATGATGGCGCAGTTTTGTACTAAATTATTCATATCCCTTGTAAGTTTGATTTTTTTCTGTCTTTCGGAACTCAAGAATAAAAGCTGTTGAATACATTAATATGTAAGCTTTAACGTGTCACATTCTCAAGAAACGTAAATCAGGACAAATAAATTGTTGACGTAATTAAAAAATTTTAAAAATTGGTAAGGGTATGAATAATTAGTTGTTAAGTAACTATATGTACTTTTCCACCAGGGATCTAAATTGTCCTTTCTAATGGGAGAGTATCAGTAAAGACTGAGAGTAGCAAAGCAGTGATTTTGTTTCGAATCCGGGACACGGTTATAGCTTTAGTCATTGGATAAACAATAACCCGCCAAAAATTTAGAAATCCTGAGAATAGACGAATGCAATTATAGAAATTATAGACGGAGGTAAGCCTACAAAGATAGAGAGACAGGGGAAGCGAAATAGGAGAGGAGAGAGAGAGAGAGAGAAATTAATAAAGAAAGAACGTGTGAAAGAAGGGAGGAGAGAAAAATGGGGGCACTGACACACAGATAGAGAGAGAGAGAGAGAGAGATAGGAGAGGAGGAATGAGAGGGAGAAAAACATTTTTAAAAAATGTTGACGAAAAATAAGAATTAAGTGTGTCATGTCATGTAGAAGCAGTCAATTATGTCCTATATTTAGTTTTAAATGTTACGAATGGTACCTACCACAACTGTTCCCTGTATAGCCTTCGAGCAGTGGCATTTGAATCCGACCATAGTCTCCTCACACCAGCCGTTTTTGCATGGATTACTAAGACAATCTGTTCATCAAAAATTGCAATAAAAAGATGCATGTATTGAACCAGAGCAAGTCGACGATCATTGATAGTAATGATAATAATAATAATGACAACAATAATAATAATATAATAATAATAATAATAATAATAATTATAATTACACCTGTATAATGAAAATTATAATAATAACAATATGTCTTCTTTACCCAGGGAAGCCTCATCAGTATTAATACTGTTCTCCCTGAGGGCCCTGCAATCATAATTATCATTACCCCCTGCTTTAGTTGAGCTACCATGAGAACGCGCTCAAGCATTCAAAGAATCACCTCGGTGGAGAGTGGCAAATGTAGATTAATATCTTGCCAAAGGATATAAGTGCAGCACCGGAACTCGAACCGCTGACCATGTGATTCACAGTCCAGCAACGAATCCACGACACCATCATTACGTCAGGAAAAAAGGCCCACATTTGTATCGGTTTGTGGTAACTCCATGTACCGACCACCACTATGCACAAAATAATAGCAATCCGATCTGTTTGTACAGGCCGCTCAAACCGCTTATATTATGACGTTGTTTTTGAAAACTTAAAAGCAAAAAGACGCCCTTTCGTCTCGAAATTCGAGACGGGGTAAAAAATAACGGTAAAGTTGGATGTCATGGAGCAATATCTTTGTAGAACTAGATAACAGAAAATTGTCACACGAAATTTAAGATACATCTTTTTATTTTGCTTTTGTTAACTTTGATATTAGTTTATTTTCCGAATGATCTTTGATATTCTATCACGCAATGATTTCTAGATCTAAATGATTTCGTTATTTCATGTATGTATCACAATCCTATGTATTTTTATTTTGTTTTCTATGAGATTATAGATAAACCGGTCTGAATTTTTTTTAATAATCTATTTGACTGGTAAAAATGGTCAAATCAGTAATACTTTTAAAATGTCTTTGTTATTCTTGACATTTAGATCTGTAATTATTCTGATGAATGTGAAGTTATCTCACCTGGAATCTACACTGGCGGTGCCCAGATAATCTTGCCCTCCCAGAGTTAGGGCATGGCCCGTTCCCGCGGTGTGGAATTAACTTTGGGATTGTAGCCACCATCTTCCCATTCTTATCGGGGCGTTCCCGGCAGACCTCGAACATAGGTAGGGTGTAGTTGAGCCCAAGGCCATCGCTGCATGTTGAATTCTTGCACAAGGCTAATACAGCGGGGCGTCCTGCAACATGAGATACTAATAATTGTGAACTATAATCAGATGCTTACTTTTTTCGCTTGAAAAACTTGATTATGAATAGACATCTGATCTGAAAGCACCCTGACGTCAATGCAGCCCCTAGACCCTACTTTTTTTTTTTTACTGCTAACGTTACGTACTTAAACACCTCGCCCTCCTCCTCCCATTTTAAAAGTTCAATTGCTTCTTCTGATTTGAATGAAACGCCAAATAAAATATTAAAATACGAAAAATAGGCCTAGATATTTACGTGGCACCATCATAAATTCAAAGTTACTTACCTCCTATAACAAATTGTATGAAGATGTAAATCAAACTCGTAAGAGGAACATAGCCTTCCATATTCACAAAAACACTTTGCATCTATTCCATCTCGAACCAAGGATATTTTGAATACTTTTTAAACGAAGCAGGCTACTCGCAAAAATATATAAAAACAAAATCTCAATCTTGGATAAAGTCCTGCATTAGTTGATCTGTATTTCTCAAAGCTCTAGATAAAGTCACGTTCCTCGATACATGCTCTGGCGATAATTGATTCACTTCCAATTTCTTTGCAGTAACTGAGAGATGCTGCGGATGCGATAAATATGAGCGATCCGCTAAACGTCAAAAGCAAAACTTAATCTCAATCAATTTTGATACCTCAGTCACACCGCCAAACCAACTCCGCGCCCACTCCACACTGACCGATATTTGGCTCTTCGGGGTTAAGTAATCGTTCATTCGGTCTGTTATCGCCCTTTCTGTCAGTCTCATAGGTGTAACCATGGACCTTCTTAGTAGGCTCATGGTGTGACTGTGGTCTTAGTACACGTCACGTCACGTTGGAGATCGATTCGATCTACTGGGCCCAAAGTATAATTTCAACGTGCTTTCATCATGTCTGTATTCTTTTTAATCGACCTTGCCGTAATATTTTGATAACACCTATTCACTCCAATTCAAGTAAGTGGTAAATCCAATTAAAAGGATAACATCAATTTACTCCAAATAGAATAAGTTACCCTTCAAAAAGGCAATATCTAGGATATAGACAATATCTTTTCTTTAAACTAAATAGACCGCAGTATGATTAATATTATGGTTACCATAGCCACCATTTGAGGGCGCGGGATTCGTGCCTCGTTCGTATCATTAAACATTGATGACGATAATGATGTTGATGAAGATGCTGCTGATGCTGCTGCTGATGACGATGATTATTATGATGAAAAGTGATAATGATGAGGAGGATACAGTGAAGAAGAAGCGAAGAAGAAGAAGAAGAAGGAGAAGAAGAAGATGATGACGATGATGATGATGATGATAATGATGTACATGGTGTTGATGATGATGATGATTATGATGAGGATGATAATGAGGATGAAATTGATGATGAGCAGGAGGAGGGGGAGCAGGAGCAGGAGGAGGATGACAGTGAAGAAGAAGAAGAAGGTGATGATGGTGCTGGTGCGGGTAATAATGTTGATGATGATGATGATGATGATTATGATGATGATGATGATGATGAAAATGATGACGATGATGATGATGATGTTGATGATGATGATGATAATGATGATGAAGTTACTTATGGTGATAATGACATTGATGTTGATGATATTTAATAAATTGACATTAATGATGATAAGGACGCTGGTGATGATGACTATTATTGTTATTATTATCTTATTTTTCTATCTTTTCTCGGGCGTTCTGCAGAAGGGCAACTGATTTTATACAGGCAAGAACATTAAAGTCTATGAATAAATACAAACTGTACTAAAGTTGATGTCACCATATAATGAATTTTTTTTTTTTTAATTCCTTTCGAAAATTGATTATTTTGGGTAACAGACTTCAGCTCCCCGCCCCCTACATTGTGCCCGTAAGCCTATGCTTGAATATTTGTTTTACTCTCATTTGAATATAATATACATGAACATCAGCAGACAAATACTCTGTATTTATTTTAAAAACTGGAGTTCTTTTCTGTACAGTATTGAACTGTTTAAATGTTTTTAACTTGATAAGTGTTGTTCTGCATCGACAAATAGTCATTGGCCTATGCGGCTCATTTCCGCTTTTACATTTAATCCTTGTTTGTTTTCTGTCTAAGTTTTTTGTTTAATATACTGTATTGTTCTGTTTAGGTTGATTGTTCATATTTTGCTGTTGTTATCTTTGCAATGGTTTTTTGTCCATAACGAGAGAGGTGGAGGACACCGTCTGTCCCTGGTAATGAATTGCTCTGTCAGGCAATCAATTTACGTTCATCTCTTTGATGATCACTTTAATTAATTAATTTATCGATTGAAAGGGTCAATTAACTTGGATATTGCATTGTGTCCACTACTCCCCCAACCTTGTCTATGTATCTCTTTCCTCTTTTATACATCGTTTTCCCCTTTAGCATAGTTCTAGTCGATTGCCCATGCACTTTTTTTTTTGGGGGTCCTTTTTTGGTTACATATAACACATGAATATCCAAAGAATATCCAAACTTGAAATGGATGATGATTGATAAAGGTAAGGCGAAATATCTATCTCTCCAGTGCGGAACTGGGAAAGTCTCTCTCTCTCTCTCCCTCCCTCCCTCCCTCCCTCTCTCTCTCTCTCTCTCTCTCTTTCTCTCTGATTGGGGGAAGCGGTCGTATTCACTCAAGGTTCCACCAATGCTTCTAAGCAAAACTTTATCTGCCACCCAATGTAGTAATATAATGTACAATGTATTGAGCCTTTATTTTCGGACACTATTAGCAACACTCTCTACATGCTACCAGGGACATCCCTGATGCTACACAGTATCTTAGATACTTTAACAAAAACTATTTTCTAAAACGCATTGAAATAACAAAGAATTATATTTCTCCCCTTTCTCCCCTTTCTCCCCAACCCCTCTTCTCCCTTTCTCCTCTCTCTCTCTCTCTCTCTATCTCTCTCTCTCTCACTGGCGCTCCTTCTCTCCCTCTATTCTATCTCTCTCTCTGCCCTCCCTATCCCCGCCCTCTCTCGCGTCCCCCTCCCCCTCTCTCCACCCCCTCTTTCTCTCTCTCTCTCTCTCGCGAACGGACGGACGACAGGTCGATTTCGATGTAGATGATTAATTGCTTAAGCATTGGCAGTTTTCAATTAAATTCATGTAACTTATACGACACATTGTGTTTGAGTGACATAAAGGTAATGAGCTGGATGAATGGGAGACCAAACATGTGTTTAATCCATGAAGTTATACTCAAATGTAAATACCTTGATTGGTTCTTAGTTTTTGACATAAATATATTTGCCAAGTAGGCCTATGTCAGATTTAGCTTCCTCTGAACCCTATTGATGCAGATAAGAATTTCCTTACCATGTTATGTATTTGTATTTTTGTATTTATTAACATTTATTTCCTTCTCAACGGTACAATATAAAACACAATTTATATATAAATTATATATGTTACAATGATTTCAACATTGAGTATACAGTAAATAATTCAGATAACAGAAGGGGGCGAAAACCCGAAAAGCATAGCTTTAGTTGGGAACGCCCATGTGGATTTGTTTGAAGCAGTACGGGTATTCATGTGAAATGAAAGAATGTCCTGTATCCATAAGCATTGATTGATTAAATTTGTCGATTATGAATGACAGCCATTTGTGGAATAAACAGCAATCGTCATTACTATTATGTCAATATACCATTGAGTTATTGATTAGTATGAAGTGTTGAATATGTTCATGAACATAATTTGACTCATGTCAATCAACTTCCGACATGAAGAAGCAAAACATGATTAACAAAATTAATATCACCGAAAGTAATCACTGAAACGACTTACACAAAATCGATTGCTTTTATAACACCTTGTTTCAGTATTTGAAGCCTTTCGTTATTCACTAAATTCGTAGTATAAGAATGGGATCCGTTCTAAGTGTTTGTCACTTTTGATTCATCATCGCAAAGGAAAGAAGGGACCATGGCGATTAATAGCACCTTCCTCCTTGTGTTAGTTGGTACGGTCCTTCACTGTGTAGCTGGTGCCGAACAGTGCAGCTTGGGAGATTCTGTCGGGAAACTTCTTCAAAGCTGTCAAGCATGTAAGTTTTACTCCTTACAGGTTGTAATGTCTCTTGAGAAACGTTTATAGAAAAGCTACGATATTAGTTTGCAAAGAAAGAATGACTTACTAGGGACGTGTAAACTAAAACTAGGCCTAATAGTGAAAAGAAGCGTCATCTGTTATCGATATTAACCCAAAAGATACGACTGTAAGTATTCAACTATAGTGTGTGCTTTATTACAGATATGAAATAATTTTTGAGTAAATTCAAATGCTTTCTCAAAATACAACATTGGTTGTGGACAACTCAAGACTATGTAATGTGTGTATCAGTAGTATATTTAGAAACACTTTGTGGTTGAAACTGGATTCCAAACCTTTGAAAAGGCTCCAAATATTACAATACAGAGTAGTCAGAATGGTTTTACAAGTGGATTTTCGATCCAGTAGAAGTCTATTATACAAATCCCTTTCTATAGAATGTTTGAATGTAAAAATAAAGAAAGACCTTGTTATTTTGATGTTTAAGTTGTTAAATGATTTGTTCCCTAATATATTGAGCTCCAAAATTGAAGATAAACAAGCGCATCTCTCTCTCTCTCTCTCTCTCTCTCTCTCTCAGAAATATCGAACGAATTATTTTCCTTCCCAAACCCCACACAACTTTTTGAAGAAAAAAAGCAAACATACACTAACAGTCACTTATTTAAGAAACTCCTTAAAAACTGTAAGAACACAAACCAAAACTGTTACTATAAGAATTCCTATCATTTGGGTATTATTTTCCCCATACTTTCTCCAAAAAACATCAATTTTGATGACAATGTGCTAATCTCTACAGTGTGTGAATTGTAGGATAATATTCGGCTTATTATCAATCATAAGTATTTATGTATTTTACACTCAGTCCGATAACCAGTAAATATTTAGTTCAGTGATACTATAGTTGTTCTCCACGAGATAAACTATAGCACACGCACAGCGTCCTCATGGCGTTCGAAAGCATCCTAAAGACGTCAACATTTTGACATTTATGCACGGCTCTATAGGAATAATAGGGGGTGGGGGGCTTTGTGGTTCTTGCATTGGCTTCATTTTCTACATGTGCCTCGCGAATTATTTTGTTAAGGGGAGGCTTGAGCAGCCCCCGCTAAAAAAAACCCATCTAGAACCACACTCTTTATGCATGAGTCTCCATGATAATAACTGCAGAATGAACCGTTTGCATTACAGTGAAGCAGTGTCCGGACGGTTGGGTAATGAACAAGCAGACCGGATCCTGCTACAAGTACATCCGAGAAGATCTTTCCTGGAATGCTGCTAGATCAAAATGTCTTAGTTATGATGGAGCAGATATGGCTAGTCTGTCTACCAAGGAAGAGATGGGTTTCGCCTGGGACTACATCTTTTCTGTCATCGGTACAGCCGACTGGAAGAACGTCTGGATCGGTGAGTTACTATGTATATTTTTTAAGAGAGGCGGATACAGGAGGTTATTGGGTTCTAGACCCCCCTCCACCCTCTCTTTTGTTTTTCACACTTTTGAGCAATTAAATCTCTTTTAAAATTAAATCATGGAGCCGACCTAATATAATAAATTCTTCCTCTTATAAAGGATGTATTAGAACCCTGCAAGTGCAGAAGGCCATCATACCCAGGTACCGAGACATCGCCTTCGGGGCGCGGGGTGTGGGGGTCCGAGCTTTGTGTGGCGTTGCATGTATTTCAGCAGCAACTTTTATGTTGGGGCTACCATGGCAGAAATTTTCTCTCTTTTGTAGGGAGTGGAAAATTTAGAGCTGATAAATCCACCAATTCTTTATTAGTTTCTTCTTCTTCTTCTTCTACTTCTTGTTCTCCTCCTCCTCCTCCTTCTTCATTATCTCTCATTCTCCAGCTTTAGACTATCATGTAATTTATCATAATCTTTGACTAAAATAGTATTGTTTTGTGATAAAAACAAATCAAACGTACAACTCAAGAGTCAACATTGTGTAGTTTACAATGTGAAGCATAAATATTCTTCTTCTTCTTCTTCTTCTTCTTCTTCTTCTTCTTCTTCTTCTTCCTTTTCTTCTCCGTCTTTTCTTCTTCTTCTTCTTCTTCTTCTTCTTCTCCTTCTTCTTCTTCTTCTTCTTCTAGCTTCTTATTATTATCATTATTCGTCATCATCATCACTATCATCATCATCATCATCATCACCATCATCATCGTCATCATCATCATCATCATCATCCTCATCGACGTCATCATCATCATCATCATCATCATCATTATCATCATATTCATCATCATCATATCTTCTTCCTCCTCCTGCTCTTCTTTTCGGTATTGTTGTGGAATATATCAACTCCAAAGCTCTCTTTCAGATCTTCGCAAGTTTTGAGGCGTACCTGTGCCCTACAATAAAAGAAACATCCATTTCCTATTTATTGGAGATGAAGTAATAATGTGCATATTCGATGACCAAATTCAATTTTCATCATATTTGAAATTGCAGGTTTGGAGCGAAATGGCGATGGGTGGCGCTGGTTGGATGGTAGCACGCTGACCATAAATGCTAAAGGATTCTGGAGTCCCGGTGAACCAAACAATGCAAGCGGTGAAGATGTCGTTGAGATGTACTCCAATGGCCTCACTAATGACAAATCTCGAAGTGACAGTAATCGCTTTCATACTATCTGTGAAATGAAGATGTAAAACCACGCTACACTCTGATCAGCTACTATTTGATCAGGAGAGTCGCAAGAGCGACACCCACTGCACAAAGTTTAGTATACATATTTGGGCATTTTAGAGCAAATTGCCAAAAAATAATATGACCTATTAATTTATTTATTTCATTTGACTTTTGAGAAATGTTTTGAACATTAATTTTATTCTATTTTTGTATTACAGTTTATTTTAATCAATGTCAGTAAAATTGGAAAATCTAAGGGGAATTTTTTTATTCTCGCCACATGACCTCTTGTCCTCATAGAGCCATAGGAGGGTTTACTGAATGATTGACATAAAGATCACGATACAAAATCTTCCTATTAAAAATGTGGTAGATGCTCGAGCTTAGGATTATTGAGAAAAAAGGCTCGTACACACAGAAGCATCAATTAAATTCTAGAGTATATTTTTTCTCTCGGTATACTAGGGGTATCTTACAAACGCTATTTAAGCTAGCATAAAATTGTGAAGTTCGTGTATCCATTTCTTGTGATCGGTGAAAAACGCTCTTTCAGAGTAAAAATATCATATCATGATATCAACGGTTCAATAAAATATCATAACTGTAATGCCAGTACCTATACATAGCGTTGTGTGTCTTTTTGTATTTAAACTACTCGAATCAATGATCATTTACGTTCTTTCTTTATTGTTTTCTCCCTTTGTAACAATCACACATCATTTCTAATTGCATCGTTATATTGCTAGTTGCAGAATAGGCCTATAGTTTCAGGCGAAACAGGGCCTCCAGTACGAATAAAATTACCTTTTTACACATTCTTCGTCTTCTCCTTCTCCTTCTTCTCCTTCTTCTTCTTCTTCTTCTTCTTCTTCTCCTTCTTCTTCTTCTTCTGTTTCTTTTTCTTCTTCTTCTTCTGTTTCTTTTTCTTCTTCTTCTTCTTCTTCTTCTTCTTCTTCTTCTTCTTCTTCTTCTTCTTCTTCTTCTTCTTCTGTTTCTTCTTCTTCTTCTGTTTCTTTTTATTCTTCTTCTTCATCTTCCTATTCTCCCATTTCTTCCTTTTCTTCTTCTTCTTCTCCTTGTTTCTATAGGCTTATGGCCTACTTTGGTTAAATAGGTAAATTATGATTTTTTTTCTATTCATTTGATATCATAATTTGTATAGGATATCCTTGGAAAATATTTGTGATCATCACGACACCCCGACTTTCTAGACATTTTCAAAGTTATAGACATAAATCACTCTTCAACGTGAACTTTGAAATATATTTACCTTCTTGCTTTCTTCTTCTCTGTTTACCTTATTTCCTTCATCCAATATATTTTGCCTGTCATTTAGAATAAACCTACTCTCTCTCTCTCTCTCTCTCTCTCTCAATCCCCCCTCTAACTCTTTATCTCTGCCATTCCGCCTCTCTCTTCCTCTCTCTTTTTTATTTTATTTCTTTTTTTCATTTCTTTTTTTGTTATGTATCCGAGTAAAAGTCAATGCCCTGACACTTTATTATCCTATAGATTGCATTAGTAAACTCATTCACATAGAGTTTTAATAATTCTTCTTACTTCCTTTCATGGAATGATTGTGACAATTTGATTTATTCTTGATATATATAGTTTAAACCTTCTCAGAACCTCGTAGATCAAGCTCTATAGTTTTTAGATTGATCATTAAAGTTCTGCGATGATAATAGACTAATCTATATCAAGACTAAAATCGCGGTGATTTCATGACAAGAGATACGAACAGGTTATGCCAGCTTCATGGGCAAAGGCAACAGAATATTGGTCAGCCCCCAACATAAAGAAGAAAAAACCTATAGCAACGACATGCTTGGTTAATGGCCATGGTCAATGGATAACGAACCCAACCATCGGCCACCTATTAATATGATTAATTTTTGCTGCATTCAACTTGAACGCTTGATCGAGTTGTCGTCTCTTGTAACTATGTATGATATAAAGCATGAGGCATAGATGTGTTTTGGTATAGTGGATAAGTCTCTAGCTGGACTGTGAACCACAAGGTACGGGGTTCCAATCCCTGCCGCGGTCTTAGTTTTGGTAAGACATTTATCTACTTTTCTAGCATTCGACCCAGGTAGGATTAATTCCTTGAATACCTGGAGTGCTGCGGTTGCATGATTCAGGCAAAAGCCGAGGTAATAATATCAAATTTCCCTTGGAAGAGCATAGAGACATTATATCGAAATGGGACAAACCCTCTACAAGAAAGGTATATTATTTAGCAAATTGGTATTCCCATGGGCATACATGAAGAAACGAGGAACAAAGTGCGAATAAAACCATATATATATACATGTATACATAGTTGTATACACACATATATACATATTTTGTTCATACTTAAACTGATATCAAGTGTCTTTCAAAAATGTTTTCCTTCTACAATCTCTCTCCTTCCCTCTTTCGTTATCATATCTGTCTCCGTCGCCGTCTCTCTCTCTCTCTCTCTCTCTCTCTCTCTCTCTCTCTCTCACTCTCCCCCCTCTCTCTCTCTCTCTCTTCCTCCTCCTCTCTCTTTGTATTATTGGTTTGATGATTTGGATTTTATTTTTTCTTACCTGACGGTTAAGGATGCATGTGTATGCTTGTAATAGTGCGACCAGGGGACCGGTGGCTTTAAGTCGTGTTGTTTTTTATGAGTGGATTAAAAAAAAGTAAATTGATGTTTTATTGTGTATAGTGGGATTAGACGGATTGTATACATACATGTATATATATGATTATATACTCTCTCTCTCTTTCTCTCTCTTTCATTCTCCCTATTTCTCTATATTCTCTCTCTCTCTCTCTACTCCACTCTACTCTCTCTATCTCACTGACTCTCTTTCTCTCTCTCCCTCCCTTTTCTATTACATCATCTTCACTTCCTATCATACTTTTAGTGACAGTCGGTTGCCCGTATATGGGTTGTTGTCATACTTATTGAATTAATGGAATACTGCATTAAGTATACCCTACAATAGTACCCTATTGCAACAGGTGAATGGCGATGGACTAATTAATCGCACCCACTATTTCTAAGCTGTAGGTAATATGATTACACTTCCTGCGTCATTTCCAACGACAACAAGGAGCTATTATCCTTGAATGCTTTAGCGCCTTTTAATGGCGGCTCAGCTACAGCCAGGGTAATAATATGATATTGTAGCTGCGCTATTATAAATGTGCATATTATTAAATTAGATCCAAGATAGTTTTACCGATACGTAGTTATGACTTTCTGAAGGTATAATTTTGATCGAAAGGAGGGAATTTTATACTCTGTAAACGGCACTGGAGGGCCAAATTATCCCTCTTTTCTTTTTCTTTGAAAAATTAGAAAATTTGTGCTCCATTTCACACATTGTGAAATTCCAAATCTCAACATTTTTTTAAAGGTTTGAAGGGGAATCCCTTTCATTCCTGTACACACACACACACACACACACACGCACACACGCACGCAAACACGCACGTACACACATATATGTATAAATATGTATGCAATTTCTTGTCCATTCATTTAAAAAAAACTGAGACAATTTGTGCTTCATTGCAAGTTTCATGGAATCTCGAATCCAAACATTTTCTTAGAATGGAAGGGGGAACCTACCCCACACCTATCCCTAGCATATCTATGTACAATGACTTATGTTTTAATTCCCCCTCACAATTAAGAAAATCTGTGCCTGATAACAAATTTAAAGTCCCTCTATCCCCCTCCCCTTCCCCGCCCCGGCCATAGTATTATCGCTACACTTTCCAATGATAGTGGAATTGCTTGATTTTAAAATCACCCCCCATGGAAAATCCTGGGTCCGCCCCTATTTAGTGTGATAGTGTGGCGCAGCTGTAAAGAGTAATTATCCTTGGGTGTCTGTCCAGGTCTGTTAATCAACAGGAAAATATACGACAGTAATTAACCCAAAAAAGAATAAAAGACAAAAGAAAAAGGAACGAGAAGTGAGATTGAAATGAGCGCTTAACCTCGTGTGCAATCTATTTAATCAATTATTTCATGTCAACTTCTTGGTTTAATTACATCAGAAATTCATTATCAATTCGTTAGATGAGCTTGAAAAAAAAGTATCAAATTGCGTTGTGGACCATCATTGGAGTGGTTCAGGAGCTACCTCAGTGGTAGAAGACAGTTTGTATATATAGATGGTTCAGAATCGACTCTTCAACCAATTACCTGTGGCGTCCCCCAAGGTTCCTTACTAGGTCCGCTCCTTTTTATTTTATACATCAATGATCTCAAAAACTCATCTGAAATCTTATCATTTATTCTTTTCGCGGATGACTCCAATTTATTTTGCTCTCACAATAACCCAGAAACACTTCTTAACACTGTAAACACTGAATTAAATTGCGTTTTTAAATGGATCCAAGCCAATAAATTGTCGCTTAATATAAATAAAACATATTTCATGCTATTCAGTAATTCTGTATCATCCTTACCAGGTCATATCAAAATCAACAACGTAACTATCAACCAGGTTGAATCCACCAAATTCTTAGGTGTCTATATAGACAATAAATTATCGTGGAAAGTTCACATCGATTATTTACGTAAGCTGTTGTCTCGTAACTCGGGTGTAATGAATAAGTTGAAACCTTTTGTACCTCCTCATATTATGCTTCTACTCTATTCTACCTTGATCTTGCCGTACTTAAATTATTGTATACTCGCATGGGGAAATAGCTCTATCACTCTCATGGACAAAGTTAATGTTGTACAAAAACGGGCTGTTAGAATAATAAATAATGTTGGTTTTCTTGCCCATACAAATATGCTTTTCTATAATTGTAATATTCTTAAAATATCTGACTTGCACCTTTATAATCTTGGAATATTTATGTATGAACTATCGAAAGGTAACTTACCAGATGCTTTCGTCCCCTTTTTCAACGCAATAATACCATACATTCTTACCCTACTAGACAGACAAACCATTTTCATCTCCCTCGAACTCGCACCGTTTTTGCAAACAAAACAATTATTTTTACTGGACCCAAATTCTGGAACAGCCTGAATCACGAACTAGTTGAAAGCCCCTCCATTAATTCTTTTAAACGAAAGCTCAGGTGTTTCTTTTGAGTAAGTATATGTGTTAAATTAATGTTGATGTCGCGCTGGATCGTACAGGTGGTTATACAGACTTTGTTTTTGTTATTTTACAATGCCAATGATTTCATCAATTTGCTTTCTCTTCTTCTTCTGCCTCTTCTTCTTCCATTTCTTTTTCGTCTCCCTCGATCTTCTTCTTTTTCCTTCCCTTCCCTACTTATCACTATTTCATTATTTTCTCTACTCTTTACTCTATTTTTCTTTTCTTCTCAAATTCACTCTCCCTGTACGTCTCTAGAATCTCTTACTATACTACTCCGTTTTCGCATCCTATAACACCTTATAAATTCAGACCTACTTTTTGTGTTACTCAGTACGGAGCCTATTCACATACAAGCTATGCTTTTTATTTAGGCTCCCACATTTTACATTGTTTTACCTTACCTGGCATAACTATACATTTCGAAACTTCGTACCTATTTTCCGTACATTATACTTGATTTGAAATCTTAAATTTTTTTTGTGTGTGTTTGTAATCTACGCCTATACGCTTGTATAAAAAAGAAGAATTTAAATTGTTTTTTGATGTAAATGTGGAACAAATAAACTTCAAACTTCAAAATACTTTATACACGGACAAATTGGCTTCAGCAGAATTGCTAAGGTAACATTTAATCCGGAAAGGTATCCATTTTCCACCATTGTTTATATCTTTTAAGTTCTGTTTTGTTATATTCTGTAACTTGTTTGTGGTAGTATCATATTTTGATTATGGCAATCTATAGTGTAGATGTACCTTTGCCCCAAAATTTGTCCTGTTTCACTGCACATCTCTCCCCCTACATCCGTTCCCCTTTCTTCATAAGAATACCCTTCTCCAACACCCAGGTCTCTCTCTCTCTCCCCTCCCAGCCCCTCCCCTCTTTTTCTCTTTCTCTCCCCCTCCTCCCCTTCTATCTTTTTCTTTATCTTCTTTCTCACTCCCTCTCTCTCTCCCCTCCCAGCCCCTCCCCTCTCTTTCTATCCCACCCCTCCTCTCCCTCTCCCACTCCTCCCCTTCTCTCTTTTTCTTTATCTTCTTTCTCACTCCCTCTCTCTCTCTCTCTCTCTCCCTCCCCCCTCTCTTTCTTTCCCACCCTCCTCTCCCTCTCCCACTCCTCCCCACTCCTCCTTTCTATCTTTTTCTTTATATTCTTTCTCACTCCCTCTCCTTGCTTAATCACACATTATAACTCTCGTTACTTTAATAACTGGGACCCCATTCATTAAAGGTACTATGTCCCATTTGCAAGCCAAAAAATGAAAAGGTTCAATTCCAACGGCATTTGAAAGACAATACTAATTTAGAACTGCCCTTAAAAATAAGGGGCTTGAAAATATCTTTAAGTGGGAAAATAACGACTATTAGTTGTCGAAACGACTTAGGAGCTAGAGCCAGTAAGTAATAGTCTGATTTTTCAGACCATTGTACGGAATGGTCGTACGTTTTATGCTGCGCAAAGATTCAATCAGTTTAATTTTGGCCATTACAAGAAGTGGGTTATTGATGTAGACAAATGCTCATGTACCCTTTACAGCTCATTTTATGTATGTTATTACCAAAGATGAAAAAAGCCAGTCAGTCACTCAATAGTGTCTGACAGTGAAGTCTAGCAAGTAAACGGGTTTCCTTGCATAATTTGAATATTAGGACACTGCTAACGTTTCCATTTCACAGATAGGACATACATGACATATTCATAATTCCTGCAAAGTTCTACAGAATTTGATGTTGGCTGCAAAAGGGAAATAGTATCTTTAATGTATATGATACATTTTTTATTATCTAATGCACACAAACTTCACAACTAAGTAGTCACTTCATTTGTTTCACTGCATTGTTATTCAAATATCACATACATTTACATCATCAGCATTGAAAATTAATAATCTTGACGGATCAAATTTATGATTGAATTCAAGGTGATGAAAAGATAATATAAGGCAGATAATAATCCTAATCAGTACTGAATCACAAATGAAAGGTTCTATTTTATGTATTCTGAGATAATGATGATATATATCTCCACGACAAAAACAAAAAAGTAGAAATCAAATGACATGCTTATTGCATCAAATATGAAAGCTATACATGTAAGCCGAATAATGAAAACAATATAATATTTGCAATATACAAGATAGTCATATGTATTTACATGTTAATATACACTATGAAGGGTGTATTAAATACAAGAAAACACATACATGTATAAATAATATGGAGATCTTTTTTTAATGGAATAAACAATTCATGGAATGTAAAAGACTATATTAAACCTTACAAATTATATATGTACATGAACTGTCCTGTGTACAAACGCAATGTATCATTTTCAAAGTCAGTATTGAGAGTGTTGGTCAGTTCTTGATTTAAGATTCTGATTGTAGGAATGTCGCACACAAAAATGAAAATAATCCCATGTTTTTAGATGTAGACCTAAATCTTGTGGCTGGTTATCAATAATCTCATCTCTAAAAGCATGATCAGATCTTTTTTTTCACTCAAGACCTTTGCATCATTTCAGTAGTAGATCAGATGCCATCACCTGTTCTACCATCCATTGGTATTTACGCACAGTTTTGACAATTCAAGGCATAAGTGGGGTGGGATCAAAATCTTTAGGTTGATGAAATGTGAAATTAGGGCCATAGGGTTTGGTGGTGTGGAAGGGGGTTGTATCACAAACACAAATTGTACATATCCCTCAATGATACTGCAAAAACAATTGCTGCTGAAAAGATAATGTATATAAAAAATATCTATATATAATTCTGATGGATGTTTACAAATGCTGATTTGAAGCAGAGTATATTCTGCCTTCTTGGTCTTCGATAAAACTTAAATGCTTCATTCACTTTTGCACATTACATTGTATTAACATTACATTTCATCCTCAGTATCTACACATAATTATTCTCATTAGTTCCTTTAAAAATTGTGATTGTAATGTAATTTTAAAGTGTAGAAAGTGTAGTTATAATAAGCCTTGGTTGCTTTACCAAATTGAAAATAGTTAATGGCATTTTCTCTCTTTTTTCCCCAAACCTATCATCAAATGTTTTGATATTCAATTAGAGTGATATATTTTACTTAGTACTCAAAGTGTCAAGAACTAATAATGCGTGATCTAAGAAAACATTTATCAAGTGCATCGTGCGATGACAAAAGAGAATAAACATAAAATCAAACATATGGCTCCTTAAATTATAGCTATAGTTATCTGTACTTTCTGATTGCAACATGCGATTCACAGCTTCCTCCCACCACTCCCTCCAACAAACTGACTAATATCACCCCCTGCTTGTCCCTGACCTTTACCCTTTGACCCCTTATCTATGGTCTGACCTTTTGCCCCGACCACCGCACCAAGCCCCTTACCCGCTACCTGCCCTTTTGCCTTTGCACCTGCTGCAGTTCCCTGCTGGCTTTTAAAGATAAAGTTGAGTTCTGGTCATGCGATTGCATCGTATAAAAAGAAACGATATGGAATCGATCAGAAAAGGTTGATCATCTAGCATATAAGTATTGGTGTGTACTGCAAGGTTCTGGAATCATCAAAATTATAAGAAATTTGGCCCAGTCTTGGTAAATTTACAAGCACTGTACACAGAAAGATGTATATGGGACTACAAGAACATGTGGCATAAAAATCCGTCCCGATTTTTATGCTGTTAACATGCCATATTTAGAATATTAAGGCATTTGAAGAGCCATGCTTTTCAGGGAACATTTTTTATGCGAAGTTCTTCCACACTTGCATAATAACAATGATAACGCTCACAAATTATTTTTCACCTCTTCCCAGAACTCAACCTACTCTTTAACGTTTGAGTTGGGACCTTTAGCATTTGATCCCACCTGACCATGAGCGCCTGCAAGACCACCATGGGGTTGTTCACAAATACACTTGACACACTGTCCCTATATAATTAAAATTATAACAGTATCCAAAGCAATCTCCTCTGTCAAACCATTTTCCGTCATCGTCTGCTGTGCTATTCCTCATGATAGCAACATCACCACCATTAGGCTGGCCTGGGTACCAATCTATTTCAAATGAAAGGAATGGTAATGATTAGAATAATCATAATAGGGATAGTAACGATGATAATGATAACAATGAGAATAATAATAATGATAATATTATTATTATAATCATAATCATAATAATCTAATGATAATGATAACAATAATACATAACAAAATCAATAGTAATAAAAACAACAACAAAAGAAAATGATACTGATATTACAAAAACAATGACGATGATAGTCATCATAATGGTAGTAATGAAAACAATAATAACAGCGAAGATAATGGTAACGATAGTGACAATATTAATGAGAATAATACTATAGAGATATCGACTGCTAAGAGAGGACTGGCTGTTTTTATTCGCAAAGGGGAAGTTGAATCCGCTGCTATCACCCGAGGCGCGCCTGGGTGGGCTTTCCCGCGAGCCAGTATAGAAACAGCCAGTCCTCGAATATTAAAGCAGTCGATATGTCGCTTATATGCCGAATTTAAATAAAAGTCTACCAATAATTCTTACCCTATCCTTGTATTGAGTAAAAATTGGTTAAAACATCACGGAAAATCTGAGACACTGTCTGTTAATCTTCGCTGGAAAATGACTGAAAGTTTCAATCATTTGGGAATCGCAGACAAAAAGCACTGTATGGTGTCCGCGCTCGCACAAAGACAATTTTAACACGTAAACCAATGGGGTAGGCGGGTATGAGGGCACTTTTTTAAAGACTATCGACTGGTAGGCGGGTACGAGGGCACTTTTTAAAAGACTATTGACTGGTAGGCGGGGCATGGCTAAAATCACGACTCTAATTTCGACCAATCAGATGGCTAGATTTCTAAAGTGAGGTATATAATAACTAATATAGCACTCTACTAAACTGAATTGTTGAGGGAAGGAGAATAAAGAATAAGAATATTATTCAACAAACTAATTGGACCAATTGATAATAAAAATGATGATGATGAAGATGATGAATCTAATAATATTAATAGATATAATAATAATAATAATAATAATAATAATAATAATAGTAATAATAATAATGATAATAATAACAATAATTATTATTATTATTATAATTAAACAAATAATGATAACAATGATAATACCGTTCTTTACTTACTCCTGTAAGAAGAAACAGTTCCTGAAGCATCTTTTTCGCAGATCCACGTCCCCTCCTCAAGCAAGTCGTTACAATTCAGCCAAAGTCGTCTCATGGATTCCCCCATGAACTCTTTTGCGATGATTTCAGTTTCCTCTTGGCTTTCTACTAATAGTAACGAGGCTCGTCTTGACCCCGCCCCGCCTTGCAGCGTGACGTTCAAGTTACTACAATAACTCTTTGCATAACCCCAGTACATGTAATACCTCTGGCAGTAGCACTTTTGTCCATAGTAAAACCAGTCCGATGGGCAGAGGGCTGGAAATGTGGCAAGAAAATTGGGAAAGAGTCGAATTCATTTTTTTATTTTCACATACTAAATATCATATTACGAATTCTTCAAATTGTATTACTCAGGAGGGTGTTTTATTTCCAGAGCTCATATAATAATGTGCTAGCCATAATATATTTTGAGTAGTGCCCCAAGGGAGAAGGCGCTTAGGAGAAATACAGAAAATAGTGATATTTTTGTAGAAGCCAGGCGAGAGTTGCCGTAACAAGGTCACAATCCACTGACCAAAATATTGTCAAATTTGAGATTCGCATAGATTGAGTGATTTCGATTTTACTTTTTTTTATAATTGGTCCGATTTATTTCAATTATTTTCCTGCTTTCATACAAATAGACTCATTACAAAGGTTGGATTGCCCTTTGACAGGAAGATCAACTCACCTGTTTCACAATTAAAACCTGTAAAGCCTGCACTACATTGGCATGTGTAACTGTTCGCCCCCTCCGTACAGGTTCCTCCATTGTTACAAGGTTCGCTACTACATGCACTGACTGAAAAAAAGAAGATAAAATGTTAGATGTTATTATTATAATAATTATTATTATTATAACAATAACATTCATAAGATAATAATAATGATAATAATAATAATAATGATAATAAATAATACAAAATAATAACAATCAAACAATAATGAAAATGAGGAGAACGAGGAGGAGGAGGAGGAGGGGAGGAGGATTATCATTTTTATAGTGAAGTCCAACCTCAAGTATCCTTGGCCTCTTACCCAGTCACAAGTACTAAACCTATGCAAGGTAATGTTCTTCAGCTGCCTCGTGATCTCGGAACTGGGCCACGATTCCATTACTGTCTTGTTGACCGCGCATACCAAACATATACTTATAGCAATGTTTCTTTGCGCTACCAAAGAGCTGCCCTGATAAGACGCTAAAGCGTACAATGAATTACTTCCTATTATATTTGTTATTAATGCAATCCTGTTCAGTGATTGGTCAACATAGCATCATGTGACGAAACATAACATTGCTATGATGTTACCGATAAGAAAAATGTCCTATACCGTGACGTCACCCATGGTATAGTGCACCATACCATGGCACTATACCATGGATGACGTCATAGATATTTTCTTCCAAGGCACTACTGTGCATGCATTCAGCGAGCGCACAGGATTTCAAATGCCTCCAGCGGGCAACTCCGCGGTGTCTCGACGCTCACGCTGTGCAATTTATGCTGAGCCGCAGTAACTGCACTACGCTACTGCATTACTTGTATCGCGCCAGCTTTCGTTCTTGAATTTGTGGATTCCTCGAAGACAGAAATTATTATTATTATTATTATTATTATTATTATTATTATGAAGGTTGGTTTGAAAAATATAAAACAAATAAATCATGCACCATTTCAAGCCACTAGTGAAATCATGGATTCCTCGGCGACAAAAATAGTGCTTTTCCTGCCACCTCGATCCATAATTTCAACTAGAGCCTCTCAGTGCATGGTATATTTGTTTACTAGCACCAATGACCTCACCTTGGTCGAGTGTGGCAAATCTAAATTAATGTCTTGCCAAAGGACGTTGGTTAAGTGGCAGAGATTCGAACCCTGTACCTCGTCATCCACGGTACCATTACCACTGAAAGTCTTCGAACGTTTCCCATGAATAACTTGCATAGCAATTTAACTAGTACTGACATGGAGAGATCCGCGGTTCTTTAAAGGGAGGGGGGCACTAGTCCAAAAAAATCTTTTACAAGCACAAGAAAAGAAAAATATGTTCAGGTCCTTTGGGTGTCAACAGTTTAAAAGGAAGCCACAAGGACACATTTAAATGGCATGAATATGGGGTACATTTCTCTATGTACTTAATTTATGCAAAATCTGGTTTTAAATTTAAAAGTGGGCTCAGGTAGGTTGTGCCCCCTTCATTACACACACACAAGCATAATCAGCCAGCAGATGCAGGTTTTGATTAAATGGAACACTAAGAAAATAACACCTACTTTTATGAAAACAGCTTCACAGCTCACACATTCGGAGCAATGTGAGCAGCCCTTTGAAACTTCAAGGAAAAGGCGCTATATCTAAAACTTTGGATAGGATGCTTACGTATTGCACAATTGGTACCAGACCATCCCTCGGTACATTGGCACGTGTAACCATTTACTTCGTCCTGGCAAATACCTTGATTTCCACAAGGCTGGGTGCTACACTCATCAATGTCTAAAGGACAGAATGACAGACAAACAGAGAAATATTCAACATGAATTTTCATTGTTATAAGCCTGGCTGGATCATTCGTCGACGTCTTTGAAATAAGATGAACATGCATGAATTAGAATTGAACTGGTACCAGAATAGACGAATCCAGGGAGATGAACCCCCCCTCCCCAACCACCAAAAAGGAAGTCTTTTGGTGCGCCCCACCGCCATGAGAGAGTGCCGACGAGATCCCTCACTGGAAGAATAAATTGATTAATTTTGCTTCCCACTCCCTTCTCCCCCCCCCCCTTCAGACTATCCTTGATACGCCCCTAAAACTTTCGTTCAGAACTTACCTGTTTCACAATGTGTACCATTCCATCCATCCTCACATGCACACGTGTAACCGTTCACCCCATCCTGGCAAATACCTTGATTGCCACATGGCTGGCTGCTACACTCGTCAATGCCTAAAGGACAGAAAGACAGACAAACACAGAAATTTTTGAAATGAATTTTAGGGTGTCATGTTGTTTTTCCGAAGGTTCGTATAACTAGCAAGGTCCGTTATTCCGAAGGTTAATTTCCAAAATACCATTCAGTTCATGGTTCCGAAAATGGAATAACCCGAAACCCATCTTCTGATGCAATACACATGACAAGATATTTACTCTAATACAAGTTTCCTTGAAGGAAATCCATCTCTTCTATGATGTTTAAACTTTAAACATGTGTTTCCCAAACTTTGGTATTGTGGATTGGTCAGCTTTGCCTCGGCGATAGCGGGGAGTGGGGCTCATTTGCAATGTGATGAGGCAGTAATACAAATTAGGGTTGCTTACCATTTTCACAGTTGGTTCCTTCCCATCCATCTATACATTGACATGTGTAACTGTTTAGTCCATCCAAGCAAGTTCCTTCATTTTGACAAGGATCGTTGACACAGTCATTTTTGTCTGCAAGGTGAAAAGCGGATATAACCATTTTACCAAATTATTCTTATTAAACTTTTTTTTTACTAATAAGGATAATGAATTTTTGCAATGTGAGGGGGCTACACTTAAGAAAGAGACTGAACTTCAAAAATTAAAATAACATCAATAAATTAAACAACTTAGTCAAAGTGCGATCAAAGAAATAACAATGTTTAGTCTATTTTTCGACTAGCTACACCACATGGAGCGTACGGCTCCCGCAATGGCCACTCATCACAAATTTGAGCGATAGTGTAAAATCAACGTAAGTCCTAACTGCCGAAAGGAGTTTCTGTAGACTTTTATGAATTAAACTGGAGTTCACTTACTTATTTCACAATTGGTCCCTTCCCATCCGGCAGTACATTGACATGTGTAACTGTTATCCCCGTCTTGGCAACTTCCTCCATTTTCACAAGGATTACCGAAACAATCATCTGTGTCTGCAAGATAAGAAAACGATAATAAAATATCATTTTGTGATGCGTACTTTATCATCATATCATGGTTTTGGCTCTACCTCATCAATATCGTATTAGAAAAAATAGTCTTTATACGGCAAATTGAAAGTTCCCTTTAGTTCTATTGCAATAGTATCGTTGTCTGGTCAGCATGATTCCAGGATGAAAATATAAACTACGTTCAACTAGCACATTGCTTTTTTTTCTTAACCCATTTACCAATTTATAAATTATATATATTTAATCTTGTAACATTCCTTTTGTAATCGTATTGTTGGTTTTAGTATATGACATTCATCAATCGATCAATCTGGTGACATTAACATAAGAATAACAAATTCTTCGACCAAGAGGTCGCAACAACATGAATAGCATGTGGCCCCCATCAACCGTGCTCACAATAGGGGCAAAACTCTAATCTAGGCGATAGTGGAGAATCAAATTTTTCCTAACCGCTATCAAAGCGTACTTTCAACGCCAAATGTACAGATTTCGATGAAACTCTCTCTACCTTACTTAGTCAGTTTTGCCTCGGCGTGGTGGGGGGCTCATTTGCAATATGAGGAGGCAGTAATACAAATTAGGGTTGCTTACCGATTTCACAGTTTGTTCCTTCCCATCCATCTGTACACTGACATGTGTAACTGTTTAGCCCATCCAAGCATATTCCTCCATTTTGACAAGGGTCGTTGATACAGTCATTTTTGTCTGCAAGGTGAAAAGCGGATATAACCTTTTTACCGGAATTATTCTTTAAAAATATTTGTTAATACTAATTAGGATAATGAATGTTTTCAATGTCAGTGGGCTACACTTGAAGAAAGAGACTGAACTTTACACATGAAAATAAAATCAATCAACCAATCAACCTAGTTAAAGTGCAATTAAAGAAATAATGTTCAATCTATTTTTCAATAGCTACACCACGTGGAGCGTATGATCCCCACCTAGCGTGCTCGCAATAGCCACAAATCACTAATTTGAGCGCTAGTGTAAAATTAATGTTAGTCTTAACTGCTGAATGTAGTTTCTGTAGACTTTGATGAATTAAACTGGAGTTCACTTACTTATTTCGCAGTTGGTTCCTTCCCATCCGAGAGTACATTGACATGTGTAATTGTTATCCCCGTCTTGGCAAATTCCTCCATTTTCACAGGGGTCACCAATACATTCATTTGTGTCTGCAAAGTTTTAAAAAAAAATTATATCACTTTTGTATCCAAATCCAAATAGAATTAGTCGTTATTAATCGTATAGAAAGATCGAAAATATTTTGAAAAAAACGTTTTTGTAAGTTATATGCAAGTATTCTTCTCTTTTAATTACATTCTCTTGATGTTTCGTTTTAAGACGAGACGGAATTTAACATATTTTAACATCTCTAAATTTCAAACGCATCTACTCGATGATCACAGGCCTTTATAGATGGGTTTTGCTTTATATGCACATGATGAACGTAAACCATTTCGATATCCCACTGTTAAAGCAAGATTATGCAATATTGTGAATTCCTTTATTTGGCAGAAAACACATGATATAAAAATACAGAAATGAAAATAATTAATTAATTGCAAATCACACAAAAATACATGAACACTGGGTGCACCCGGCTTTGCTGCCAGGCCTTGGGCAAAGTTAACCAAATAACTGTAGTCCGCAGACCGCCCCCACCTATATCCCAACCAGATGCAACCAGTGCTGCAGATTTATGTGACAAAGACAATCTATTAAACATAATAAATATATACAAAATATGCAAAATATGACATTACAACAGTGATAATATTGCACAGATAAAGCAAATGCATATATATATATACACATGCAATCGAAAGGAAATTGCATGAACATTGACAGAACGACTCAATTGAGGTTAAAATCACTGAGTAGTGAATACATACATGTGGAATCATAAGGCGAGAATGCCATTCAAGATAATATATTGACCAAGTGAATAGTAAATTATTAAGTTCAGGTAAAATCTATGGCAAATATGTATTAACAATTTATAAGTCAAAACTGTTGTGGCATGTTGGCAGGCCAGCATAATATATAATTACAAAACATTCTTCAAATGATTATATTGCACTGCTAAGATAAATATCTGGGATTTCATAATAGTATTGAAAATTTAAAGTAATGACTCAACTGAGAGGGAACATTCAAATATAATAGGGCCTATATGATAGCTTTTTACTTTACACTATTTTCCGAAAAGAGATATAAATGTATATATATATAAATAAATACGATTAACTGGAATTAACTGGAATTAATTACATATGATTAAAATTCAGATAAAGTACATAGATGCATAAAACCAATCATTGTCATATCAGACTCAAGGTGTATCGGCAAGATGGGAATTTAAGTGACTGCACCATTTGGAAAAAGACACAGTAAGGACTGAGTTCCTGAGGTCAGAAGGAAGAGTGTCCCACAGCCTGGGGGACTCATGTATTGCACTGAAATGCAGTCCATCGTCATTGCGTGCAAAGAGATGCTTAAACTTCAGGTCATCCAAATGACGAGAGAGTTCACAACAGGGCATTGGATGTGTTTGAACAGACACCTAGTAATGTAGGCCATTTCCAATTCAGCATTTGCAGACGTTTCTCCTAGGGCATTTGGCCTCGCCGTTGCCTCAAGGCAAGACGTGTTGCCCTGCGCTGTATTGACTCAAGTCTGTTGATCGAACCTACTTTGTGCGGTGTCCAACAGGAAGGCCATATTCCAGGATTGGCAGGACCAGACTCTTGTACAAGCTGAACACAGCAACTGATGAAAGACCCAAGGCTAGGCTGGTTATCAGCCCAAGTAAGCGATTCGCTCGAGAGACGACATACCCAACATGGCTATCCCAAGACATGCGATTGTTTATGATGAAACCCAAGTACTTAGTTTCAGAAACCACCTCCAGTTGCATATCATTGAGATAGTACTGCGGTTGGCCCGGATGTCTTTTCCAGGATATTCTCATGACTTTAGTTTTGGAGGTATTGTGAATTCCTTTTCCCATTTTGGCTCGTCCAGATATGAAGTGGTAAATGGCGGTTGGATTTTTATTTACAACGTATAAATGGATAGCAACTGCGCGCAACAAACGTCGTACGTGTATTCATTGATCTCTTTTTTAATGATAAGATACAGGTATCAGAAGAGAAACCGCCGCGGTTTACCGCGTCATACCGCATATGTGTTTTTCCCCCAATTTTTCAAATTGTCAAACTCTTGGAGCTTATACGCTCTATTCATCGTGCTTGGAGTATATATTTAGATGAATCAATGTGAGGCTCACTTACTTATATTACAGGTGGACCCTTCCCATCCTTCAGTGCATGTACATGTATAGCTGTTCAATCCGTCCACACAGACTCCACCATTTTCACACGGTTCATCGGAACATTCATCGATGTCTGGCAAAATAAGGAAACATTCCATTCATAAGTTTCTAAATTATATATTTCTTGTTAACGATTTATCATCCTTAATTTGAAATGTGCATTCATGATTATACTTCATTATAATGATAATGTTGATGATAATAATGATGGTGATGAGAAGGAAGAGGAGGAGGAGGAGGAATGGGAAAAGGAAGATTCGCAGCATATCGATGTTGTCGAAGTAATATTCCAGTTAAAACATTGTTTTTATTTCAAAAGGTCTTCGAATAAATCTTCATTTAAACAGTCCGTTTTAAATAGGTTAGTTTTGAAGTATGGTTTGAATGTTCTAGATTTTGAATGAAATCGAATTGAACTACCTTTTTATGGTAGTTTCTACATGTTTTAAAGGAACTTAAAATGTGAATTACCAATTCCACAATTGGTGCCTGCCCATCCGTCTCGACACAGACATGTGTAACTGTTTATTCCGTCCAAGCAAATCCCATCGTGCAGACAAGGTTGGCTGAAACATTCATTCAAGTCTAAAGGAGAATGATTAATTCAATTTATTTAGGGATAGAAAATCTAGTTAATTTAGATTTAGATTAAATATACATGTTATTATTACACTACAAAGGCACGCAATATACATCAGTATAATTCCAACCAAGTGTAACTATTTATCCCTTCCAAGTAAATCCCATGATGTTGACAAGGCTGCCTGAAACATTCATTCATGTCTAAGGAAATTTTAAAATACATTTTATTTACAGATAAATTCATTTATTTTAGATGCACAAACACTGCATTCACTAGAATGGCTTTTCTGTACATTGCAATGTATAATACATTGTGATTTAGATCGCTAGCCTCTTGATGGGTCGCATTTACCTTCTCAACTTTATCTATTATAATTGATATCGTGTAGTACTTTTCATTTGGCCGTCACAGAGGTAAGGTTGCCTGCACGTAAGTTATCAGACAAACCAATGGCAATGAGAATGGTAATGTATTGAAATTAGTTTGTAAATAAAATATTCAAAGAACATTCTCTTACAACTGACCCTTCGTATTTCTGGGAAACAAGACAAGGGTTGGTCTTAGAACATGTTGTGGAATATCAATTTATTCTAAACCACAGGCGGATTTGGTATGCACAATCGGCCCGTATATCCTTTTAACATCAAATGTGGAGTTTTTTAGTACACGAAAGGAAATCTACCCTCCCAATTATTTGACCCATAAGGCACCTGAACAATCCGAGGACGTTTCTGTTGTTTCTCAGAGGATTGTTTCGGAATATGCCCTTCCTTTTCATAAAATTCCTGGATCCCCTGCTCTTTCTAATGAAACAGAACAAAATTCAGCATTTTACTCACTTATTTGACAATTAACTCCGGCCCATCCGGCCACGCACTGGCACAGATAACGGTTGACGTCATCAGTACATGTTCCTCCATTACTGCAAGGGTTGCTAGCGCACTCGTCGAAGTCTGAAAACCAAAAGGTCTTAAAATCATAAAAAATCTTATAGCAATGTCACATGAAAAGGATATCACTTGAAATGCCTTTGTGTTCCAAGGTCACAAAACACAATAATTCCCAATGACGACATGAATTATGCCATGTAGAATAACTTTTAGATATTTTTCTTACAACCGGAGGACCAGTACCTAAGAATTATCGTGATGAACTACAAGTTACTAATGATTTAATAAAAAATATAAAAAAGCAAGATCAAAGAAAGATGAAAGAAGCACAAATCCGTCTTTTAAAATTCAAATATAGCATGTTGACAAATGCTGAATGTTTTGTTATTTTGGTCTGACAAGTTTTCTAAAGAATGGGAGGTATTTTTTTTCTTTAACGAATGTTTTATGAGTCTCTGAAGAAACAAAAAACATTTGTACCATAAAATACCTGGTGTAGTAGTGGATTGCTGGGTTGTCGTTATGGTTGAAGTAGTACGCTGCGTTTCGTTCCGAGAAATGCTAGCCGCTTTGTCCAGCTTCTCTAAATTTTGTAGACAAACAGGAAAACACATGCATTTCTTATCATAATCAATGTTCTTGACTTAGACAGGACTTTAAGACAACAGTTGATTTTACACAAAAAGGGAAATACATGTATAGCAATAAGTGGTCAACAATATAGCAATTATCGTTGTTCTTGACGTAATTATACATGGCTTCATGAGATCAGATGGCGCTCTCTGCTGGATAACAGACTGGTAAGAGCATGATGTCGCTGTTGGGATCTGAATTGTCCTTTCTAATGGGGGAAGTATCAATAAAGACTGAAGAGTACCAAAACAGTGATTTTCTTTCGAATCCGAGGCATGGTTAGCTTTAGTCATTGGGTGAACAATAACCCACCCAAAATTTGTAAATCCTGAGAATAGATGAAGGCAATTCTAGAAATTATATTTTGCTTGTCCATAAACGAAGGTAGGCCTACAAAGATAAAGAGACAGGGGCAGCGAAAGGATAGAGAGAAATAAAGAAAGAAAGAAGGAAAAAAGAAAGGAAGTGTGATAGACGGGAGGAGAGAACTAGGGACAATGACAAAGAGAGAGAGAGATAGGAGAGGAGAAATAAGAGGTAGAAAAACAGTTTGTTTTTTTTAAGAGTAAAATAAGAATATATTGTGTCATGTCATGTACAAGCAGTCAAGTCCTATATTTAGTATTCCAATGTTGCGAATGGTACCTACCACAACTGTTCCCTGTATAGCCTTCGGAGCAGTGGCATTTGAATCCGACCATAGTCTCCTCACACCAGCCGTTTTTGCATGGATTACTGAGACAATCTGTTCATCAAGATTGCCAAAAAATAGATGCATGTATTACACCAGAGCAATTAGACGATCATTGATAATAATAATAATAATAATAATAATAATAATAATAACGAGAAATTTAATTCGTCATTGAGGACGAATTAGGTGGTCTGTCGTGTAATCTGAATAATTTGTCTTTTAGAGAACTGTCCCACCTACAACATATCGAAATTTGGAAGAAAATCGATCAATATTAACAGAGATACAAACAATTTTCCATAAATATGCTGACGTCATAAAATGCAAATTCGTATTTCGAGTTCCAAGGCCATTATGATGATGTCACGATATATTTAACGGCCAAATGAGACATGAAATCATATCTCCGACTCATACCCTATCCAAATATATAAAAAAATTGTGGGGTCAACGGGCATCCCAAAGAGCTATAATGGATTTTGTATATGCATGTTTTTGCCCACTTATGCTATGTATTACAAGTGCTCGCACGTACGGACGTTTATCTATTACGGACGCTCATTTGGTTATTAATGGTCGTAAAGAGATAAACGTGGTACCAAATTGTTCTGAAAAAAATGGGGAATATCATGCCAACGGAAAAAAGGGGGATTTATGTTGCGTTCGGCCATGACGAACGAAAACGCGCGCGCATTCGCGTGTGCGCGTTTTTTGGTGAAATGCTTAGAATTGACTGAAACGTACTCTAATTTGAATAAAAAGTGATTTTGAGCATTTTGAAATTTTGCGCGCGCACTGACGCGCGGACGTACGCGTACGCGCGCGTTTATTGACCTGAAAATGACTGGACGGATAATGACCTTGATATTGATAAATATGAATGAGAAATGATTTTCCGTTATGAAGATATGATCATTAGTTGATTTTCACAAAATGGCGCCTGGATGACGTCACGATGATTTGATGAACTTGAAAATGCGGCTGTCACGTCTTATGACAATGACCTATACGTGACTCAAATTTGAAAGAAATCGGGTGGTTAGATATTGAATAATCTTGTGCACAAAAAAGTGGAGAAATAAAAATAAATAAATAAATAAATAATAAAGAAAGAAAATTCTGACGAAATTAATAGGTGATCTGTTGACAACAGACCACCTAATAATAATAATAATAATAATAATAGTAACTCTTATTTACCCTGGAAAGCCTCATCAGTATTAAAGGAAACCGAACCCCAAGAAATAACTTTACTTATTCTGAGAGATTTATTATATTATTGCCCATTAATCTACAAGATTCCCCACCAATGTGTATAAAGCAAGAATAATGTACAGTTTCTTAGCACGACATGGGCATCGCCATTTTCTTGATAACGTGACGTACTATGCGAAGTAGTTTATCAAGTAAATGTATTCAAATTTATGGATGCTTCCTTCCCAGACGTGTGTGGTGATGAAGCATTTCATTCACCTGCTATTATCCTTTGTATTAAATACAATTGCCAGAACGCAAATTGCATAAATAAGTTGGTGCTCTTCTGAGGTGAAGGTTTCTCATATTATGAAATAGATTTGTCAACTGCTATAGTGTAATATTTATAAATGAATTTAGTTACAATTGTTCCCCTGTTATTTATTCTCAGTTATGATGTTTCCTCATTGAAAAGTAAAGGTTTTGTTATTGATTTAAAAAGTCTTTCCAACTCAAGCTTGGTGCATGATGCATGTACAACTTCAACTGGTACGTCACATTTTCAAGAAAATGGCTGCGCCTATGTCATGCCAAGAGGCATCACATCATGCCAAGAATATCTTCATTATTTATATATCTCTTGTACATTTTCATAAGGAATATTGTACATCAAAGGGCAGGAATACATCTCATTTTTCAGAATACCTACACTTATTCTTTGGGGTGAGGTTTCCTTTAATACTGTTCTCCTTGAGGGCCCTGCAATCATGTTATTACCCCTGCTTTAGCAGAGCTACACTGAGAATGCGCTCAAGCATTCAAAGAATTTCTTCCTACTGGGTACCCATTCACTACACCTACTGGAGAGTAGCAAATGTAGATTAATATCTTGCCAGAGGATATTAGTGCAGCAGCGGGACTCGAACCGAGAACCATGTGATTCACAGTCCAGCGACGAATCCACGACACCATCATTACGTCAGAGGGAAGGCCCACATTTGTATCGGTTTGTGGTTACTCCTTGTACCGAATACCACTATGCACAATATAATAGCAATCCGATCTGTTTGTACAGGCAGCTCAAACCGCTTAAATCATGACAGTGTTTTTGAAAACTTAAAAGCAAAAAAGACGGCCTTTCTTCTCGAAATTCAAGATGGGGTAAAAAATGATTACTGTAAAGTTGGATGTCATGGAACAATATCTTTATAGAATTAGATAATAGAAAAAGTCATACGAAATTTAAGATACACCTTTTTATTTTTTATTTGTTAATGTTGATAATCTTTCGAAGGATCTTTGATATTCTATAACGCAATGATTTCTAGATCTAAATTATTTTTCTTTCAAGTAAATATCATAATCTTATATAGTTTTGTTTGGTTTGCTATGAGATTGTATATAGACACGTCTGAAATTTAAAATTTGGGTCTATTTAACAGGTACAAATGGTCAAATCAGTAATCTTTAAAACAAATGTTTGTTATTCTTGACAATTAGATATGTAATTATTCTGATAAATGTGAAGATATCTTACCCGGGAATCTACACTGGCGGTGCCCAGATAATCTTGCCTTCCCAGAGTTGGGGCATGACCCGTTCCGCGGTGTGGAATTATCTTGGGGATTGTAGCCACCATCTTCCCATTCTCATCGGGGCGTTCCCGGCAGACCTCGAACATAGGTAGGGTGTAGTTGAGCCCGAGGCCATCGCTGCATGTTGAATTCTTGCCCAAGGCTAATACAGCGGGGCGTACTGCAAAATGAAACACAAAAGTTGTTAACCATAAACAGTCGCCTACTTTTTCGCTTCAAAAACTTGACTAAAAACAGTTGTCTGATATAAAAGCACCAGGAACGTAAATGCAGCTTCTAGACCCTTCACTTTTTCAAGTTGCGTGCTAAAACACCTTGCCCTCCTCCTCCTCCCATTTTTAAAGTTCTATTGTCGCTTCTTATTTGAATAAAACGCCAAATAAGATATGAAAATATGAAAAGTAGATGTTTTGGAGGCACCATCATTTCAAAGTTACTTACCTTCCATCAAAACTTGTATGAAGATGAAAATCAAACTCGTAAGAGGAACATAGCCTTCCATATTCACAAAAAACACTTTGCATCTATTCCATCTCGAACCAAGGATATTTTGAATACTTTTTAAACGAAGGTTGATCGAGCAGACTACTCGCAGAAATATATAAAAACAATATCTCAATCTTGGATAAAGTCCTGCATTAGTGGATCTGTATTCTCAAAGCTCTGTATAAAGGAACGTTCCTCGATACATGCTCTGGCGATAATTGATTCACTTCCAATTTCTTTGCAGTAACTGAGAGATGCTGCGGATGCGATAAATATGAGCGATCCGCTAAACGTCAAAAGCAAAACTTAATCTCAATCAATTTTGATACCTCAGTCACACCGCCAAACCAACTCCGCGCCCACTCCAAACTGACCGATATTTGGCTCTTCGGGGTTAAGTAATTGTTCATTCGGTCTGTTATCGCCCTTTCTGTCAGTCTCATAGGTGTAACCATGGACCTTCTTAGTAGGCTCATGGTGTGACTGTGGTCTTAGTACACGTCACGTCACGTTGGAGATCGATTCGATCTTCTGGGCCCAGTGTATAATTTCAACGTGCTTTCATCATGTCTGTATTCTTTTTAATCGACCTTGCCGTAATATTTTGATAACACCTATTCACTCCAATTCAAGTAAGTGGTAAATCCAATTAAAAGGATAACATCAATTTACTCCAAATAGAATAAGTTACCCTTCAAAAAGGCAATATCTAGGATATAGACAATATCTTTTCTTTAAACTAAATAAACCGCAGTATGATTAATATTATGGTTACCTTAGCCACCATTTGAGGGCGCAGGATTCGTGCCTCGTTCGTATCATTAAACATTGATGACGATAATGATGTTGATGAAGATGCTGCTGATGCTGCTGCTGATGACGATGATTATTATGATGAAAAGTGATAAGGATGAGGAGGATACAGTGAATAAGAAGCGAAGAAGAAGAAGAAGAAGGAGAAGAAGAAGATGATGACGATGATGATGATGATGATAATGATGTACATGGTGCTGATGATGATGATGATTATGATGAGGATGATAATGAGGATGAAATTGATGATGAGGAGGAGCAGGGGGAGCAGTAACTGAGAGATGCTGCTGATGCGATGAATATGAGCGTTCCGTGAAAGGTCAAAAGCAAAACTTAATCTCAATGCAATTATTTCAACTTGCTTTCATTGTGCCTGTATTCTTTTTAATCGACCTTGCCGTTTTCATCACTCCAATAAAAATAATTTGATAACACCTATTCACTCCAATTCAAGTAATTGGTCAATTCAATTCAGTCCTAATTAATCAATGTGATTAATATTATGGTTACCATAGCAACTATTTAGGGGCGCGGGATTCGAGCCTCGTTCGTATCATCAAACATTGATGATGACGAAGGTGCTGCTGATGCTGATGCTTCTGATGACGATGATTATTATGATGAAAAGTGATAAGGATGAGGAGGATACAGTGAAGAAGAAGAAGAATAAGACGATGACGATGATGATGATAATGATGTAGATGATGATAATGAGGATGAAATTGATGATGATGAGGAGGAGGAGGAGGGAAGCAGGAGCAGGAGGAGGAGGATGAAAGTTAAGAAGAAGAAGGTGATGATGGTGCTGGTGCTGGTGGTGGCGATGACGATGATGATGATGATGATGAAAATGATGATGATGATGATGATGATGATGATGATGATAATGATGATGAAGTCACTTATGGTGATGATGATATTGATGTTGATGATGTTTAATGAATTGGCATTAATGATGATAAGGACGATAGTGATGATGACTATTATCAAAGGATGTCCAAAATTATCTAGTTTTAAGCGTAAATTTAAACACAAACAAATAGCGTGTTATAATATATTTATTTAACTTTATTTAAAGTGCATAGAGACATACAAATGTACCTATAAAAATTGTTTAATTATTATTATTATTATGTACGTCTCAGTTAAAGTAATGTTTATATTGTCAATATTTGCTTTACTGAAGATTTTACTTATGGGTTTGTAGAAAAAAGGGGACCAGCCTAGATAGGTCAATGGCCCTTTCTGATCCCTCACATCCCTACTCTACCCATTGTTTTTGTTTTTAGTGTTACTGTTGTTGTTGTATTTGTTCTTATCTCATTACATGTTCTAACAGTTGTATATATATTGCATTTTATATTATTGTATTTGATTGTTTTATTGTTTTTTTTGGGGGGGGGTGTGAAATAAACTGCACTGAGCTGAATAATTGTTATTATTATCTTATTTTTCTCTCTTTTCTCGTGCGTTCTGCAAAAGGGCAACTGACTTTATACAGGAATGAACTGTACTAAAGTTAATATCACAATATAACGAAATATTAAAACATATTTTTTTTTCAAAAATTGAATATTTTGGTAGCAAACTCCAGCTCCCCACCCCCTCCCCTACATGTACATTGTGCCCTTAAGCCGATGCTTGAATATTTTTTTAACTCTCATTATTTTGAATATATATACTGTACATGAACATACAGCAAAACAAACGCTCTGTATTTATTTTAAACACTGGAGTTCTTTTCTGTAGAGTTTTGAACTGTTTAAATGTTTTAGCTTGATAAGTGTTGTTCTGCCTCGACAATTAGTCATTGTTCCATGCGGTTCCTTATCGCTTGTACATTTGATCCTTGTTTGTTGTCTGTCTTGGTGTTTTTATAAAATAAGACTTCAACTTTGGCCAAAGGTTTTTGTCCATAACGAGAGAGGTGGAGCACCCCGTCTGCCCTGGGTGATGAATTGCACTGGTCAGGAAGGCAATCAATTTACGTTTATCTCTTTAAGAATCGTTTGAATAATTTATCGATTGAAAGGGTCGATCTTTTGTAAGTGCCAAATTTGACAAAGTCCTGAGGTGAGGTGATCATTGTTTTTAATTAACTTTGATAATGTACATAATTTTGTAGACTAGTGCTTCCCCTCCCTTCTCTATTTATCTCGATTCCTCTTTTTTCTTCTTTTTTTAAAACATCTTTGTTCCTTTTTTTAATCACAGTTCTAGTCGATTGCCAATGCACGTTTTAATTATTTTTTTAAAATTTGTTTATAAGACATGAATATCCACAGAAAATCCCAATTTAAAATGGATGATGTTGATGACGGTATAGTGAAATATCTATCTCTCCAGAGCGGAACTGGGAAAGTCTCTCTCGCTCTCCAATGCTTATAAGAAAAACTTTATCTGCTACACAATGTAGTAATATAACTATTGAGCGTTTATCTTCGGACACTATTAGCAACCGAAATTAATGGCTGTAGATTAATTAACCCCATCACTTGGCAGCAGTAGTAACAATGACTTATTTTTAGTTGACACTGGACTTTCTCCCCCCTGGCATCGAATGACCAAAAGAGGGGGCTAAAGAATGAAAGGGAAAAAAGGAGTAAGCGGGAAAGGGAGAGGAGAAGGCAACATGATAGATGATGATACGATGACTCCACCTCCACTAATCGAATGACGATGTTTTCTCGCATTTTATTCACGGAGTAAAACCGATGCCCCCCATATAACACCAGTACCCCCTTGATGGTTAGACCCATGCTATGACACTGCTCTGATTGACTTTTATTATCAATGTAGGCCTACTTTAATAAAGTAATGGCTCCGTACTCATTCATACCAATTATTATAAATGATGATTGCTTTTCTATACCACCCTATATACAGTATCTTTGATATTAAAAAAGTATCTATTCTTGTTTTTTCCCTCTCTCTCTTTCTTTCTCTCTCTCTCCCTCTCTCTCTCTCTCTCTCTCTCGCCCTTCTCTCTCTCTCTCCCTCTCTCTCTCTCTCTCTCCCTGCCCTCCCTGTCCCCACCCTCTCTCGCGTCCCCCCTCTCTCCTCCCCACTCTATCTCTCTGGAACGAACGAATATTCAGTCTTTAACAGCATCATGTCGACAGGTCGATTTCGATGTAGATGATTAATTGCTTAAGCATTGACAGTTTTCAATTAAATTCATGTAACTTATACGACACATTGTGTTTGAGTGACATAAAGGTAATGAGCTGGATGAATGGGAGACCAAACATGTGTTTAATCCATGAAGTTATACTCAAATGTAAATACCTTGATTGGTTCTTAGTTTTTTTGACATAAATAAATTTGCCAAGTATGTCAGATTTACTTTCCTCTGAACCCTATTGATGCAGATAAGAATTTCCTTACCATGTTATGTATTTGTATTTTTGTATTTATTAACATTTATTTCCTTCTCAACGGTACAATATAAAACACAATGTATATATAAATTATATATGTAACAATGATTTCAACATTGAGTATACAGTAAATAATTCAGATAACAGAAGGAGGCGAAAACTCGAAAAGCATAGCTTGAGTTGGGAACGCCCATGTGGATTTGTTTGAAGAAGTACGGGTATTCATGTGAAATGAAAGAATGTCCTGTATCCATAAGCATTGATTGATTAAATTTGTCGATTATGAATGACAGCCATTTGTGGAATAAACAGCAATCGTCATTACTATTACGTCAATATACCATTGAGTTATTGATTAGTATGAAGTGTTGAGTATGTTCATGAACATGATTTGACTCATGTCAATCAATTTCGGATATGAAGAAGCAAAACATGATTAACAAAATTAATATCACCGAAAAGTAATCACTGAAACGACCTGATCATCTTACACAAAATCGATTGCTTTTATAACACATTGTTTCAGTATTTTAAGCCTTTCGTTATTGACTAGAATTGTAGTATAAGAATGGGATCCGTTCTAAGTGTTCGTCACTTTAGATTCATCATCGCAAAGGAAAGAAGGGACCATGGCGATTAATAGCACCTTCCTCCTTGTGTTAGTTGGTACGGTCCTTCACTGTGTAGCTGGTGCCGAACAGTGCAGCTTGGGAGATTCTGTCGGGAAACTTCTTCAAAGCTGTCAAGCATGTAAGTTTTACTCCTTACAGGTTGTAATGTCTCTTGAGTAACGTTTATAGAAAAGCTACGATATTAGTTTGTAAAGAAAGAATGACTTACTTGTGACGTGTAAACTAAAACTAGGCCTAATAGTGAAAAGAAGCGTCATCTGTTATCGATATTAACTCAAAAGATACGACTCTAAGTATCCAACTATAGTGTGTGCTTTATTACAGATATGAAATAATTTTTTGAGTAAATTCAAATGCTTTCTCAAAATACATAATTGGTTGTTGACAACTCAAGACTATGAAATGTGTGTATCAGTAGTATATTTAGAAACACTTTGTGGTTGAAAGTGGATTCCAAACCCTTGAAAAGGCTCCAAATATTACAATACAGAGTTCTCAGAATGGTTTTACAAGTGGATTTTCGATCCAGTAGAAGTCTATTATACAAATCCCTTTCTATAGATTGTTCGAATGTAGAAGTAAAGAAAGACCTTGTTATTTTGATGTTTAAGTTGTTAAATGATTTGCTCCCTAATATATTGAGCTCCAAAACTGAAGATAAAGTAGCGCACCTCTCTCTCTCTCAGAAATATCGAACGGATTATTCTCCTTCCCAAACCCCACACAACTTTTGAAGAAAAAAGCAAAAACATACACTATCAGTCACTTATTTAAGAACCTCCTTAAAAACTGTTAGGACACAAACCAAAACTGTTACTTTAAGAATTCCTATCATTTGGGTATTATTTTTCCATACTTTCTCCAAAAAAACATCGATTTTGATGACAATGTGCAAATCTCAACAGTATGGAATTGTAGGATAATATTCGGCTTATTATCAATCATAAGTATTTATGTATTTTACACTCAGTCCGATAACCAGTAAATATTTTGTTCAGTGATACTATAGTTGCCCCCAGATATACTATAGCACACGCACAACGTCCTCATGGCGTTCGAAAGCATCCTAAAGACGTCAACATTTTGACATTTATGCACGGCTCAATAGCAATAATAGGGGGTGGGGGCTTTGTGGTTCTTGCATTGGATTCATTTTCTACATGTGCCTCGCGAATTATTTTGTTAAGGGGAGGCTTGAGCAGCCCCCGCTAAAAAAAACCCATCTAGAACCACACTCTTTATGCATGAGTCTCCATGATAATAACTGCAGAATGAACCATTTGCATTACAGTGAAGCAGTGTCCGGACGGTTGGGTAATGAACAAGCAGACCGGATCCTGCTACAAGTACATCCAAGAAGATCTGTCCTGGAATGCTGCTAGATCAAAATGTCTTAGTTATGATGGAGCAGATATGGCTAGTCTGTCTACCAAGGAAGAGATGGGTTTCGCCTGGGACTACATCTTTTCTGTCATCGGTACAGCCGACTGGAACAACGTCTGGATCGGTGAGTTACTATGTATATTTTTTAAAGAGAGGCGGATACAGGAGGTTATTGGGTTCCCAGACCCCTTCCCCCACCATCTCTTTTGTTTTTCACACTTTTGAGTAATTAAATCTCTTTTAAAATTAAATCATGGAGCCGACATGATATAATAAAGTCTTCCTCTTATATAGGATGTATTACAATCCTGCAAGTGCAGAAGGCCATCATACCAAGGTACCGAGACATTGCCTTCGGCGGGGGGTCCGAGCTTATGGCGTTGCATGTATTTCAGCAGCACCATTTATGTTGAGGCTACCATGGCAGAAATTTTCTCTCTTTTGTAGGGAGTGGAAAATTTAGAGCTGATGAATCCACCAGGAAGATTTTTTTCTTCTTAGTTTCTTCTTCTTCTTCTTCTACTTCTTGTTCTCCTCCTCCTCCTTCTTCTTCATTATCTCTCATTCTCCAGCATTAGACTATCATGGAATTTATCATAATCTTTGACTAAAATAGTATTGTTATGTGATAAAAAACAAATCAAACGTAGAACTCAAAAGTCAACATTGTGTAGTTTACAATGTGAAGCATAAATATTCTTCTTCTTCTTCTTCTTCTTCTTCTTCTTCTTCTTCTTCTTCTTCTTCTTCTTCTTCTTCTTCTTCTTGCTTCTTATTATTACCATTATTCGTCATCATCATCATCACTGTCATCATCAGCATCATCATCACCATCATCATCATCATCATCATCGACGTCGTCATCATCATCATCATCATCATCATCTTCATCATCATCATCATCTTCATCATCATCATTATCTTCTTCTTCCTCCTCCTCTTCTTTTCAGTATTGTTGTGGAATATATCAACTCCAAAGCTCTCTTTCAGATCTTCGCAAGTTTTGAGGCGTACCTGTGCCTTACAATAAGAGAAACATCCATTTCCTCTTTATTGGAGATGAAGTAATAATGTGCATATTCGATGACTAAATTCAATTTTCATCATATTTGAAATTGCAGGTTTGGAGCGAAATGGCGATGGGTGGCGCTGGTTGGATGGTAGCACGCTGACCATAAATGCTAAAGGATTTTGGAGTCCCGGTGAACCAAACAATGCAGGCGGTGAAGATGTCGTTGAGATGTACTCCAATGGCCTCACTAATGACAAATCTCGAAGTGACAGTAATCGCTATCATATCATCTGTGAAATGAAGATGTAAAACCACTTCCGCACTTCAATCAGCTAATATTTGATCAGGATAGCCTCAACCGTGTGGCCTGGGTGTGACACCCCCTTCACAAGTTTCTGTAGGAGCATTCGGTCAGTTTAGAGCGAATTGCAAAAAATAGAACGATTTTATTAATTTATTTGTTGCCTCTTGAGAAATTTTTTCAACATTAAGTTTATTCTATTTGTATTATTACATGTTATTTAAATCAATGTCAGTAAAATTGGAAAATCTAACGGGCATTTTTTTCGACACATGACCTTTTGGCCTCATAGAGCCAAAGGAGAGTTCACTCAACAATTGAGATAAAGATCACGATATAAAATCTTCCTATTAAAAATGCGGTATATAGATGCTCGAGCTCAGGATTATTGAAAAACATATCTTAAAAAGGTACAAGGCTCGTACATACAGAAGCATCATTGGAATTATAGCGTATATTATTTCTCTCGGTAGGTGTTCCTTGTTGAAAAACACTCATTTAGAAGCAAAAGATCATATAATGTTCTCAACGGTTAAATAAAATGTCATAACTGCAAAAGCAGTACATACTATACATGGCGTTGTGTTTTTTGTATTTTGACTAGTTGCATAATTTTATTTTGCGTTCTTCCTTTATTGTTTTCTCCCTTTGTAACAATCATACATTATTTCGAATTGCATCGTTATATTGGTAGATGCAGCATAGGCCTATAGTCAGGTATAGGGGTACAGGAAAAGCAGGGCGTCCGGTACGAATAAGCAGACATTATTATTCTTCTTCTCCTTCTTCTTCTTCTCCTTCTTCTTCTTCTTCTTCTTCTTCTTCTTCTTCTTCTTCTCCTTCTTCTTCTTCTTCTTCTTCTTCTTCTTCTTCTTCTTCTTCTCATTCTTTCTTCTCTTCTTCTTCTTTCTTCTTCTTTCTTCTTCTTCTTCTTCTTCTTCTTCTTCTTCTTCTTCTTCTTCTTCTTTCTTCTTCTTCTTCTTCTTCTTCTTCTTCTTCTTCTTCTTCTTCTTCTTCTTCTCCTTCTTCTTTTTCTTCTTTTTCTTCTTCTCCTTCTTCTTTTTCTTCTTCTTATTCTCCTCCTTTTTGCTTTTTTTCTGTAGGCTTAAGGCCTACTTTGGTAAAATTGGTAAATTATGTATTTTTATATCCTTCTGATTTGACCATTTGTAATAGCATATCCGTGGAAAACACTTGTGATTCTAACGGATCCCCCGACACAAATCACTCTTCAACATGAACTTTGGATTTTATTTATCTTACTGTTTTCTTCTTGTCTTTTTACCTTATTTCCTTCATCCAATATCTTTTCCTGTCATTTTCAATAAACCAACTTCTCTCTCTCTCTCTCTCTCTCTCTCTCTCTCAATCCCCCCTCTCTCTCTCTTTCTATTTTCCCTCTGATTTCATTTCTTTTTTTCATTTTTTAAAAAATGTATCCGAGTAAAAGTCAATGCCCTGACACTTGATTATCCTATAGATTGCATTAGGAATGATTGTGACAATATGATTTATTCTTGATAAATATAGTTTAAACCTTTTCAGAACCTCGTAGATCAAGTTCTATAGCTTTTTAGATTGATCATTAAAGTTCTGCGATGATAATAGACTTATCTATATCAAGACTAAAATCGCGGTGATTTCGGTTATGCCAGCTTCATGGGCAAAGGCAACAGTATATTGGTCATCCCCCCAAAAAAAAAACAACAACAACAACAACCTAAAGCAACGGAAGACATGCTTGGTTAATGGCCATGGTCAATGGATAACGAACCCAACCATCGGCTACCTATTAATATGATTAATTTTTGCTGCATTCAACTTGAACGCTTGATCGAGTTGTCGTCTCTTGTAACTATGTATGATATAAAGCATGAGGCATAGATGTGTTTTGGTATAGTGGATAAGTCTCTAGCTGGACTGTGAACCACAAGGTACGGGGTTCCAATCCCTGCCGCGGTCTTAGTTTTGGTAAGACATTTATCTACATTTGCAGCATTCGACCCAGGTGGGATTCATTCCTTGAATACCTGGGGGTTTCACAAAGACTAAGATCGACTTTAAGTTGGACTTAACTACGGCAGGCCGTTCATGCCACTGTTTGGTCCCACCATTATGATCTTTAGATATAAAAAATTCCTTCAATAATGAATTATCAAAAAATATAAATTCTGTAGATTCTGTCCAACTTAAAGTCGATCTTAGTCTTTGTGAAACACTCCCCTGGAGTGCTATACGGCTGCCTGATTCAGGCAAAAGCCGGGGTAATAATATCAAATTTCCCGTGGAAGCGCATAGAGACATTATATCGTAATAATAATATATGACAAGCCCTCTACAAGAAAGGCATGCTATTCAGCAAAAATGATTTTCCCATGAAGAAAGGCTTGTTATGTATCAACAAGGAACAAAGTGGGATTAAAACCATATATACATGTGCACATATTTACATATTTATCTACACATAATTATATACATTTTTTCATACTTAAATCAATTGTCTTTCAAAAATGTTTTCCTTCAACTATCTCTTTCTTTCCCTCTATCGTTATCATATCTGTCTCCGTCACCGTATCTCACTCTCTCTCTCTCTCTCTCTCTCTCTCTCTCTCTCTCTCTCTCTCTCTCTTTCTCTCTCTTTCCCTCCCCTTTTTCTTTGTTTTATTGATTTGATGAATTTTTTTTTTTTTTTTTTTTTTAAATCTTACGTGATATGACGGCTAAGGATGCATGTGTATGCGTGTAACAAAGCGACCAGGGGACCGGCGGCTTTAAGTCGTGTTGTTTTCTGAGTGTTTTTTTTTTAAAGTAAATTGATGTTATATTGCGTGTTGGGGGATTACAGGATTGTATATACATATATACATGTATATTCATATATATATGTGTGTACTCCCTCTCTCTCTCTCTCTCTCTCTATCTCTCCCTCTCTCTCTCTCTCTCACTCTCTCTCTCTCTCTCTCTCTATCTCTCCCTCTATTTATCTCTCTCCCTCCCTTTTCTATTACATCATCTTCACTTCCTATCATATTTTTAGTGACAGTCGGTTGCCCGTATATGGGTTGTTGTCATACTTATTGAGTTAATGGAATACTGCATTAAGTATACCTTACAATAGTACCCTATTGCAACAGGTGAATGGCGATGGACTAATTAATCCAACCCACTATTTTCAGCTGTAGTTAATCTGATTACATTTACTGCGTCATTTGCAACGACAACAAGGAGCTATAATTATTATGTTTAAGAATATCCTTGAATGCTTTAGCGCCTGTTAATGGCGGCTCAGTTACAGCCAGGGTAATAATACGATATTGTAGCTGCGCTATATAAATTTCCATATTATTAAATTAGATCCAAGATAGTTTACCGTAGTTATGACTTTCTGCAAGTATAATTTTGATCGAAAAGGGGGGCATTTTATACTCTGTAAACGGCACTGGAGTGACAAATTATCCCTCTTTTCTTTTCTTTGAAAAATGAAAAATTTGTGCTCCATATCACGCTTTGTGAAATTTCAAATCTCAACATTTTTTAAAGGTTTGAAGGGGAATCCCTTTCCATTCCTGTACACACAAGCATACACACACATATATATATATATGTAATATAATAATAGTGATAGCTAGTTCTTATATAGCGCTTTTCAGGACCGAAGGCCCTCTCAAAGCGCTTTACAGATAAATATATATTATTACCCCGGTCATCGGATTCAGGCTTACCTACACACAATGTATACACATTCTCCACTCCCTGGGGAGCATTCCAGCCAGGCGTCATTTTTACAAGCGCACTCTTGCTTATCTAAGCACATTAGTATATCCATATGCAATGTCTTGTCCATCCATTTAAATTAACAAAACTAAGACAATTTGTGCTTCACTGTGTAAGTCTAATGGAATTTTGAATCCAAACATTTTCTTCGAATGGAATTAGGGGGAAATTTCCTCTCACAATAAAGAAAATCTGTGCCCGATAACAAATTTAAAGTCCTCTATCCCCCCTTCCCCCGCCCCGGCCCCCAGCCATCGTATTATCGCTAAACTTTCAAATGATAGTGCGGAATTGCTTGATTTTAAAATCAACCCCCCATGGAAAATCCTGGGTCCGCCCCTATTTAGTGTGATAGTGTGGCGCAGTTGTAAAAAGTAATTATCCTTGGGTGTCCATCCTGGTCTGTTAATCAACAGGAAAATATATGACAGTAATTAACCAAAAAAAAAGAATAAAAGACAAAAGAAAAAGAAACGAGAAGTGAGATTGAAATGAGCGCTTAACCTCGTGCGCAATCTATTTAATCGATTATTTCATGTCAACTTCTTGGTTTAATTACATCAGAAATTTATTATCAATTTGTTAGATGAGCGTGAAAAAAAAGTATCAAAATACGTTGTGGACCATCAAGTACTTTATACATGGACAAATTGGCTTCAGCAGAATTGCCAAGGTAACATTTCATCCGGAAAGGTATCCATTTTCCACCATTGTTCATTTTTGTTTTGTTATATTTTGTAACTTGTTTTGTGGTAGTGTCATATTTTGATTATGGCAATTTATAGTGTAGATGTACCTTTGTCCTAAAATGTTCGTTTCACCGCACATCCGATCCCCTTTCTTCCGTAGAATATTCTTCTCCCACACCCTGTTCTCTCTCTCTCGCTCTTTCTCTCTCTCCCCTCCCACCCCCTCCCCCCCTCTCTCTCTCTCTCTCCCCTCCTCTCTTTTCTTTATCTTCTTTCTCTCTCCCTCTCTCTCTCTCTCCTCCCAGCCCCTCCCTCTCTTTCTCTTCCACCCCCTCCCCCTCTCTCTCTTTTTCTTTATCTTAATTCTTTCTCACTCCCCTCCTAGCCCCTCCCCTCTCCCTCTCTTTATCTCCCATCCCCTCCCTCCCTCTCTCTTTTTCTTTATCTTAATTCTTTCTCACTCCTCCTAGCCCCTCCCTCTCCCTCTCTTTATCTCCCATCCCTCCCCTTCTCTCTTTTTCTTTATCTTCTTTCTCACTCCCTCTCACTCTCTCTCCCCTCCCAACCCCTTCCCTCTCCCTCTCTTTATCTCCCATCCCCTCCCTCTCTCTCTTTTTCTTTATCTTCTTTCTCACTCCCCACTCTCTCCCTACCCTCTCTTTATCTCCAATCCCCTCCCTCTCTTTTCTTTATTTTCTTTCTCACTCCCCTCCCAGCCCCTCCACTCTCCCTCTGTTTATCTCCCATCCCCTCCCTCTCTCTCTTTTCTTTATCTTCGTTCTCACTTCCCCCCTTTCTCTCCCCCTCCCAGCCCCTCTGTTTATCTCCCATCCCTCCCCTCTCTCTTTTTCTTTATCTTCTTTCTCACCCCTCTCTCTCCCTACCAGCCCCTCCCTATCCCTATATCCCCTCCCTCTTTTTTAAAATCTTCTTTCTCACTTCCCCCTCCCAGCCCCTCACCTCTCCCTCTCTTTATCTCCAATCCCCTCCCTCTCTCTCTCTTTATCTTCTTTCTCACCCCCTCTCTCTCTCTCTCTCTCCCTCCCAGCCCCTCCCTCTCCCTCTCTTTATCTCCAATCCCCTCCCTCTCTCTCCTCTTCTTTCTCACTCCCTCTCTCTCTATCTCTCTCTCTCTCCCTCCCAGCCCCTCCCCTCTCCCCCTCTTTATCTCCCATCCCCTCCCTCTCTCTTTTTCTTCATCTTCTTTCTCACTCCCTCTCCTTGCGTAATCACACATTCTTACTCTCGTAATTTTTTTAATGACTGAGCCCTCATTCATTAATGTATATGATACATTTTTATTATCTAATGCACACAAACTTCACAACTAAGTAGTCACTTCATTTGTTTCACTGCATTGTTATTCAAATATTAAATACATTTACATCATCTGCATTGAAAATTAATAATCTGGACGGATCAAATTTATGATTGAATTCAAGGTGATGAACACATAATATAATAATCCTAATCAGTACTGAATCACAAATGAAAAGTTCTAATGATGATATATATCTCCACGACATGTTAAGAACATTAGATAACCAATAAAAACAAACACCTGCTTGTTTGTCAGAAAAATAAAATTTGTAGGTGATTTCGGTAGAAAGAAAAATCTATAAAAAGAAAGAAATACAAGAGGCATTAATCTTTTTGCAAATCAAATGTTATTTTTTTTTCTTCTTATTAAAAAAACCCCTGAAACATCCTAACATGCTTTTTCAACCAGTTAAGGGTAGATTTTACACAATGCGACCATTTTTAAATGATTGCAAAGTTAAAAAGTACCTCTGAGAAGATACAATGGATTTAAAACTTAAGAACCCTAACAAAAAAGTAGACATCAAATGACATGCTTATTGCATCAAATATGAAAGCTATACCGGTACATGTAAGCCGAATAATGAAAAAAATAAGATATTTGCAATATACAAGATAGTCCTATGTATATGTCAATATACACTATGAAGGGTGTAATAAATATAGGAAAACACATATAAATAATATGGATATTCTTTTATAATGAAATAAACAATTCAAGGAATGTGACAGACTATATTAAATCTTACAAATTATATATGTACATGAACTGTCCTGTGCACAAACGCAATGTATCATTTTCAAAGTCAGTATTGAGAGTGTTGGTCAGTTCTTGATTTAAGATTCTGATTGTAGGAATATTTCACACAATAATAAAGAAAAACAATCTTTAGAGGTAGACCTAAATCTTGTGGCTGGTTATCAATGATATCATCTCTAAAAGCATGATCAGATCATTTTTTTTTCATTCAAGACCTTTGCATCATTTCAGTAGTAGATGCCATCACCTGTTCTACCATCCATTGGTATCGTTTTGACAATATTCTTTGTAAGACTGTTCAAGGCATACATAGGGGTGGGATCAACTAGGCATTGTGGCGTGCGCCTGTAATCCAGCTAACAGTGGAAGTTACAAACTGATTCAGCCGAGGACGCAGGTTCGAAACTGAATCGCGTCTTTCGGATGGTGACGTTAAAGGTCGGTACCCAGACGTAAATAATCATATCTGATTGATACACGTCTGTAAAAACCCCAATACACACATGTGAGAGGACAGGGCCATAGGGTTTGGTGGTGTGGAAGGGGTCATATCACAAACACAAAATGTACATATCCCTTAATGATACTGGAAGAACAATTGCTGCTGAAAAGACGATGTATATAAAATATATATATATATATATAATTCTGATGGATGTTTACAAACTCTGATTTGAAGCAGAGTAATACATCTTTGCTTCTTGGTCATCTATAAAACTTAAATGCTTCATACATCCTCAGTATCTACACAGAATTATTCTCATTAGTTCCTTTAAAAATTGTGATTGTAATGTTATTTTAAAGTGTAGAAATTGAAGTTATGATAAGCCTTGGTTGCTTTAACAAATTGAACTAGATGGAACTTCGACTGCGTGCAGTCCGAAATGATGCCTCCGCCATAGGGCAATTTTACAAACCAAAACGGAAGCAATTTTTAAAATTCAAGTTTGATTGTAATCCATCTGTCAGTTCGAATGATAATGCGTTCACAAGCTATTTAAAGGCATACATATTGAGATTCATGACCTTTGACCTCACAACCCTAAAATCTAATCAGTTCATTGGCTCTGCAAGATACATATACATGTCCTGAGTTTGATGGTAATCTTCTATCGGTTCTCATAATAATGCGATCACAAGCTTTTTTTTAATACATGATGAGCCCCACGACTTTTGACCTTTGACCCTAAAATCTAATTAGTTCATTGGCTCTGCAAGATACATACATGACCCAAGTTTGGCTGTAATCCATCAATCTTTTCTTGAGATAACACGATCACGAGCTATTTTTGCATACATAATGACCCGTGACCTTTGAACTTTGACCTTGTGACCCCAAAATCTAATCAGTTCATTGGCTCTGCAAGATACATACATGACCCAAGTTTGGCGGTAATCCATCAATCCGTTTCTGAAATAACGCGATCACAAGCTATTTTTGCAAACATAATGAACCCTGTGACCTTTGACCTCGTGACCCCAAAATCTAATCAATTCATTGGGTCTGCAAGATACTTACATGACCTAAGGTTGGCGGTAATCCATCAATCGGTTCTTGAGATAACGCGATCACGAGAACGGGACGTACGGACTTTGTAGCGGAGGCATAAAAATAGTTAATGGCATTTTCTCTCATTTGTCCCCAAACCTATCATCAAAGTACATGTAGTTCAACTTGCTGTGATATTCAATTAGAGTGATATATTTTTACTTAGTACTCAATGTGTCAAGAACTAATGCATGATCTAAGAAAACATTTATCAGGTGCATCGGTGCGATGGCAAAAGAGAATAAATATAAAATCAAACATATGGCTCCTTCAATTATAGCTATAGTTATCTGTACTTTCTGATTGCAACATGTGATTCACAGCTTCCCTCCCACCACTTCCTCCAACAAACTGACTAATATCACCCCCTGCTTGTCCCTGACCTTTGCCCTTTGACCCCTTATCTATGGTCTGACCTTTTGCCCCAACCACCGCACCAGGCCCCTTACCCGCTACCTGCCCTCTTGCCTTTGCACCTGCTGCACTTCCCTGCTGGCTTTTAACGCTGGAGTTGGGACCTTTAGCATTTGATCCCACCTGACCCTTGGTGTTTGACCCCACCTGACTCTTGGCATTTGACCCTACCTGACCCTTGGCATTTGACCCCGCCTGACCCTGTGCGCCTGCGAGACCACCATTGCTTGAAGCATTGTGTGCGCCTGATAGTCCAGCGTGAAGTGTCGGGCTTGGACTGCGACTGCGTCCTGCCAAGAAAAATAGAAACACAATGGTGAAGATTCCTCCTCTAAGACCTTGTTCGGGGGTGAAATCAACATTCTCATCCATTGTATAGTGGCATAAATGGGTGTGAAAATCATCAACTAAGGAAAAGTGGCAAACAATTATCATGTCAATAGTAAACCATATTGGGAAAATAGATTTAGCCCACCCCCAACCCACCCTCTAACACTTTTAACGACACCTTTAAACACTACCTTTAATTTTCTTCTTACCTGGTTTGATGCATTTCAAATAATCTGCAATACAAAATATCTAATTTCAAGGGAAGACTACAGGTACTCGCAAATAGGGACATCATATACAAAAGAAACTCTGTCATCCAAAAAAAGGGTGATGAATCAAAGAAAGTCTTCATATTTACAAATTTCCAGACAATTATCAATTCTTATCAGGGAAAAGAGGCATACCCCTTCTACAGCCCCGCACCTGTACTGTATATGGACCAAGTCTTACCTCCCAACCTTAAGCATTCCTCCTTGTGCCTAGCATTCCATGCTTTAATCTTACACGCCTTGCTGCAGTAGTACACCTCCTTGCAACGGGTACACGCAGACAGACGAACGCCTATGGATCGCCCACACTCGTAGCAGTAACGAAACAACGGCTTCCTGTAATACAAGGTATAGATGAGCGTATTGAATACTATGGGATGATGAGTATTGGTTAGTTTAAATCAATACACATTATCTCGTTTCACAATAACATATTAAGATTCAAAGAATGTTTTGGTAGAGTTATCCATGTACATAACTGGCAGGTGAAAGGCTAGCAGTCAATGTTCAGTATGTTTTTTCTAGAATTCAGGGAAGTGTTATACACAAAGCTTTTAAGACTGCCAGCTAAATCTTTGGCAAAATTGGTAGACATCGACCGAATTCACAAAATTAACTGAATTTATGATTTCCCCATTGCTATATCTCATTATTTACATAAAGTGAAATGAAACGAAATGAACACATTGAAGCATTTCTCATTGAGTGTGTATCTTGTTAACAAAACTTATGGAAATAGTCAATTTTAAAAAACACTTAAAGATAAATATCATGACAGCTGTCATGGATAACACGATTACTAGGGTATACAAAATTATAATTTCAATGATATGCAGAAGTACGAAAATGTAGTGAAAATGTGCATCTGTGATGTACAAAAATGTGGTTATCATAAAACTCTCTCTTTTAAAGATTAATCTACAACACTTAAAGAGAAGTTTGAGTTCTGGGAAGAGGTGAAAAATAATTTGTGAGCATTATCATTGTACTATGCAAGTGTGGAAGAACATCAGAGAAAAAATGTCACATGCCAGTATTGCCATATTAAGAATATTAAAGAGAAGGTTCATTGATTTTAAAAACTAACTTTATTGTCATTATTGCAAAGGTGAAACTTTGATTGGACAAGGTTATCAAAATTCAATGCTTGGAAACATTCGAAGTAATGATTATTATCAATTTCAAAACGCTTAAATACAGCCCCGGCATAGCACCTGAAAATGCTCTCTGATCGCTGCTGAGATGTGTGACGTCACATGTTGAACATGATTTGCACAAGCAGACGATGTCCCATGACATCTCACACATTTTCAGTGCCTGTTTTGTCATCTTCTCTTCAGTTATTTCTCTTACTTCACTACCGTCAGGCTAAATGTTTAATCTATTGCCCCACTCTAAACCCCGCGCATGGTATTATTTTGATGAAAAATGCAGCGATAAGAAAATAAAGGAATCCGTCGCTTGTAAACAAAATAAGACGCCATTGTATTTTCAGCTGCATACACCGCGGTATGTTCGGCGTTTCAAGAGGGAACAAATGCCGTCCATGCTATCATTCCGGGGGTTTTTTAATTTGAAAGTGTGGTTTCTTTGATTGTTCATTAACCGCTATCCTGTTTATTTACAAACAAAAGAATTTAGTTATCAGAATCGGTTTCATATCCCTTTTTGAATGGTGTAAAATTCCATCACATTTATATACACTAAACTCATTATAATTGGAGGTGGTTTTATTTGTATTTTTATAAATCACCCGATATGTAGTTGACCTAAAACTTGTACGATGGCCATCTATTAGCTTACCAGTTTCTAGTGATACGTTATTTTCCATATTTGTGATTTTCTTTGAACCCGCACTTTAAGGCATTTGAAGAGCCATGCTTTAGGGAAATCATAAAATTTGAGGCGGATTTTTATGCCACATGCTCGTGTAGTCCCATATATGTACATCTTTCTGTGTACAGTGCTCGTAACTTTACCAAGACTGGGCCAAATTTCTTATCATTTTGATGAATCCAGAACCTTGCAGTACACACCAATACTTATATGGCTGAATGATCAACCTTTTCTGATCGATGACACAACGTTTCTTTCACAATGCAATCGCATGACCAGAACTCAACTTTATCTTTAACATCATGGTTTTGTTGTGCGCATGATTAACCATATACAATGGGTAAGGTTAATAGAGTCAAAGATCTATACTACAGCGTTAATAATGTCACACACGTCAGTGAATAATAATGTTATATATCAGGTATTTACACGTGGGTTCAATGGAGTCATTCGGAATGCCAATGTTAGAATGATATCTGTACGTGGCTTCTACATGTACAAGCCAGAAGGCATCAACTCATGTACAACACTTGAACACAGAGTTAACACCCTTTCAGCTGTCAGCAGAATACATCCAAAGCAATCTTCACTTCTGGTTAAGAGTGAGAACTGATGTTTAAGGGGAAGTCCACCCGATATTAAGTTTGTTTTGATAGAAACAGATTAGTGAAAGTTTGAGCAAAATCTGATAAAAAATAAGAAAGTTATGCATTTTTAAAATTAGTACAGGTCAAATGTTAGGGGAGCTTGCAAGATATGTCACAGACTACACAGAGTTGCTAATTCGTGTTTGATTCTCATTTTTAATCGGTTTATGCTCAAACTTTCACCGACCTCTTTCTCTCATTTTTCTGCTCCTACTAAAACCAACTTAACATTAGGATGGACTTCCCCTTTAAAAAATCCAACCAAATTTACTCTGAATCATCACAACTACATGTACTGATATAAATGATATCTGCCAAACAAGCTTGATAAAAAAAAAATGCATGATACAATGTAGGTGAGTAATGAGCTAAGAAATATAATGAAACCAAGGCAGTCTTTTTGAAGGCATGTTGATCACACAAACATTTTGTAAGATTGCCAAAATATATTTTGACTAGACTTATAACAACTGCTTGTGCAAAGTTAACTGAAGATACAGACATAAAATAAAATATGAAAAATGACCATTACTGCAGTATACAGTGGCAAGTAAATGGTGAATAAGCAATGCAGTTACACATGTAAATGGATGATTAGTCAGTGAATGTCACAGCAAAAAGTGATGTAAATACATGTAAAAAAGTAATTTGGCATTTTAATACAGATCAGGTAGCTATAGAATGAACACACATGCACATGCACACAATGCCACACACACAAATGGATAATTACATGGCGGCCTACATGTAACGTGCACGCCACACATGATAGAATATGGTACTGAGGTCACCGGTATAAACTGTAAATATGATGATAAGTTAGTCTATTAGTTTCACTGCATGAACTCTAAAACCTGTTGTTCAGTGATGTATTTTAGACCCTTGCTCAAGAGCTAGGACTTGGCCTCATGGTCAGAGATTTCCAGGACCATTTGAAGCCAAAGCATCCATCTTGGTAATTACAACTGGTCTGAATAGAATTTTTCTAGAGGAATCAATGGAGGCTAGCACTGCATTGCCTTTTCAAAATTAATGTTCTATAAATTAAGGATGTAGTCACTGGTCATGAAACTAATTTCCTTTGGTCTCTTCATCTTTATGTTTGTGATAAAACTTGCAAAATTTAGTGTCCAAACACCACGTTCCAAAAAGGGCTTCTTGGTCTAGAATTAATAGAGGATCTATCTGTAGGTCCTATTTATGAGACCAATTTACCGTTTCGCACTAATTAATTTGTGAAATTTTCAGAGAGACACAATGTCGTGTATCAAAAGGGGGTTCTGTTCCAAAATAATAGATTGTCTTGGTCCTAGTAGTCAGGCCATTTTGTTTTTATTTTCATTCTTTTTTTATTCTTCTTTCTTTTAGGTTTCTTGTTTAGATTGTTCCAAAAATGTATTGAGCAAGACTCAACTAGACCAAATCTAATGATGCAAAGGAAAATCTTCGGCTAGATCATGATATTACAAGACCAATTTCTTCAGGTGTTGGTCCAAAAACTATAGGTCTAAACTACATCACTCATGTTAGTATGCCTGATATACACAAAAAGATCATCTCCTGGGCCAACCTGATGTGGGACCTGCTGGCGTGCTTGACCAGTCGCTGGGTCCTGGCCTGGTCCCCACTAGTACCCTGCAATAACTCCACCGTCATTACTACCTTCCCACCACCACTACACAGGCAACCATGGTACACCACCACCCAAAGGATTATGGGTAAATGCATGCAAGAGGGGTCAAGGGTCAAGTAAAAATACAGAAGAAAAAAAGAAGTAGGTCATTTTTCAGAACTATTAACAATCATCCAAGATACAAAGATGTTTTTCTTTTTAGAAATATATATATGAAATGAGAAAGAGGAAACAGTTAAATACAACAAAGTTAATTCAGAGATTAATCGTTTTTAACATAAATACAGTTGACCTATAGGACTGCTCTGACCGGTAATAACACTGATATTAGCAAGTAATTTTAGAACACAACACAGATATAGCTTTCTGTTTAATTTAATGTATGTAACACAGATAGATATGCTGGGTAAAAAATGATAAAGCCTTCTCTTTTGCCTTTGAATTTAATGAAAAATATTCATCATAGCACTAACCATCATGAATTCATGTATTAATCCATCATAATATTGTCCTACAAAAATCAAGATAACCTATTGCTTGTAAACTTCTTCAAATATCTGTTTGAAATCGCCTGTCTGGATAACTAAACTGTTCGGGCACACAACATGTGGGTATACAATCCCTTTAAAAACCTGCGGCTATGAGTTTGGAAGTGCTCTGTTTTTATATCTCGTGTATAGTCATTTGACATACAGGTACAAGCATTGTCACTATTAAACAAACATGACAATCAAAACATTGAACACAGCATATGCCTTCTTTTGCAGGGAAAACAGTTGCATACTTTTGCAGTAAATATGAGTTTGCCTTTTTGCTTGTGGCTCATTGCATTGCTTTCTGGAATTGTATTTGCATGATATCAAACAGCTCAATGTCAAAATGGGGCACAAATGCATTCAAATGTCAAATCTCCTTGGTGTACAAAAAGTAGTGCGTACAACTATATATTCACGTATCAAAAACGTAACTACACATAAAATGCAAAACAGGTCACACGGCCCTAATCAAACCCAGCGTCCTAACCTAACCAAAGGATAAAGGACATATCTAAAGCCATGTTCAATTATGGTAAACAGCAGTTTATTTTACGACATGAAGTGTAACACACTTCATATTTTCTGTATCTCAAAACACAGAGCTCAGTGCATACACATAAAACGTCTGTTGCGCGCAATCGCCAGTTAATTTACACGTTACTTTTTGTGGCAGTTTCTGGCATCATATCTGAACAAACCTTCAAAGGTTCTACAACACAATGGAGAAGGACAATAGGTCCACAGTCAACTACCTACTTTAACTAAACCAACTTCAAACTTCAACAAGGACCAAACAATACACCTAATCCTGATCCTAATCCTTCCCAAACACACAATCACAATGCTAACCCTAAAAGTTTGTTCAAATATGGAGTGTAAATGAATGGCAACTGTGCGCAACAAACTTAAGGTACTATGCATATTCACTGAGCTCTGTATTATAAGATACAGAAATAAGAAGCATATTACCCTTACATCATCATAAAAGAAACAGCTGCGGTTTACCACTTTTTATCTGAACAAGGCTCAACTCTACAGCCTTGACAAAATGGAACCCCTAATAAATCGTAATTCCAATCCAAACCCTGCATAGTCGACAAAATATATCCTGAAGTAAATTTCATAGGAGCATGTGTCGGATCACTGACAGATGATCTTACCTGATGGTAATCTCTTCATCCCGATCCACCAGGGGTTGCACCATACCGCTACTATCCTTGGTCGTAGCCTCAAAGGCCACCTGTTTACTGCCCTCTGGCCCCACTCCTTCACCCCCCTTGAAGGAGATTCGGGAGGGGCTCTTGCTTCTCCCGATGCTACCTTCCGATGTCTCGGCCCCCGCTCCGGTATACAGGAATCCATGACTTGGGCTGACACCTGTGAGAATAGAGAATTAATAGTGTAAATTATCTTTCCACCGGACCTTTGCTAAATTGATTCAGGAAAACATTGATCTCTTAAAAAGCTTTCTGAACAGTCTAATTATGGCAAGTGTTGTATGTACATGTAAAAAGAATTTGACACATGTACAAAAGGGGGCCGGGGTGGTCTAACACCTCTAGATATTCTCTGTTTCAAGCACCTTTAAAAAAACTGCATCATTACTCACATTCTGTTCTAATTTTCATGTACATACACTTTTCCTTGGAAAAGATTTATTGTGGAAATACATATATTTCCAAAATTTTCCCATTATAAAAATATTTCTCCAGACCCAAAAGGCATTGTCCTGGGCAAAAGCATGCCCCTGCATATCATTTACATGTATGGCCTTGACTTAAGTGACTACTAAGGAACTAATGTGATTGCATGTAAATAAATGACAGCTTGGCATTTTTTTCAATTTACAAATCCAACATATATTAATAATTTTAGATTTGTACAGTGCACATACCTGCCTTTAATTGCAACCAAGGTGCAAAAAGAATCAAGAAATTACAAGTTAATACAAAAGTTACAAATATGAAAGACTTACTTCTCATGCCATCGTACTCCTCCTGCTCCAAACGTTCCTTCTCTCGCTTCACAGCGGCCTCTCTCAGGATCTCTCCCAGGTGACTTAGCAGCTTCCTGCGAGCATTGTAGGTGTCACGCTCTGCGTGTGTCAGGGCATGGTACGGCATGTGTGCTATCCTGCGGTCCTGTCAAATAAAAGAATTGGATACATGTATATGTAAGGGAACATAAATTATTACGAATCTCTTGATCTGAATCAGTTTATCTATGACCTAATGTGTTTGAAGGGTGATCAGACATTTGCTCTGGCAACATTTTTTGTTTGTTTGTTTTACCTGACTGCTAAGAAAGCATGTGCTTGCTTGTAAGTAAGCATCCATTGGACCGACGTCTTTTAGTCCTCTCCAAGGGACTTGGTAATGAGGATTAATGCCTTGCCAAAGGGCTCTAGCACATCGACTTGGTTTTGAACCCGGGATATTCCGGTTGCAAGACCACTGCTCTACCACTGAGCCATCGCACCTCCATTTAGTCTGGAGTTTATTTCATCAAAGAAACAGCATTAGGAATGGGGTTGAGACAGGGTTTTAGGATAGGTTAAGGGTTGGGGCTACAGATGTAAAAAGTAGGTATAGAGTGATGGAAGTTTGGATTCAACTACTGTTAGAAACTTGACTGAAATGATCAATGGTTGGTGGAGCATACAGAATGCTATACAAACAAATATCTCTTTAAGGATACAAGTAATAACTTACTACATTGTACATATTACATTTGATGATTGTTAAGGAAATCTAAATACAAATTCTTTTCAACTAAGGACTACTCTTCATAAATAGTACTCTACCAATAGTTAAGTAGCAACCTGATTTTCAACCAATCAGGATCGTGTATCTGCTTTAAACGCAACTTTTAATGAAAGAGGGTGCTAGACGAATATTCTCCTGCTACTAACCTGATTGAACATCCAGTAGGCATAGTCTACAGCCGTGCCCATCTGACGCTTAGGTCCTACAGCGATGGGTGCTACGATGTTGGCTCCAGCTTTGACCAGTTTGTCAATCTGCAAACAGAGCATACAAGAATGGATGTAATCAGATCAAGTAAAGAACATCAAATATCAATATACAACCTTTGTTTAGGGAAATATATGTTGTCTGAATGGCAATGTAATAAAGCAGTATTTGTCACATATTCAGAATATTGCAAAGGCTACATGTACGTAGGAATTATGACATGTGTAAATTTTCAAAGATTTTCAACCAAAAACCACACATTTTTCTTTGTTGTTATTTTGTGTGTATTTCTTTGTGGGTGCTGTGTTGGTAAATACCTCTTTATATATATTTGACACTCCCTACAAAAAGTCTAAAAATGAAAGACAAATACTTGCAATAATAGTGGCAGTCATCCCCCCCCCAAAAAAAAAAACGTAAATGCTATTTTTCATGGCATGAGATGTGTACCTTAGCCCATCGCAGAACAAATGAGTGCAGTATCCCTTTAATAACTATTTAAAAACCCATCCTTTCAGTACTTTGATCTTTCTTCTACCAAAGGCATATCAGGATGATTCTCTACTGGAATCCTCCATTAAATGAGAAATGGGTGATCCACACATACCAATGCTATTCTCTGTTGAGGGGTCCTCCTGAATTCAAATTGTGTGTTAGCAGCTACACATAGAGCGCTGCCTATGCTCTGACCTAGTGGTAGACTGGTGTTCGCATTACAGCTTAGCAACTCATCAATTGCCTATGAGAAAGAACAGTAGATAGATATATCAATACAGTGATACCTTTCTATAAACACCACCCAAGGGAAACAAGAAAAGTGGTCTTGATAGACAGGTGGTCTTTATGTACAGGTTCCTTTAGTACATGTTTCATTGAGAAACCAGTTTCAAGGGAAACAAAAAGGTGGTCTTTGTAGACAGGTGCTCTTTCTATACAGGTTGTCGTTAAAGCAGGTTTGACTGTATATGCACTTTATTCTATTTTAACAGAATATATATTCTAATATATATTCTACTCTATCAATCATACATTTTCTTTCAAGTATAAAATCATTCATTTATTCTCATCAGTACAAAAATACAATGGAACAAACAATTCCCTGTATATCACCTTCCCTTAGACTGACATCACTGTAATGGCAGAGTGATTAATAAGGCACCCTTAAAACCAGAAAGTCACCGCTTCAAACCACACAATGTGCTGGTGCCCTTACAGACAACATAATCCCATCATTTCATTTAAAATTTACAAATTCTCACATACTTATTCTATTTTAAACATCTTCTTTACATTAATGTAATGTCAACTAATGTAATGTTATGTCACTTTGTTTATAATTTACTATTAAATGAGTACTAAAAGAATATATTGAATGATTGAATTCACTCTAAAACCCAAATCAAGAAAAGGTGCTGTATTGCAAAACGGTAAAAAGATTATTTTAAACTGCAAATTGTTGTTCGATGCAAATATGCAGCTGTGGTAATGAGGGGGCTAACAATGAAACATTCAACTGGTATAATATAAGGTCTACCAGGTAAATTCAATGCAATGTTCCCTTACCAGATCATTGCCGCTAGCGATAGCAAGTGAGAGCGGTGACTGTCCTTTACATAAGACGTTTGGATTGGCTCCATGCTCTAGGAGAAGGTGTACCACTTGACGAGCAAGCTGCAAGATTGAAGATAAGCAAAGATTTCAAAGATTGTATGTTTAAGATTCAAGATTTCTTGTCCATAGTAATACAGAAATCTATTTCCCATTAAAGTTACATACAATATCAACATAGGCATAAACATGATATTGCAGGCTGAGAGCCAGAAGGGTGTTAAGTTAATGTTGATCAAGAATGATTCAACATCCTTCCAGCTCTCAGCAGACGGTACATAACAAGAACATTATTCTGAGTCCCATCATAAATGCATTCATACACAAATATCATACTGAAGGTAGCAATGCTCAAGCAGTAAATCACTGGCGAAAACTGTTTATCTTGAAGGCATTTTTGTTCTTCAATTCTTTAGAGCGAGGTTGTGGTTGTATCAACTTAACTCAATTACGGCTATTCAAATCAAGGGTTTTCATTTCACTTATTACTGAACTATATGTAGGAAGAGATGTCACGGTCTAGTGGATATATTGTAAAAAAAACCTGACAATGGACCACACAGGACTTGTTCAAATCCCTGCCATGGCAATTATATCCTTTGGCAAGGTTCATCTACGTTTGCCAGTCTCCACCCACGTAGAGTAAATGAGTACAAGACAGAAATTCTTTGAATGCTTCAGTGTTTTCACATGGTAGCTTGGCTAAAGCCGGAATAGTAATAGCACTCAGCCTTTCATATGGTCAAGAAAAAGCATTTTGTTAATCCAACTATTATCATTGTTTTTACCTCATAGTCGTCATCCCTATCGCAGGCAATATGAAGTGGAGTACGACCTCCTTGATGATCCCCTGCTGCCTCTAGCTCCAGGAGATAGCTGAACACACTCTCATCAAGACCAGGCTTTAACTTCACACCAGGATCCAAAGGGGACAGATCCTCCTGAAAAACAATGCAGAAGTGATTTTTGTTTTGTTATTACACTGTAGTGTTGAACTCTCTTCTATTGTCCATTATACTGAAAGAGTATTTGCAGTAATTCATACTTTTATAGACCTGTATGAAGTTATCCTTTAAAGCGTAGAGCCCTTCTTGAATAGGCAAAACTCTATTCCCGTACATCCAATTTTCTCATATGCTTTTCTATTGTCTAATTTCTAATGATGAGTGTCTACTTTCTAACTTCTAATTTAATTTAATTCATAACTGCTAACTTCTAAGATCTAATCTTCATCAACTATTTTTCCCCTCCATTGCTAAGTTGAAAGTCCATATCTTCTCCAAACAATCCTTGTCCGATTTCAAGTTTCACATATCATATTCCTAATTTCTCATTTCTAGATCAACCTTGGAGTATCAGTTACTGTACTTACAGGATATTCCTGAAGATCTTTGTCCATTGCTCTGGTGTTGGGATTGGCCCCCGCTGCTAGCAGGAGCTTGGTGATTTCCACCCCCTCAGAACCCCTGATTGCACTTGCTATGTGGAGAGGAATCAGGCCTTCTTTCTGTAAGGGGAAGGGGTCAAGCTGTTAGGGGAGGGGGATCAAGCTCACACAGGAAGATGTGAATTGGTCGAGCGGTTCATTCACTTGGTCAGCTCTCTGTCTTCGCCTACAATCTGGCTCAGGCGACCCTGGTTCAAAACTTAGTCATGTCTTTCGGACGGTGAAGGTCGGTCCCCAGACGTAAATAATCACATTTGGTTGATACACGTCTGTAAAAACCCAATTATACACACACACACACTGTCAACAGTGTACATGTATATGAGATCATGTAACTAGGAAGAAAATATCCAGAGATGAATCAAAATTTTTCTTTCTTACTTTATTTCTTCCTTTTCCCTACATCTATCTCCTTTTCTTTTTGTCTCTCAGTCTATTTATGTCTCATTCTCAACTATGTACTACTTTAATGTTTTTGTATCTACATGTACATGTAAATTACATGACCCCCCAGATATAGCAATGCATCATTGACAATTCAGAGTATCTTTCAAGGCTTGGCTGCATATAATCGCTGAATTCTAGATGAACCTCGCTATCAATTCTAAGTCTTTATCAGGGTAGATTACCAATACCTTTGAAATTACAAGCTCCTGTGAAGAGTCTGACGGTGACCCATGATTTGTTCTAGCAAACCTTTGCTCCAGGCTTCATTTCTTCAATGATATATGGTTATAAGGTTACAGATGCAATAAGGTTTTGGCTTTAACTTCAGGGTAACTAGTGTTTGGCCCAAGTAAGAAATTCAATTAGTGTAGGAATTGACACTGGATCTTTTGCCACCTAGGCACATGCAGCAAGATTGATCTGTGTTCCCTGATGAGCCTAAAAAGAGGCCCAGATGCATTGTGCTGTACAATATAAAACCTGGAGCCAGGCTATCGCACACTGCACATGTCGAGGACACACCCGGACAGACATACATGTACCTCAGGTGAGAGCCTGGCTTCTGTGGATGCCTTCTTCTGCAGGAGTATAGAGACCGCATCGACATCCGCAGCCTTGATAGCAAAGAAGAGCACAGGCATGGGTACTGATGACGCGTTGGGGTCAGCCCCTCGCTTCAGGAGTAATCGGATTGTGGCCTCCATGTTGGAATGTCTATGGAAGTGAGATAGAACCAGAGGGAGAGAGAGATTAACGTTTGAGTGCTTGACAAGTGGAGAGTGTACATTATCTCTCTGTGTTTGCTGTGTTCAGACATGACATTAAAAGTGCAGAAGAAAAAGTTTGCATGTACATGTACAATGCAACTGAATGGCAATAGTCATAACTTCTTTTTATGTGCACATGTGGGAGTGGGGGGGGGGTGGTGGTTAAAAAATAGAGCTACATACAACTATGAACCATATACCTGTTCACTGATCTTTGCATTATAGATATTTACAGAGAGTAAAACACGCTATCTCTCACACTTATCTCATTCAATAATCTGCAACATTTTTTAACAAACCTTTTAAATCATGTGAAGATGACTTTTATTCTTAGAACTACAATGGAGGTGATGATGAAGTTGATTCTTCATAAGAAGCTGATGTTCATCACATACATAGACTAGAATGTAAAGATCAAATTTGGTTTTAAAATCCACAACTATCATACTCATCAAGACTTTCTTTCAGATCTACAACATATTTCAGCTGTTCTAATTATTCGACGTAATCATCACACTCACTCTGCTATATCAATAGCCCGCTTCCTAGCCTCATCCAGATTCTCTTCCTGCCGTGAGATTCCCCGACTAACGACTCTCGGGTTCTTGCTCATCGCGGTGGCGCTCCTCTCAATGAGGTCTTCTGTTACCTTGACACCGAAACCTTTCAGACTCTGGTCCGTCTCAAAGTCATTGATGGAGGTGATGATGGAGGATGAGCCATGGAGGGATGTCAGCTGGAAGAGAAAGGGCAAAATTGACAGTAAGAGAAGAGGATAGCGGTTACAACAGTTCTAAAACACAAGACTCGTTCAATATGATTTCAGTAAGGGCAACATTTCCTGGTATCCCCCTCAAGGCTAGTCAATATTATATAATTATTCAAGGCAATTTTAAATTGTTATGACAATTAACATAGTTTCACTAACATAAAAGATAGTATACATGAAGTTTTCAGAATATGGCCCCAGTTCTGTAACCCCAATCATCTCACATAAATTGTATAGATTTTTTATTCTTCTAGAATCAAAACAACTACTGTAAACGCTGTTATTTTCGCGTGATTAATTTTTTCGCGCTGAGCGACCCCAAAACATATTCGCTGGTTCTTAAATTTGTGTTGCACACAATTCAGCCCGTTCAAAACACGCATAAGAAGTCATGCTTATATTTTCGAGAGTTCTAAAATTCGCGCTTGCCGATCTTAGCGCGAAAATTAATGTACCGCGAATATTTCCGCGTTTACAGTACCCCTTGGACTATCACCAAACAATTATTGGACTAATCAAAGTTCCCCTCCCCCTCAAACAGTTACTCCTTCGTATTAAACTAGAATGACTACATATCATTCGACTAATTAAAATCTTTTAATTAACCAAACAAGAAAAAAATTACAATCTACCTACATGTATATCATGACTCCATGTGTATATAGCTGATAGCTAACTGTTCTCAACATACCTTTTGGCTAAGAAGACTACCAGCTTTCCTCACACTCCGTCTCTCCTCCACCGATTCATTGTCCGGATCCCACTCAGGAATGAATCCATCATCAATTTCCATTTCAGCCCCAACTTCTTTCACCGGGCTCTCGATATCAAAGAAATCTCTATTCAAGTTATTCCCAGCCACATCATCCCCTTCATGGACATTGTTATTCTGCCCCACCTCAGGAACCGTCTCCGGGCAACCGTTTCCTCTGGGCTCACCATATGGATCTTGACTTTGACACGCTCCTCACCAGGCGGCACGGGTAGGTAGCGCTCAGCGATGTTGTATTTGAAGGAGGCAATGGGGTAGAAAAGAACGTGGCAAGCAGCCAGAGCGGAGAGACCCTCGTCGTTCAGTTTGTTGACGTCAGCCCCATTGTCGAGAAGACAATTGATGACCTCTCGGTGCATATGTACCTGAAAATACATTTTGATTAGCAAACATTTAGTTTGTTTAGCTTGATGCTTCATAATGCTGTTTGATCATCAAGTATACCTTATCACAGTTACACCCTATGTTGCCAATTTTTTGAAATTCTTCTGCCCCCATGGAATTAACAAACAAGCACCAAATATGAAAATTAGGAAGAGAAATTTTTTTGACATAGATTTTACTTAATTGTTCCACTTAATCTCCATCAACGTTGAAAATGATTTGAAAATAGCGCTTTTAATTTGGAAATCAATTAATGAGACACATTCATACAGATTGGAAGTCTATACACCTACACTGTATGTACAATGTAGTTTCACCACATATATCTGCCACTGCAAAAGCTAAGCATGAAGGCGAATTAGACATTGCAGGAATCATAACTTACTGCTGCCCCGATCAGACCGACGTGGCCGTTCCTGTCAGCTACATTAACATTGACTGCCCCCTTGGATAAGAGCAAATGGACAGTGTCATAGTCTCCTTTTGCCGCTGCCTCTATTAGCTCCTCTGACATTAGTTCAATGGGGCCCTTCTCAGTGAAGACCCCTCGATCACCTAGGTACAGAAAGAGAGTAGAAGTGGAATTTCATTGCATCACATCACTAGTTAGCTGTTTTTAAGAAATTCTACAACTTTATTTATACAACATGCATTATTTAGAGAGCTGTAATATTCTGGCTATTTTCTACATCCAGTTCACCCACAAAAACAAACAAGGGAAACGCTCTCGGCGGTCTCGCCTGCATTACGCAATTCGATATGATGAAAAATTGAGGTAGGGACATTATTTATAGGCAGGGTGGCCCATTAGCAGGCCACCAAAATCAAATCCTCTGAATCTAATCAGCATTTTGAAGTGAATATTGACTAAGAATCATCAGAAGAATTATTTACTATTGTTTGTACCAAGATTGATAACATTCATGAAATATGAACAAATAACAAAAATTGATTTATTAATTATCATATTAAGTCGTGAAAAATATAATCCAAGTCTACTGACCTAAAATGACCTTTGACCTTGGCTTTGTGACCTGGAATTTGTGTCATATGATTTGTGATACTTGATAACCCTTAGGTACAAGTTTCATGGAATTTGAACAAACACTTTTGAAATTATGCTAAAAATTCAAAATCTTGATGTTGATGCCACAACATACCTGTAGTCTAAGTTTGCAGACCTGAAATGACATTTGACCTTGACTTTGTCACCTAAAAGACTAATCACATGATTGGTGATACTTGATAACCCTTATGTTAAAGTTTCATGGAATAGGAATATATACTTTCAAGATTACGATGAAATTCAAAATCTTAACCTGATGCCACAACATCGTCTAAGTTTGATGACCGGAAATGACCTTTGACCTTGACTTAGTGACCTGAAATTCTACTCACATGATTGGGGATACTTGATAACCCTTTAGTCTAAGTTTCATTGAATAATAACTTATACTTTCAAAATTATATTAAAAATTCAAAACTTAACCTCAGGATAAGTTTTTGATGATGATGCCACAACATAGTCTAAGTCTGTTGACCTTACATGACCTTAACTTTGGGACCTAAAATTCTGCTCACATGATTGGGGATACTTGATAACCCTTTAGTCCAAGTTTCATTGAATAAGAACTTATAATTTCAAAATTACATTAAAAATTCAAAAACTCCTTGGTTAAGTTTTTGATCTTGACGCCGCCACCGCCACCGGAAAATCGGTGCCTACGTGTATGTCTCGCTTTTTGCTACGCAGGCGAGACAAAAATGCAATCCACTTGAGATTGGGATCAGGGGCATGGGGGAGGATGTGAACATCTTTTTTTAATCTCTGTAGACTTGAAAAGCTGATTTCTTTCTTTTTTCCCTTCTTTTTAGCTTTTTAGCAAATTTGAATAATCATTTGTTGGCAAATCTGTTTGAACAACCAGTACTATTCAATGCCCAAGATTTGAAAACTTGACATCTGTTTGGCTGGTGATTCACCACTCTACTAAACCAAATGGACAAGCACTTACGACAATTATGAAGCTATTAGACTTACCATTGACAAGGGCATCCACCAGGAACTTGACCACGCCCTCTCTGTTCCGATGCTTCATCACATGAAGCTGCATCTCAATCAGAGAAGGGGTATTGTTTAGTGCCGTCAAGGTGTTGTCAGAATCTTTGCTTCCCTCTTTCCCATCTCCAAAGAAAGCCTTGTCGTACTCCTCTCTGTCATAAGTCAATGTTTTCAAGTCTACGCTCTCTCCCAAGCTCGACTGAAAGATGTCGAAGGTAGTCTCAAAATTAACACTTGATAGTTTCTCCATGATCGCTCTTAACGACTGTTCAATGTGTCCGTTGGTGTTTGAATCACTACAGGCGTCGTTCAAGGCACCGTTTAGGGTTGGGTTGCGAGGATCATTAATTTTCAGGTTCAAGACATGCTCAGTTGGGTTGTACTCAAAGTCTGTATGATCAGCCATTGTAAATGCACCCTCTATAGGGCTGCACAGTTTGACAAGTCGCTCTTTCCTCCACAGTCCGATGTCATGCTTTTGATCGGGGTATGATAAAAGACCAGGTCCTTCCCTCTCATCATTGATGTATAAACCCTTGAAAATGAATTCATCAAATAGATTGATTAGTAGTCGAGAGAGTAGTCAAATTATCTACTGTAAAACCAAAAACTTTCACATGCATGAAATTTTCATGATTGCTTCAAGTTTGCAAAAGTATCATTCCTTGAAATAACTAAATTGATGCAACCCTCAATTTTAGCGATTCACGACAATTTCTGGACATAAAAATGGCTGTCCTCAACAACTTGCAAAGTTCCACGTTTTAAAGAATTGTATCTGAACGTTTGTCTGTAAAATGATCATACTTGTTCTCTTTCTTTTATTCTTCTCATTATATGACTAGCATTTGGTCTCTGTCCTTCTTCCATTTTTTCTATCTTTCTCTTTAGGACTAGCCTTTCCTCTTTGAACTTCTCTCCACTTACCTGAAATTCATTACCACTGCTGAATTTGAAGATACCATAGCCTTCCTTCTTGTTCTTGTAGAAAGTCCCCACAAAGCAAGACTTGTCAGGCCATGTGTAGGTCCCCTCTCCATGACGATGGTCTTTAAAGTAGAATCCCTTGAAACTCTGTAGGGGCAATGAAAGAGGTTATACAATTTTGGATTAAAGAAATCATAAAAAGAAAGCCTTTGAAACAAGTAGAAATTATCTTTTAGTACAATTTCAAAGAGCATAGAAGTAGCTTTGTAGCTTAAAATCTTGCAGAGCCATAATTCCATAAGCAATTAAATGTGCTATCACTAACAGTATCATATTAATACTGTATTTAATGTTTTGTTTGTGGGATTTTTGTTAGTTTCTTTATTTTTGCTTTAGGAAGCAAAGACATGTCTCTCCTCAAGAAAAAAATAAGTGATTTACATGTATGAATAGTTACGAGTTAACCAACTGGCAAAGATTGCATAACGAAATGTAGTAAAGACCTTGCAACGTTAAATGCATTTTTTTCTTCCTGAAATGGCTCAATAATGTGAAGAAGAAGAAAAAAGAAGAATTTCTTTCAGAGTTTTCTTTCTGCATATATCAAAATAAAGCATCTCACCTCTCCATCTTGCCAAATGTGTTCTCCTTGCCCATGCCTAGTATCTCTGACGAAATCCCCACTGAACTTTGACCCATCTGACCAGATCTGTTCCCCTGCGCCATGTCTATCATTGTCCACATACTCGCCCTTATACCGGTCTCCATTGGGCCAGACAAAGACCCCGTGCCCCTCCCGCTTGCGCCCATCCAGCTGCCCAGAGAAAGTGGCCCCACTCTTATAGTCCATGTGATTATTGTCCATCTCCTTCTTGGCTGATTTCAGCCGTGGGAAGGCGTAGAACTCCAACTTTGAAGGCATTTTTGCTCAGGCTTTTGGTGTACCCGTGTACAGAATCCTGCCTACCTACAACAATAAAAAATAAGAAATTTGAAAATGGGGGACTTACAAAAAGTAAATACACTAGTTAATACAATGTAGTAGTAAATGTAACTAATAGAATTTAAACTACTCTCAGGCAAATGTCCAGCAATTAAAAAAGAAAGAAAGAAAGAAAAAGGTTTCCCATACAATAAGCTTGATCTACAAGATTATTCAGGTTGAATAAGATAGAAGATTTACGTTTACATTAAAATAAAGCATTCTTCCGACATAGCCATAGAACTTTTTCATGGCTGCGAACCTTTTTACAGTAAGATTAAACTTTCAAGAATTTGCAAACAATTAAAAAAAATGTTTTCTATCATTAAAGGGCAATCCAACCCTTCTAATAAGTTCATTTGTATGGAAGCAGAAAAATCAGAGAAACAGAATGGCAAAAGTTTGAAATAAATCGGACCATAGTTTATGAGTGTTTGAAATTTGAGATCACTATAGCTATGCGAATCTCAAATCGGCAATTTTGTCAGTGGATTGTGACGTGGTGACGGATTACTCTCCCGTTTGTCGTAGAAAATATCACTTATTTCTGTTTTTCTCCCAAGTGCCTTCACCTCGGGCACTACTCAAAATATATCATGGAGAGAACATAATTACAGGTCCTCTAAAAGGAAAAGACCATTCCGAGTCATACATTTATGTTAAGTTGAAATTTTAGTCCTTTTGTGTATTAGAGCAAATGGGAAAGTTGACCGCCACTACATCACATAGTCTAGACATTTAATATCAAGTCAGCCAATTTGAAGGGCCCATACCTATAGTGATTGCAACTTTCAAAAATTTGTAACTTTCTATTTTTTTCCCGATTTCATTCAAACTTTCATCAGTAGGGGGTCTATGCTTATTTGATTTTCTGTTTTATTCCAGACAAGTTTGTTATCAAGGTTTGATTTCCCTTTTAACTTATAGATCTAGACAACATAAAAGTTCTTCCGTGAATCAGGACCACATGGAAAGTTATAAAGACTACAGTTAGAAATGATTTTATTGGGGGGATTTAGACTACATCTACCCACACATAGCTGCATCGCTATCCTGGCTGTGTATTAAAACCTGTTTTATTGATCTCAACATTTCAAACACCACTGTACAAAACTAAACTGATTTCACTCAAAAGCGGCACTTTAGTGACAATTGATGTCACCTAAATAGCAGTAAAATACAATTTTTCAACTCACCGTTGTTAGAAAGAATAATTTAAAAATTAAAATCGTGAGTCCACTGTCAAACTTGCTTACAGTTTTATCGGCATGATTGTGTGCATTTGTGTGTTATAAGTGTATTGACTATTCACGTGTGAAATTGCTGCCTATTAGCACATGGTACGCAGTATTGACTCTCTATGCTTTGCTGGAGTGCATCTACCCTATTTCAGGTAAATTTTAGAGTGAATCACATGGAACGAAAAGAAGAAAAAAAAGTTAAAACTAAAAGGCGCTTAGTCTATTCAGAATCATATCCCTACTTAGTTCTTTGAGTTTGACACTGTCACAGCTAGACCAAAAATTTCTGTCTCTTTCGTTCGTTAGCCTCTGATTTGGGTAGGGTCGGCTCCTCTCTTTAGAGACAGAAGCCAACCATTGCGACTGCATTGCAAACTACTGCACGTGTCCGAGCAGTAAAATACGGCTGCAAGAATTTCAACATGGAGCTCATTTTCGGCGATGAAAATCCGGAAAAAAGACCCTTAAACGCATCATACAGTCAATCTGGTAAGTGGAACCGATGTAGTTTAGCCTAGGCCTACTTCTTCTTCTTCTTCCGGTTAAGTACAGACCGCCGTTGGCGTATTATCGAACTTGTGCTTGTCGAGTGCCCCGATGAATAGTGGAAGTAAAAATCTCACTACAAGTTGATGCTATGTGCGGGTAAAAAAAACAAAAGAGGCTTAACGAAGCCTCATTTGTTGCACCCCCTGCTTGAAGATCGCTAAGGAGGTGCTGTTAACTATACTCGCTGGGAGGGAGTTCCATAGTCTGATTGCATCAGGAAAGAATGTCTTTTGATACGTACGTTTGGGTTCTGGCGTAGGGGATTTGGAACTTGTTTGGATTCCCACGTGTAGATGGCCCAGCGGCTGGAATGAGGTGTACGTCAGGAATGTCAATTAGCCTGTGGATTATGCAGTAGACCATACATACTCTCTGTTGTGCCCTTCTTTCCTGGAGTGTGGTCCACTGGAGTTGCTTTAGCATATCAGCTACGCTGCTTGTACGCCTAAAGTCTCCTAAAGCGAAGCGGGCATAGCGACGCCTAATTTACAATAATGAATGCATCGGATATCCGATATGCATCGGGTAAAATGTAGTATTTTGGGCATAAGTTTACTGCTCGGACGCAAGCATTAGTTTGCAATGCAGCCGCTATGGTCGGCTTCTGTCTCTAGAGAGAGGAGCCGACCCTACCCAAATCAGAGGCTAACGAACGAAAGAGACAGAAATCTTCGGTCTATGTCACAGCCACCCAAGACAAGTCTCATTTAATTCTGCTTTCTGGGAATGAAAAGCTTCAATGGTCCACCAAAATAATTATTTAAATTTTAAATTAATTTTTTCTGACCTACCTTCCTAAAATGAGATGCATAATGTCGGTTGCCACAAGATTATAAATATAATTGTCAGAATGGCACGGCTGCCGCATAGCGTACCCCGTTGCTAACTAACAACGAAATACGAGTTATCTATACGCACCGAGAGCATTCTCTACGCGAGCAGTAGCCCACTAGCAGATAACCAACAACCGGCGAACGCCCGCAAAATTCCGTTATTATTTGCGAGCCTTTTACACGAAGGAACTAAATCACTTACACAAACAGATAATCATGAACGACAAGTATATAATCCATGTTCATATTTAACATTTAATTCGTTAACTAAAAATATATGCTCACCTACTTTTTTACAGTTTTATTGGTCAATACTGCCAGTTTTACATTAACGCCATTCATGTTGCTGCAAATTTGTAGATGTGGAAGCATCCAATTTTGAGCAGGGAATAATGGTTTTAAATATCTTTTTTTTAACTGCTAAATCTTCTTATATTCATTTATCTGATTAATTTAATTATAAATTGAATACAAAGTGTTTATAAAACTATAGATTTTTTGATGATAAATATATCAATAATTAATGAATCGGCTTAGACCAAATATTATTCCCCTACAAGTAAATGGAACAGTCATTTCCAGCGATTTACGAGATAAATGCTATGCTCGAATATAATAATAGAGCTCTCGCTCTCAAGCTCTCATCACCCTCTCTTTGCGTGCGTAAATGCGACATCAACCTGCCTGAGGACAGTTACCGGGAGCTCGTTTTCTAAGACAAAGCGTCTCAAATTTGTTCGATTTTGGTAAAATGATAATGCTGTCTTCAGAAATATTCATAGTCTAATGTTTAGATGGCAATCTGAAAGCAATCTCATTTTGAAACTTTAAACTGCTGTAAGATTTTCAAGCAACGCATTGCGCCTCGCAAGGAAATTTGGATGTTCTCGTTGTGCCTTGATGATATGAGCAGCATCCATTACGTCATAATAATACGCACCTTGTCATGCGGGAAGAGAGCTGTCACTGTGGATGTTCTACGTGCAATTAATCATTCATGCACGGTTGTGTAGCGGCTGCGGGTAAACAAGAGCTGTTCAAAAGGATTCGTCGTATTTATTTGTGATACCTGATTTTGTTATAACCGATCGACACTCATCAATGAGCAACAACAAATTGAAAAACGACTTGGAAGTTGGGCTTATGATGGCGGACACCAGCAACACCAACCATCGGTCCAATAATGACGGGCAAGTGGAGGTGATCGGAGCGAATGCCTCTGAAGGAGGAATGGGCTGCTGCGGATTCCTTCTCACGATCCTGTCTTGGATCATAGTGATATGCACCTTGCCTTTCTCTCTCTTTATCTGCATAAAAGTGGTCCAGGAGTACGAGAGAGCTGTTATCTTCAGGCTTGGGCGGCTCTTGTCCGGTGGCGCCAAAGGCCCAGGTCTGTTCTTCATCCTGCCCTGTATTGAGGATTACACCAAAGTTGACCTCCGCACCATCTCTTTCGATGTTCCCCCTCAAGAGATTCTTACTAAGGACAGTTTGACGATCTCTGTGGATGCCGTGGTGTTCTTCCGCGTCCAGAACGCAACGATTAGCATCGCCAACGTGGAAGACGCCAACAAGTCTACCAGGCTTCTCGCGCAGACGACGCTTCGCAATGTCCTAGGCACCAAGAACCTTGCAGAGATCCTTTCCGACCGTGAGGGCATCAGCCAGTACATGCAGTCCAACCTTGACGAAGACACCGATCCTTGGGGAATCAAAGTAGAGCGGGTGGAGATCAAGGATGTCCGCCTGCCGGTCCAGCTCCAAAGAGCCATGGCTGCCGAGGCTGAGGCCTCCAGAGAAGCCAGGGCAAAGGTCATTGCTGCAGAGGGAGAGCAAAATGCTTCCAGGGCGCTTAAGGAAGCTGCTGACACCCTTTCGGAATCTCCTGCAGCCCTACAGCTGAGGTATCTTCAGACCCTCAACACCATCTCTGCAGAGAAGAACTCCACCATCATCTTCCCCCTTCCTATTGATCTGCTGAACAGCTGGGTGAAATAGTCTAAAATTCCAGATACCAAAATCAAAATGAAGCATATAAAGTTGTTTTGATAAGTGACTATCATTTTCTGGTTCCCATTTTTCTGTGCATAATCAATCTGCTTGTTTAAATGATATTGCTTAATAAAGGGAAATCCTACAATATTCAACTCTGATATCTCTTATTCCAGTTGCCAAAAATTATCTATTCTCCTGTTTTGTAATCCTAGCAGTTTATTAATAAATTATATTACATACAATTTCTGTCATATTTATCTTTTAAAAGTATGCACTATATAAATTATAAAGGCAAAAAGTATATTGAACACAGTATTTAACTTCAAGTGATTTTTTTACACCAGTATATCCTGGGTCCTTATATATTTACATTGTATGATGTATAAATTAGATTTTATGTGAAAAATGATGTGTAGTTTATAAATGCATGTACATTGCATTGTACTGTATTGAGGTATTATAATAAAATTGTGAAATCAAGCCAAGTGTAATTGTACTCTCCTTAATATGTTTTCTTAATTTCAAATCAGTTGAGCAATCAATGATGAAATCAATTTATTCACAAAGTACTGTTTACCTGTAGGCAAAACAAACTTAAAAAGATATCAAGGCCATGGTATTCCAAAAAGATTTGTCAAACATAGATGAAGAAGTTTGTCTGCTGATGTAGTATTGTATACATGTATTACATCTTGAATATTATTTTCTTACAAAAAATACAATTCTCTGATTTACATGTAGTTTGCTGACTGTAACTGGAATATTCGCTTGCTTTAAAGTAGTTTAAACTTGGTTCCAATTTGTGAAGTGAATCAAAATTTGTGAATCCCTTGACTACATATGATAATTTTGATATGGATTAAACTATACACAGTGACATGTACTGTAAATAAGAGCATATCATGGCATCAGAAAGAACAGGGATTTGGTTCTGCACTGTACAATATTTGCACAAAAATTAAGAGAAAAAATCTTCCTAACTAAATCATGACTGAATGAATTATTCCTCTAAATTTCATGTATTGAAGACAGATTTATTCCAGAGTGAGACAATATACGATTGAAATGATAAATATATATAATTGGGAGGAGTACCAATTAGTCATATCAATAAGCCATTTTTGTAATGAAACCAAATTTAATGCATGTCTTTGTGAAGTGCCTCAATACAAACTTATTTCATTCATTTACATATTACAAATAATTGTATTTTGATAGTCGGAATGCAAATTGCTTATGTGTTGTTAGGTAGGGCAAGCCATAATGTTCATCATATCTAGCAACAACATATGTGCAAATAAAATTTCACAAAGAGGTACATGCATAAAACTTGGTTACATTACCAAAATGGCCTATTTTATACAGTTTGTATAAATACTGCATGCTCATAAATTGTAAATTGATTGTTACTTAAGTATTAGTTTTGTTGTTGTTTGTTTTTGTAATCCTTTGTTTGATTTTGCTCTTAGTGTTGAGCCATGTATTATATATAATTAATGTTATTTCAGAATATCTTATTATTTTGTTTGGATTGTATAATAGTATAATTTCTTGTTCAGTGTTACTCTTTGTATTTGCCCTTGTTTGTATATATGTATGTACATGAGTTAATAGAATCCCTTCTTGGCTCCAAATAATGTTAAAGCTACATATAATCTTGAGCTCTGGTATGGGAATCGTATGTTGAGAGAACATGGCTATAATTTATTCTGTATTGTTTATCCTGCAGTAGATTGATTGCTTTGAACCAGTAAAATAAAAACAAACTCACAAAAACTTGCTGGAAATCATCTTCAATAAAAACCGCAACTCTCATTTGCACATAGTGACTTGTCTTAAGCACAGGCCTACTTACCTTGGTCTCCCTATCTTTCTATGATCATTACTCAGCCCTTATACATTTCTACCAAAATCGTTTGGCACATGTCATTTATTTTGAAGCTGAATAATCCATATTTTTTCAATCTTGAACATTCAGTATAAGTTTTGTTGGATTCTGTGAGAATTTATTTTCTATCATTACCAGAACTTAAGCTTATCTTTAAGGAATAATATTTTAAAAAAAATATTCTCAGTACAATATTCATGTAAATGCAAATTATGAAGGCTACTATAGGAGTTCTCTCAAGATATGCCAAATAGCTCTTGATACATTTAATTCAAATACTAACCATCTGAATCATATTATTTTTTAACTTGAACATTTCCTTTAATTGGGGGTAACAGGATGCATGTACAAAATATGAATGCATTTTGATAAATTGAAATATATATTTTTATTCTAATATTATTATATTCTAAACTGAATATATAAACATTTCATGCTTTCGTTCAAAGGTTCCATGAATTAAAAAAAATTGTATTTCCAATTGAGGTCATTGTATGAACCAAGTGTTTGCAATCTCCAGTAGATGTAGAAATGTTTCATATAACAGTCCTCTCAAAGTAAATGACTTTAAGATATAGATAAATATGCTGGTGCATTTTACAATGGAGGTACCCTCAAGGCCGATATTGGGGGAACATCTGCAAAAGTGAAATAAATACAGCTGTTTACATGATACCAGTACACATTTATGGCATGTACAACACACAGCACATGTAGATCTGTGCTGTGTGCATCAGTTGCCGTGCATTGATTCAGCAGCGCATTGATTCAGCAGCGCCTGCAAACTGCAACTGTTTGGTGTGTTTCATGCCGCTGAGCTGCTCATAATCAAATGACTTTAGCCCTAGGTATAACGTGTGTGTTGAATACCGTTGTCATCGTGTAGGGTTGACCAGTATTCCTGAATAAGTATCCATTGCATTTCCAAGTATAATGCGCCTTGCCTATTATAAATCCAGAAACAAGTCATGTGTATATGCACAAGGAATATGTGTATTTGCTCTGTATTTGGACTATATGTTACCCTTGAATATACAATGTTTGTTACAAAATAAACACTGGGAAGCCTTTGAATTAAAACAGCAGAAGTGTTTGCAAATTGGAAAAATAACCCTTGATGCTGAATTGAATGAAACATGTAGCACACTGCTAGTGTGTACTATATCATTGTCAACTACATGTACATGTGCAGTTGAATGTACTTATATTTGAATTCACACAATGAATATACATGTAGTAATTTAAAAATATGATTATCTCATTGTTATATTTTAAATTTCAGATTAAAGTAAAACCTTGAGGGTTAACAGTGTTTGGATCTTTTTATCTAAATCTACACTAGCACAGAGTATGATATGTGCATACATGTACATGTTGTTGTTTACCATACAAAGAACTACCAACATGTAGAATGTGATGGTCTGTTCAAAGCCAGGAGACCACATAGCCTACTGGTTTGCCAGGGACTTTTATTAATTAAATTGGTATGAAATACACGTGCATGGCAGGGGACAGGCAAATACTGTATGGTAATCATATTGAACACAAACACCTTTTAGATATCATCTTGTACTTTTGTTGTTACTGATCATCTGGTTTTATTATGACGGCTTGTATTCATCTTCAAAACATATATGTTATATTTATTATGATTCCAAACAAACAAGCCAAAATGATACTATATGAAAGTATGTAATGTGATGGAAAATACATTTATAATGAAATTGGTACTAAAATGGGAACAGATGTAAGCTTGATGACCAAAATATCAATATGGATGAAATTTATTTTTTATGTTGAATAATATTCACTGTGTACATGTGATTCAGTGCACATCATGGAAAACCATCATTATTTTTACAAGGTATGTATAATATGTAACATTAAATTTCAATAACCGTGTACCTTTAAAAAAAAAGTTTATGGGAAGCAAAACTATGTAGATGAGACAATGCATTGTGCCCCGTTACAGCAATATTTATAGGGTAGAAGAATATGACAATCTTGCCATGTTATTTATGACTTGATATAATTTGTTTTAACTGAAGATAGAATGTTGTATGCTTTGTAAGAATTGCTGTGCTTGAATAAGTCTTTACTCTCCATGTGTACATTGTATGTGTTGTATGATTATGACATCAGTACAAAAATACCAGTCTATAGTATTTATTAAGTTTTTATATTGGAACCAAAAAAATTGTTTTGAGTAAATGTATGTGTTTTACTTGATGTAAACTTGTAAATGTAAATATGAGGTATTTTTAGTTGACTTTGTGCACAAATGTGCATGCATATATATATATATACATGTATTTATTTGATCATTAACTTCCATAAGCACATCAAATGTAAATATATTTAGACTTATCCTGAAATTGTATGTATCCTTTTCACCCAGGTTCATCTCCAAATGTACTACTTAACTACTTTGTTTTCATGTTATACCAATATCACTGTTATCCATCAATTATTATTTTGTTTTGCTGTTGCCAATTTCTGTCCCAAATTATCCCTGCTTCCCAGATAGTATTTTAAGCATCCACACAGTGGGGATGCTATTGCCGCCGTCGCCACCAAATAAATGTAAATATTGTCTTGATGCTGTATGCACTGCACTGAAGGGGAAGGCAGGATGTCATCAAGCCATGCATAAATGAATGCCTGCATCAAAGCAGCATGGTCCACACGCTGATGAGCTGCATTTTGAGGGCTAATTTTCAATCAGACCATTCGCTCAAGCACACACTCCTATTAGTCTGTCATCACAAACCCATTTTGGTAGGCCGCGCGGAACGTGGGTGTTTTGGTATTTCCGTCCCTGCAACGATATTAATCCGATCTGCTCCGCATCTCTCACGTTGGCTTTGGTTTTTTATTTTGATACTGTTGTCATGGGAAGCGTGAGGAATTTGGGTCTCGGTGGGAGAATTAGGGAAGGTAGTTGTTGATTGATGGAGTCTGAATTGAAAGACTATAACCTTTTTCTTTCTGATATGATTGAAAGGGCAACATGAGTCCAAAGTCTGGGACAATGTATGGGCCCCATGGGCTTTTAGAGAAAAATGAAGAAAGTATTCAAAGTGCTCACACGCAGACATATCGAGGCCAACAAAAATGTGTGTAATGTATATGATGAATAACGATACATGTATTCAATTTTCAACTATGGCCATCTGAATTGTCAGGAGTGGAAATGCACTTTTTGAGGAGTCATGTTAGGAATCAATTGGAGTGGAAATCCATGGTCAAAATGGTGGAATCCACTCTCAAAAGAGTGATTCAGACTACTACTTTGGAGTACCTAATTCCACTATGATTTAGAGTGGATTCAACTCCAAAACGAAACGATCACTCCTGACATGATCGCAACTATTTTTTGAAAAATCAACTCAGGGTACTTTACTACCCTATTGTAAACCCCATGAAAAATCATGTTCAGAATAATTAATACATCATTGTCATGTTCTCATGTTTCAATAGGTGACGTACAGTACAAGGCTATTGAAATTACCTTAGGTCAATTTTTCAAAAGTAGTTGTGTTTCTTTTGCATCAGGAGAGTATAGCCTTGATCGAAATACATTGTATACATGTACATATGGATGCATAAAAAATCTACTTGTCTTAAAAGTCAAAGAAAATCAGTGTGCTGATACCCAGTTAAACACAAATAAATAACTAAAAATCAAAGCCCACATGCTTTGTTTGCAAATTTATTAAAAATATGGAATTGATGTTGCATAAATATATAGATGTACCAGTACCATAAGTAATGCAAGTCATAATGTGGTGTTTTATACTATCGGTATGGCCATAATTGTATAAAAGCAGTGTTACAGTATGTACCGAATAAATGAAGGGGTAAACAAAAAAGAAACTCACCTGTCACTGGTATTCAATATTTTGATATAGGGGGTAGCCAAATGAAAGGAAAACATAGCCGAAAACCATATTCTCTCAAATTTATAAAAACAATTTTTTAAAGAAGTAATCAAATAAAATCTGTTCAAGGATGATAGAGTTTATTACTGTAATTGTTTTTAAAAAATATGAAAACTTGATGATAACACTAAATTTGATGATAACAGTATGTTTTTTTATCATAATTTTATAATAATATCCTTGTGTATTTAAAGAATAATTGCTTCTGGTCTTGTATCTTACCCTTTCTTATACACGTATATGTGCAAATTGCTACATTAAACCTTGTCATGTTTTGTGTCTAGAGAAGTCATTATTTTGTCGATTTGACATGAGTTGTAGATCTTTCATACTTTTCTGCAATATTATATTGTTTAAATAAAGTATTGAAAATATTGTGGAAAAAACAACAAAGCTTTGTGGATTCTTTTGGTATTCCAGCATGGAAAGGAGTTAAAATTGTTTGTACATGTATAGTTTGAGATATAGAGAAAGATAATGGAAAGAAAATAAGTGAGAGAGAGAAGTAAAGGGGGAGAGAAGAGTAGAAGATAGATAAGAAGAAGAAGAGAGAGAGAGAGAGGAGGAGGGAAGAAGAGGAAAGGGATAGAGAGAGAGTTACAAACACTGCTGATGCCAATGATTAAGCGATACATGATAAGTAGAGAAAGGGTCCTAGCCTGTTATGTAGGGTTTAAAGGGAGAGATACTTCCCTCTGTAGCTCAGCCACACCACCAAACCTACTCCAAACCGACTCCTATAGCATCAAACCTTAGCCATTCAGGCTAGTACAACTCTTTGTTCGGTTTATCGTCGATCTTGTCGTTCCTGTCGGTCTGACTGCATGGGGTAATCATCTTTTCTGTCTTACACCATGCTTACACTGAACAAAAAAAGATAAGCGTGACATGTCACTGGAATGTTGAACGCTGTATATACATGACATTATATTGACCTTTCCTACCCCATTCTCTCCCCACCCCCTCTCTCTCTCTCTCTCTCTCTCTCTCTCTCTTTGTTTCTTTATCACTCTCTCTGTCTTCCTCTTTATTTGTCTGTCTCTTGCCTGCCTCTAATTCCAAACCAAATCCACCACATTATTACCCCATCCTCTTATCTAATTTCTCTCTGTCTCTCATGTATATGTTTGTTTTACTCAGCGTCTCTCTTTCCGGATCGAATCCATCTTGTTTTTAAAATCACTCTTGAATATTTCAAACTGAATCCTAAATAAAAGGAAAATATTGCAACAATACCCATATCGCTATTGCCATAATTATTAGCATGACGCAAATATAGTATAGTTCCATATCTATAGTAGATGTAATTGCACCCCAAAAAAACTCGGCAGAGTAATACTTTTCCTTCCCATTTGGATTGAAATTCTCAATCGACCTCATTAATATACTATAACAACTCCTCTCCGTCTCTTACCCATCTCCTCAATAATTCATTAACTTAATAATAGTCTTCCTCCCGTCTCGGAATACTTTTCTCATTTTGATTTTGATTTGATTTGATTTTCTTCTGCATTCATGTAAGTACACAGTTTTTCGATAATAATAATATGAAGTACAATAAGTATTTTTCCGACAATGAATCATAAATAAGCAAATATATGTATATAAAAAATTGTTATTTTCAAAAACGAAATGATAAACTTCATTGACTTTCTATTACTTATAAAGAATAAGTTTTCATTCTCTATGTTGTACTAATAATTTATAATACATAATTATGCTAGACCACTCCCATCCCTTTCCCCTGTGGTCTGTCTGTCTTTCTCTCTCTCTCTCTCTTTCAATTCAATTGGAAATCACTTTTCTCCTATAGGGGGACGAGGAGGGGGGACTTTGGGGCTTAAGTCTCCCCCAGGCACAAAGTCTTGATTATAAATGAATTTTAGTGAGGAATATATATATAGAAATTGAATGCAATAAAACAATTAAGTTCACCCAAAAAAAAAAAAAAAAAACAAGAAAAAATGGTTGCAGAATCATACTTTGCCTTCTTTATTGTTGTTGTAATTATTCATTTTGTAATAACATAATTACTCACTTTTCTCACGTAACAGATATATAATAAAAAACAATTCTTACATCACTGTTGTCATCATGATACCTTGCAATGAGTTTATATCTAATATAGATCTCATTTCACGGCAAATACGGAAATGTAAAATTTTAATGTTCTACCCACTGGAATTTTTAATGTCAAGTTAATTTGGGATTACATGTACGTAACTGAATAAACAAAAAACAATTAAATAATAAATTTAAAAAGATATATTTAAAAAAATTAGAAGAACAATAAGAACAAAATGATTTTGATGATGATAATAATAGCGAAAGTAATAATGATAAACACTAATCATGATGATGATGATGATGATGATGATGATGATGATGATGGTAGTTGTTGGTGGTGGTGTGGTGATGGTGATGATGATAGTAATAATAACAATGTTCAAAAATTGTTTCATTTTTGTAAAGGTCTCAATTTATTTTTAAGCGTAAGGTGAAGATCGGGGCGCAGCATTTTGACTTCACACTAACAAGAAATTGACGAGAGACTTCTTATAGCCCATGCTTGTTAAAATTGCCTACAGCTATAATGATGGATGTATATAAATCAGCACGCGACCACGATAGACTATGATGGTGATCGTCTGCAGAGTAGAATCTACACGCCCCTGTAGGTATCGCTTTCGATTCGATACCCATGGGTAGTCTGCAAGCAAATTTGTCAACATGAAGCAAGATAATGAAACACTCATGAAGGGTTCACATATGGTAAGACCGCATTTCAAAACTCTGAGGAGTTCAAGAAAAAAAATGGGAAAGCTGTATACCAATGGCTGATGAGGGGGCGAAAGTTTTCCCGACGTTTACAACCTGACGGTCTATAACAATTATTATGATGTTCTCCATATTTCGTCAGTTTATAGTCTTTGTAATAAAGTTATATGAGTTAACACCCTACTGTCTTCAAACAGACAATGTAGATTTCCTGTTCCCAGTTACTTCCAGACAATTTCTTTCACAAAGTAACCGTAGTACCAGAATTCAACTTTATCTTTAAACCACATCTTCCCATTATTATACCTTTAACTTATCAAAGCGTAATCGAGCAAGCATTACCAATACCGAGTGCCAGGAACTATTCACATTAGTCATTTCGAGCCGGATGGTTGGTGTTAAGCTCTCCTTTTCAAGCCATAAATTATTTTTACTTCGTCGGTTTCGATGGCATGTCAACCCAAGATTACAGTCTGTGATGAGCTAAAAGCAACTCGTAAGTAATGATTACGCTATAAAACTCGGTGATGGGCCGATAATACCAACGAGAGGGGTGAGAAAAGGGGAGAGATATGTGGAGAGAAGGTGACAGAAATAAAAAGAGGGGAGGAGGGCACGAGAGGCAGTGAGAAAGAGAGAGAGAGGGGGCGAAGGGGTGGAGCAAGAAAGGAAAACAAGGAGTATATTACGTCAAGCAAAACGTGCTCGTAATAACAGAGTTATAAACTTTAGTCATCAAGACGAGTGCGATAAAGAGGACAAAAGAGGATCGAAAATCAAAACATGAGTGGATGTTATACACTTTAGGTTTTCGATGAATCTACGACAGATCTAAAAACACATCATTATGATAATAGCGACGTGGGCATTACCCCCGACCCCATTCTCTATCTCGTCATCCCCTCACCCCCCTCCCCTCTCTCTCTCCCTCTCTCTCTCTCTCTCTCTCTCTCTCTCTCTCTCTCCCTCTCCTCTCTCTCTCTCTCTCCCTCTCTCTCATCCTCTCCCCTCTCTCTCTATTGCCCTGGAGTTATAATGAAGCTTCAGCCTAATATTACTCATTGGCATTGCTCTCCCCTTTCTCCCCTTGAGTGGGTTTCATCGCCGTGAGTATAAATTACGAGTTCCTTTTCGCTGCAAGATCAGACTGTAATATAAGTTAATGTGCATCGAAACCAACGAAGCCGTAAAATAATTTACGGTTTGAGAAAATAATGAGAGCTCTATATTCGAAAACAGCCGGCTCCGAATTGTGATGCTCTATCAATTTTCAGCGACTCCACAAGCTTGGGGGTAGGAGTACTATACACCTTCCAAAGTAGATAATAAGTTGAGAAAAAGGGGAAGCAGGAGGCAGAGAGAGAGAGAGAGAGAGAGAGGTGTGTGGGGGAGGAAAAGGAGAGGGGCGCTAGGGAGGAGGGAGCGAGAGAAAGATGGTGGGGGAGAAGAGGGGCGCTAGGGAGGAGGAGAGAGAGAGAGAGAGAGAGAGAGGAAGATGGAAAGGGGGCGGGGTGACGGAGATAGAGAGGGAGGGAGAAACAGGCCTATAATATTAAACAAAAAAGAGAAACGTGATGCTCACCCTTCCATCCGTCACATCTGCGAAGGATTATCGGGAATCGGACATTTTCATGTGACTTCTAAAAAAAATAAAAGACTGAATATATATATATATTATTTTTGTAATTGTTTATTGTTTTATTGTTCCACATTCCACATAGAAAGGTTGTCACATACATAAAATGTAGCAATAGAATGCATAAAAGGAAGAATGATAGACATGTAACATATATAGAGAAATAATAAAGTGAAATATGGGGATGCCATATATTAAAATACCTCTTTAGACACTTCACTGTCAAGACAGTGTCAATACTACAGGGCGACCTCTGTTGTATCATTCCAGATGACTTCCGAAACTACCGATACTGATATTGAACGTTTTAGCCATCAAGGCCTACATTCGCACACGAAATTCATCATTTCCGAATGTTCAGGGGTGTCAAAGGTGCATGAGCATCTCAGTTAAATTTGTATTAAAAGGAGCCATTTTAGCCCATTAAACACTTCATACTGTTACTTTGACTTTCATCAGAGTTTTCAATGTGAATTTCAACCAATTATATAATTATGATTGATACTTAAAATTATAACTGAATTGTTATGCATCTACTTCATTAGCTCTCAAACAAACAAAACAAGCAAAAACGTTCACCTCAAAGAAATTCAATTTTTTGTAAAGGTTGAGCAGCGGGGAAGAATGAAGATGAAATATAGAGAATAATAACAATAAAGGCTAAACATTAATACAACGACACCTAAAACGGCCCAAACAAGAGGGCCGACATGAATTGTTTCCTCCAACTGGCGCAACTCTCTTGCGGTTATAATTGCCAAAAACTTGTTTTGGTCTTGCGCCCTCATTAAACCACTGTCCGCTGCGCACTGATCTTTATCATTGAATCGAGGGAGTTCTCTGGTTCTAGGGGGCTTCGACGGAACCCGGTGGTGTAATTGGGTTGGGGTGTGCCCCCAAACAAAACAAAACAAAAAACTTGTTAGAATATACTTTTTGAATGCTGCGGCATTGCAATATAATAATATGCTCGTTTGCATGCTAATCCCCATAACCCTCACCCACCGTTTGAAAATGCTCCTTGGCTCCAGGGAGTTGGTGGCTCCTACCTTTTACATATATGACATGTATACCACTACATTTTTATTTTTAAAGTTTGAATCATAATGTTACGTATAAATTCAACAAAGATCAACGTAATTGCATGATTAAAAGAAGAACTTCTCCTTGCTTTACCGTTCGGAGTTTGCATGGAAGTTAGTGGTAGAGAAAAGTACAATGATCATGTACCTTGTAGGCTTGTACATCATAATAGAAAGAAACTTGATACAGTACATGGTATAAAATGCATGAATGAAAACGGTACCAGGCGTCAAGTGGTACACACTTGTTTGCCCAGCGGAGTATCACAAATGCACAACGTGTATTGCATAATGAAATTGAGAATACTCACAGTACTGGTACATTTCTAGTATACGCCGCCGCGCCACTGCAGAGTTTCCGATGATATGCCATTCGCAATGGAATGGTCATAACACTTGTTAACGAAATTGAGGGGACTTTTATTCGGATAAAAAGGACATTCATGTAAAGAAATATGGCAGCTTGTCTCAAGAGTGTGACAGATTTTGTGGTAAGTTGGAAACGACAGAGTTTTCTCTTTGACTTGTTTTAAACCTCATTCGACTTCGCTTTGCCATCATGTTTACGTGTGTTGCGAGGCAGCGGTGTCGCTCCGATATCCAGCCGCCTAGCCGGGTCATTAGCCAGGGAGCTGCTAGTGCTAGGACCGGGCTTAGACTAGTAAGAGGACTCTTCTTGAAGTCTAATTCTTGCGTTAGGTGTTTAACTTTGACAAAGTTAAAAAAGGTGGTCAGGATTGAAAATCGATTTGTTGGAAGAGATTAAAAATAATAAGAATCATTGTAATACTTACAGCCAGGCCTGCATCATTGTTGAACAGATGCATTGTTATTTTGCCATTGAATTTGAATCATTGTGCGGGTGGATTTTAGTATTATCGTTTGTGTTGTGAATGTGATTTACATTTGTAGGTTTTTCATAAGGTTTTGATGCAATCTATCTAGAAAATGGTATAGCATTACTGTTTTGGTGTTTGTACTACTAGATCTAGTACTTAAAATGATAGAGCCCCTTTTTGTTTTATGTAAACAATTATTTTCATAATACGACCTACCGGTACAGTAAATGCTGTTTAGAGATCTACCTCATTCTTTTGTGTTGTTCCTTTTTGGAATTATGCTTTTTGGAATTATGCTTTTTGAGATTTTTGACTAACTTTTTCATATTGTTGTGTTATCAAATTTGAAAATGAAAATGGTTTACAATTTTGTAAATAAAGCAGGGTTCTCTAGCACTTGTGTTTTGGACAGCTACTAATACTAGCCTATACATGTAGACTACAACTACACCTGTAGTACAAGTATCAAGTATCATAGTATGTGGAAGTACGTCAGTGGATCAAATACTAACATAAGCTAGCAAATGTATAACTGCATTACAAAAAACACAAAATAATGAGGTTAACACCATGGAAATTCTCAATACATGTAGTTGAACATGCAAATGTACATCGTTGGGTGGTACAGTATATGTTGTTAACTCGTATATTTGCACAGCGGGGGGTCAAACTCCATCAATTTCAGAGATAACAAAGCAGAAATCCAAGCTTGCACAAATATACTGTAGATTAGAGTTGCTGGTTGGTTGGAATGATATTTCAAATTGATAACACCAATATCATGTATCAGTCATGATGGTGTAAGTTGATTGCAAATTGAAATGCCATTTGTCCTGATAATAGATTTGTATATGTACATGTACCTGTACATGGTACAGTATGTAAAATGAACAAAATCTCTCTCTCTCTCTCTCTCTCTCTCGCTCTTCTAGTGGTTTTTCAGCTTCCACTATTTCTGGAATTGAAAGATACTGTCAACCCTAGATCTACTTGTAGAAGAACTGTAATCTGATGATCTCTTCATTTTTACATTGCTTTACAGTCTATCATCTTGCCAAAATTTGCCCTTTCCTCTCTGATTCCTAATTTCCTACCTGAAAAGAAAAACCATCAGATAATATCTTCATTTTGACATTTTATAATCTTCCAAAGAGTTTCCCCTTTTCCTACAGTTGTACTTGTATCTTTTCTTCTACAGTACCACTTCCACTTCCATTTCGTTTCTCTATTCTATCTTCATGTTGGTCCGTGCAGGGCAGGAGAGAATTTTGTAAGATTTCATTTGGTGACCAAAACATAGAAATTTTTTAATGAGAAAACAATAAAAAAACAAATAAGAGATGATAAACATTATGTTGCCATGCCAATATCACTTATTAATGCATTTTTGTGTTACTTAAATCTTTGCTTCAGTTACATGTACATGTACATGTACATGTAACTGAATCCAGCATTGTGAAAAATACTTTTTTTGTATGCAGGAGATCTTTTAGGTAAAAGTGTGATTTTCTTGCATTGATATTTAAGTAATTTATTGTTATATTACCAGAGCTCTTTTTCAGTTTACCAGAGCTAAATCACTCATCGCTCCCACATATTTTTTTTCTCACTGGAATGCAGTTGCCATAGTAATATAAACTTGTACGTGTTGTGGTTTATGGTTCTACCATTTCCTACCATGGCATTGGTGCCTGAGGAAATTGTATTTCATTTTTGTGTTTCATTGCTACACTGTACCTACACATGTACTTTTGGCTCTGAACCACATAGATTTCCCCTTTCCTTCAATGCATGATTGTAAATACCAATCTCACTTTAAAAAAAAGAAGAAATATGAGTGACTGCTCTTGAGTCCTGAGGCTTCTACAATGTACAGTGTAGTATTAAACCTTATCCCATTCAATCTTATTTACATGTGTCTTCCTCACGATGCTCGCAATCTTTAGTTATCTTTGTAATAGGCTGAATCTATATACATGTATGTATATATAGCCCTTTGAAGATTATTAGAAGAAGAATAAGAGGAAGAAGAAGAAGAAGAAGAAGAAGAAGAAGAAGGGGGAGGAGGAGGAGGAGGAGGAGGATGAGTAGGAGAGAGAGAGAGAGAAGGGGGGGGGGTTTCAATAGCCGTGTTGGCTTGTCTATCTCCTAGAATGAAGGTGTGAACATTACCATGACAAATTACATTATCTTAATATTCCAACATGATTCCTATGGGGTAGTTTATTTAAATTTTGAATTTCCCTTTGATGAGATTTCTGGAAGTCTTTGAATCTGATCGTATTTTTTAAAGGAAAATAAAGAAGAGGTGTGAACCTCCACAAAATCTGATCACCTCTTGAAATTGTGAAACCGTATGTTCAACTCCAAAGTTATTTTCAAGAGGCAGTTACAGTACATCAGCTGTTATCCACATCCCAGAAAGAAATGTCAATGTGAATGGCTTTTCAAGCTGTAAAGTACTTTCCTGCAATCTGTCACTTGTCAGTACACGAAATAGGTTAGTCTGCATGAAGTGGCTGTTCTTGAAATATGTTTCTTAAAGATACTATGTCCCTTTTGCAGCCAACATCAAATTCTGTAGAACTTTGCAGGAATTATGAATATTTCATGTATGTCCTATCTGTGAAATTTAAACGTTAGCAGTGTCCTAATATTCAAATTATGCAAGGAAACCCGTTTACTTGCTAGACTTCACTGTTAGACACTATTGAGTGACTGACTGGCTTTTTAATCTTTGGTAATAACATACATAAAATGAGCTGTAAAGGGTACATGAGCATTTGTCTACATCAATAACCCACTTCTTGTAATGGCCAAAATTAAACTGATTGAATCTTTGCGCAGCATAAAACGTATGACCATTCGGTACAATGGTCTGAAAAATCAGACTATTACTTACTGGCTCTATAGCTCCTAAGTCGATTCGACAACTAATAGTCGTTATTTTCCCACTTAAAGACATTTTCAAGCTCCCTTTTTTTTAGGGAAGTTCTAAATTAGTATTGTCTTTCAAATGCCGTTGGAATATAACATTTTCATTTTTTTTTGCCTGCAAATGGGACATAGTACCTTTAAAACAATAAAAAAAAAAAAAAGAGGTAATAGTACATTGTATATCAGGGGTCGAAGATTGAATGCTTATTTTCTTTTTGGGACTTAACTTTGCCACCTACAGTACATATATACAATTTTCGTATTTATTGAAGCCAGGTGAAAAGTTGTTATTTTTAGAACAACAAGAACATCTACATGTACAGTATATGGATGGTTCACAATATTATGTTAATTCAGTATTGATGTCATGTATGTTTTAAAAAAACATTTTCAGAATCAAGATTCATGATTTCATTGGACTTTTTAAATTAAAAAAACAACAACAAAGAGACCAAGGAAACTCCTTAAAATTCTTAAATAAATGAAGCTTACTCTGAAAAGCAGGTATTAAACAAACTATCTACATGTATTTTGGAGGATACAAAACAACAAACAACCATGTACAGTACAGTATTAACTTCCAATCAAAATGATTTGATGATATTTCAGCTTCCAGTACAATATGATTTAAATACAGTGTACTTGCTGAGTTTTTATGATGTCAAATAAATTTGATTGAATTGAATTAGATTGAATACAATGTACATACATGGATATGGCACTTTTTCAATTCATGTTTTGCTCACAATATATATACATGTAAATGTACCTACATGTATTTTTCTCTTGTTATCAGTGCAACAGTAAAATACACCATGTGTACCCTGTGCATGTTGTGTTCAGGCTGCTGTACATTAATACATACATGAATGTGTATACATACAGATGTTTCACACCTGCTTGGTAGTGTGAAGGTGCCCCAGAGGAGTATAATTGTGTCCATTCATCATTTTACTACTCAAAGAGACATGTTGGATTTGACCTCTGGACAGGGAAGAGCTACAGGCCTTATCTCAACGGGGGCCATATGTTTATGTTTCACTCATAATTTATGGACGTCATTACAAACCATTACAATCCTCTTATTTCAGTGGCATAAATCATTGCCATTAACAAACAGCATATGGTCATAAAAAGTAGCTACTGCCCAGAGAAATAGCTCTATTCTGGAAGTGACAAAGTCCAAACTTAAAAGATGAATAATACAAGACTTCAATATTTGTTCACCCTACCCTTTTTTAAAATTCAAAAACCTTTCTTTAAAGATAAAGACCAGTTCTGGTCATGCGATTGCATTGTGAAAGAAACATTGTGGAATCGATCAGAAAAAGGTGATCATCTAGCATATATATGTATTGGTGTGTACTGCAAGGTTCTGGAATCATCAAAATGATAAGAAATTTGGCACAGTCTTGGTAAAGCTACAAGCACTGTACACAGAAAGATGTGTATATGGGACTACCCGACACGTGCGTGCACGTGCGCGATATCTATTTGGTCCCAATAGATATAATAATTTACTAAATATATCAATTACTTAGTAGGTGGTTTCCCGGCAAAATTTGTATCATCACGTATTAGTCAAAACATATTCTTTCACATGATTGGTAATGAGAGCTTCCATTTCATTTTTTGAGAGGGGGGCGTTTCCAATACTGGTCTTTACCTTTAAAGTTAAAGCTAATCTTTGGCTCTGGTATGGGAATCATATTTTGAGAGAAAATTGCTATGATTTATTCTAGATTGTTTATCCTGCTGTAGATTGGTTGTTAAAACCAGTGAAATAAAAACATACGCACAACAACTTTAAATACTGGGCATCATCTTTGATAAAAACCACAACTTCCATTTGTACATAGTGACCTGTGTTATTAAAGGACATGATGTCGGGCCTACTTATCTGGATTTCCTTATCTTTCTAAGCTCATTACTCAGCCCCTATACATGTTCTACCAAAATTGTTTGGTACATGTCATTTTTTGGTAATCTTGAACATTCAGTGTAAGTTTCGTTGGATTCTGTGAGAATTTATTTTCTATAATTAGTTATTTACCAGAACTCAATTTTATCTAAAAAACATTTCAACTGTAAGCCCTACATTGTGTATCTTCTTTCAACCATGTAGATTTAGGGTGCGTTCAATCAACACTTTTTCACCCTAGAATCACGGTTTTCAAAGATGTTTAGTTTAAAACACGGTTGCGTTCAACCAATTTCATGCGATTTTTCGTCGGTCGTAAAAATAAATGTGTTTCAAAACTCAAACATGAAACGCTGAAAAAGATGCGTTTTTGTATCGTGATTCTGCAGAATCACGGTCGCTAAAAATCGCTTGAACGCAAGGAATCATGATTCTATGACTTCGTTATCTATTATGTTATCGCTATCTATTTCTATTCTTCCTGGGTGGGCTTGAAATGAGCGAGAATCAGCGTTGATGGAAAATCTCTTGAACGATCTCCTGCAGTAACCGTGTTTAGTATCGGCGTTTTGAATTGTGATTCATGTTTGTGATTCTAGCTTCAAAAAATCGCTTGAACGCACCCTTAGATAGACCCCTATACCTTTAAATGGAGTGCATTATTCTTAATCCTGTATTAAGCTGTAGGGCTTACAGAAGAATGAGAGAACTGACTTGTCAATGGGTTGATATGGTAGATCTTTTGTGTCACTGGACACTGGGTAACCTACTAACCTGCTCAGAAGAATCACAATAGATTCACTGGCTTCTTTTTTAGTATTAATTATCTGTGGCAAACATCATAGTAAGAGGAGGAGACTGAAATTAAAATGAATATAAATCCCTTCCAAAGACCTTTGACAGACCTACACTGTAGATGTATATTAGTCCTTGAGTGGGGTCAATAACAGGCTTAACAGCAGTTCAAATTTTGTGTTCTACATCTATTGTTCTATTCTCTTGAATACCTAAGCTCACAACACATACTATCTCACTGCAGTCTGATTTCCTACAAGATGAAAATACCACGAGCAGTGATGAAAAATTAAATGTAGGCCTTTAATTTCCCAAGGATGATGTGATATTGGAAACAGCATAGGTATTTTAGGCCTCCCAGCCAGAGTAAAGGACGATCGACTGCAAATCATACAGATTGATCCGACCATTTGTAAGATCATTCCTGATGACAATATGAGCTCAATTTCACCTTTTTTCTGACATGAAATCCACTGTAGTAAAACATGAAACAATACATACAGTACATGTGTAGTATAATGATGAACAGAATCTGTATTTACATGTATAAGCTTTAATACTTCTCTCTATTCATTATGAGATGAAATTTTAAAGTGGTTTCGGTTTAATATTATAACGTACAATACATGTTCAGCTTCTACCATTCATTAACAAAATAATTTAAAAGTTGTCCACTCTAGTGGAATCATTTCAAAATAATTTAAATTGTCATTCATTTCATATGCAGCCCTTGACACTAACAGGCGTCAGGGACACATGGGCACCCAAAATCTAAGTCCAGACCCCATAATTTTGAACTTTTTACATAGGGCTCATGCATATATATACAGACTCTAAAAAGTTCAATCCAGACCCCCTCCCCCAAAAGTTGGTGTGGAGCTTGGTCATATGAAATACATTTTTGTCAACTACAGTGTACATGTACATGTACATGTACGTCAAATTTCATTCATTTGTTAGATACAGATTTAATAAATAACTAAGGAGCAAAGTCTTAGTTTCAAGAACCAATTAACTCTCTCATTCTACATATACTGTATATACTGTACATGTACATGTATACTGCAAACAAACAATATGGGTGTGGGATAATGGTGTTTAATTTTGGAGTAAGGACTAATGGTTGATGATGTCTGTCGTTATAGATGATGAATTAATGCACTTTGAGTCAGCACTCCTCCCTTAGTTAATCAATAAACAACTATTAATGCAGTACAGGGCCTTATCATGCGAGCCCGATATAGCCATGATGATGACAAGCCTAGTTTGCTTTCAGGCTGCGACTAATTGATTTGTCTGGGAAAAATCTGGACATGAATGTATGCAATTGACATTAGAGTAAATTTCTGTGATTTAATTTATTCAAATACATGTGCATGTACAGTATGTGTATATGTACACAAAGTTGAGTATATCTACCGTATAGGGCACATCACAAGTAATTTCATCTGTATCGCAACTTGCATTCTACAATCATGATTAAAGACATTCCTAAAATCGAGTAACTATCCTCTGTTAATTTCAAGAACATAAATAATGTTTAAAGGCATCATTTAACAATGTTACATCTGGGATGCATGGCCCTACACTGTACGTGTTATCTGTGTCTGTTATATGGTGTAATATTGAAGCCCTAAAACAAATTGCGCTTCAAAAATCTTTGAGTGACCGGTTTTACCATACTGGTACTCACTTTCCCCAATAGACTGTAGTGTTATAGAAACCATTAGGAAAACAAAAAATGAAATTTTGATAACCAATCATAGATATCTTGATAATCAGACAGGCGATCGGCTTGTAAAAGTCATGGGATTCCTGACTGACCTAAGGTTTATAATTATGATTGCAGCATGAGCTATTAAATCCAGGATTTTGTTTCTGCATCTGAGGCAATGTTACCGAGTCACTTTAATAGTCAGAGGCTTCTTGATTTTACCATAGGTTACAGTAACATGTAGCTTGTCTTTGTATACTTTGAAATGGTTTATATTATCTCTGTGTCTTTCCACTGTTTCAGTTTGAGATTTGGTGAGAATTGTGTTTAGCGGCGTGTCATCTTTCCTAAATTTTGTTGGAGCCGGGAAAATGCCCCAGTCTGGCACCTCATGCAGGAGATTAAAAAAATTGTTGTCTCTATTGTGAGCATTAAAGCCCGTCTGTACTAGTTTTGCCAGGAGGGATTAGACCACCCTGCTGGTCACTGACAGGTGGTTATCTCAACAACTCAGCTCTCAATTAACATAAGAAAAAAAGGATCATGGGGGACCAACGGGCACCGCTTAGGCATTGTTTTCTATATTTAGGAAGCAAGTAGCTACAAGTAGTGCAGTGGGGCTTTAAAACATATTCCACAGATCAGTTCTCAAATATGAATTTTTTATTTGTGTATCTACATGTACAGTACTTACTGTATTAAACACACAAATGAATGTTATAAAATCAGATCAATCTGACACAAGAAATTTAAAATGTGCAAACTCTATTTGTCTATGATTGTAAGTTTGTAACCATTTAGTTATGATTGATCGAAAGTCTGTAACTTTTTCCCCCCACATGTTACAATGTTTTGGAAAGTCTGTGGTTAGAGGTCTGCCACTCACTCTCTGTGGGCTACACCCAATTATCCCAGGATTTGTAAAGTGAAACGCATCTGTCAACATGCTCAGCCCCTGAGGTGTCGTGCTGAAATGGAGTCAGTTACTAAATATAGAACAGAGAGTAACCCCAGTCAACTTCAAAGGGTGTCCTAGAAAATGATCTTTGTAATGGCATTTTGATGGGCCCACCTTATTTCTTGGTTTTTCAAAGAAGAAAAGAACGGAATGTTTTCTCAAAATAAAAGGGGAAGTAATGTTTCATAAAGTTTGCCTTGAGTTGAGTGGAAGCAGAAAAATCATGGAAATAACATATAATAGGCCTAATATATGCCCTAAATACTGTACCTGTACTGGATGTAATCAGTGAAAATTTGAGAGAAAGGTGGCAAAATAATGTGATTTTTATTTAAAGACAAATCACCCATGAATACATGCACATGTACATATGTAAACTTATATTTGGTATTAAATCTAATGTACTTGTACATGAAGTCATGTTGTGTCATGTCTTTTACTAATAGTGATGTCCTCTATGCTATTTGGATATGGAACAGACATATTTTACGAGGGGATAGGCCTACCGGAGAAAGGCGGAGATGAGGTTTTAGAGGTGTGTTTGATAATGTTGACCATACTGCTCATTCTTTTCAATGACAACATTACGTGTATCTAATTGGAATCATCACCTGTTTTTTTAATAATAACTCTTATCATTCTCAAGTTCAAGGCAATAAATTTACAAAATAAAAATAAATTAAAAACCTTGGAAAAATCATGTACAGTAGATACTATGTCCCTTTTGTAGCCAACATCAAATTCTGTAGAACTTTGCAGGAATTATGAATATGTCATGTATGTCTTACCTGTAAAATTTAAACGTTAGCAGTGTCCTAATATTTAAATTATGCGAGGAAACCCGTTTACTTGCTAGACTTCACTGTCAGACACTATTGAGTGACTGACTGGCATTTTTTCATCTTTGGTATTAACATACATAAAATGAGCTGTAAAGGGTACATGAGCATTTGTCTACATCAATAACCCACTTCTTGTAATGGCCAAAATTAAACTGATTGAATCTTTGCGCAGCATAAAACGTACGACCATTCGGTACAATGGTCTGAAAAATCAGACTATTACTTACTGGCTCTATAGCTCCTAAGTCGATTCGACAACTAATAGTCGTTATTTTCCCACTTAAAGACATTTTCAAGCCCCCTTTTTTTAGGGAAGTTCTAAATTAGTATTGTCTTTCAAATGCCATTGGAATTTAACCTTTTCATTTTTGGGCCTGCAAATGGGACATAGTACTGTATAACATCTGTTCAACATATGTACAAGTATCTAGCCTCTGACACAGCAATTACATTGGCTTTGAAAATCAAAATCATAATTGTTTGTGTGTATGAACACACCCATCTCCCTAAAACGAATTTCGTTGTACAATAAACTTTAAAGACTCAATGGCTCTGTCAATGCCCTATTAGAAATCATATTTGAATTATAGGTCATTAAAATGTTGGCACATTTCTATAGCTCAGGTCTATTGAAATTGCCTTATAAAAATGTTTTTGCATGTGTCTTAATATATCCCTGCATGTACAAATACAGAAATTTCTAGTGTGAATGCATATTTAACACTACAACGATTCTTGAATGTCTTTTCTTTTTAAAGCAGTACGGTATATTATACATTTTCTCTAGTGTGAATGTACCATACAGCGTACATGTAGGACTTGCATGTAGGAATCTATGGCAGCAATGTCAATATTATGATAGAGGAGAAATCAAATATGGTTGTAGGGGTTAGGGTATCCGGCTTCATTTGCATTTAACCCTAGGGTGTACATGCATGTACCACCCAGCCTCTTGAATGAAAACACCTGCAATTATTAAAGCTGGTGCTTAACCATATACCTGAAGGCATTGTGAACAGTTTGTTGCAGAACTCAAAACTTTATTTCAAATTGAGTAGGGATAGAGTGAATATAGATACAGTAGATTCCCAAAATCTTGAACCCTAGAAGAGAGTGTAGCACCCTTAAAGCAGTGAAAAAAAATTCATGGGAGCGATGCACAATAGGTATGTCTTCATCAAGCTCGAGATTGCCAAATAGCCCGCTATTTCTGATTTGGGAAATAAGCCCTAAGTTACAAATCGCGTCTTCATCAGCTCGAGAAATTAGCTCGAGATGTTTTGCTCAGTGTTCACGCATATAAATGTAGTGCGAGTCTTCGGGCTGATGAAGACGCACCGGACAAATACACCCTGTAGCTGGATATTTTGCCAAACAGCGGGATATTTTGGAAACTTGCCCAAAATATCTTGGGATGATTTCCCGAGCAAATAGCCTGCTATTTGCACCTTCACCTGCCATATAGCCCGCTATTTCATGATTGGGCTAATATCCAGGATCATAAATAGCGGGCTATTTGGCAATCTCGAGTTGATGAGGACAGGCCTGTTGTCACCTTTTGACCCAACCATGTTTCCATCTGCGAAAGGGTAACAGACAAGATGAAGAAAGCTCCAGAAGAGTTGTGGTAAAAAAAAAATTAAAAAAAAACCATTATGCTACATAATATCACTCTTGGAAAAATTCCACTTTTACAATACTGAATACAACTGTAATTAAGTACATGTAATCAATGTAGTTGTAATACATGTAACTGTAATTAAATAATACAACACTGAATGATACAACTGCACATGTAATTAAATAACTAGAAAAGTAATTCGTCATCAGGACGAATTAGGTGATCTGTCTTCAATTCTTATGATCATGCTAATCTTCAATTCAATGATCCAATTTAATGATGTTAATGTAAAATGATGTATTAAGATATGAACTGATGAATGAAGTACTGATGAACTGATATATTGAACTGATGTGAAATGAACTGAATTGATGAGCTAAACTGATGAACTGATGAATGAACTGATAGATTGAACTGTGACCTGAACTGAAGTGATAACTTAACTGATGAACAAAATATTGAGAAATGATTATGATCAAAATCATGATCATAATGAAATTTAATGAAAATATAGATATAGAGAAGGAGAGAGGGAGACGAGTTATTGACATGTAAAAATACATGAGCTGGACCGAGGAAAGAAAGAGGAATCAGAATGCATACACTTTGAAGTAGAGAGGATAGTATAAGGAAACATGGTAGGGGTGAAATAAGAATACAAAGGGCAAAATGAAAAGCTAGAGGAAATTAAAGAAAATTACAATAGATATCGGAGGGAGAACGAGAACCAGAGGCGGGAAATGGAGAGGGTGAGAGAGTATACAATGAGAGGCAGAGACAGAGGGAGGCAGAGCAAGAGAGGGAGACAGAGATAGGGAGAGAGTAAAAGAGTAGAGAGAGAGATGCAGTGAGAGAGCAAGAGAAGGATAGAGGGCAGAACAAGAGAGGGGAAGGGAAACAGAGCAAGAGAGCAAGAGAAAGAGATGCAATGGAGAACGATGCTTTTAATATTTCCAGCATAAATAGAATTGAATATTTACTATATTATAGAGAAAGAGAGAAGTTATAGACATGTAAACAATTCTATGTCCGCGGGAGAGACGTAAAGATTGCATATACCTGGGCTGAATAACTGGAAAGTATAAACGTCTGGGAAGGAGACTAAACATCATGAAAATGGGATGATTTGATATATTCCAACAGACTTGGGAGATTAACCCTATAGGTTTAATACACGACAAGGAATCAGATTTCCCATAGGGTTGTACTCAAACGATTGACATTCTTCCCCATAGATATAACACGCAAAATTAGGCATTTTATTACATTGTTTGTGATTGTATATGATAATATGTTATAATAGTCGAAGAAGATCATAAAATCAAATTTAAAACGACGGCAAAAAAAAAAAAAAAATGACCCACCAGGAATCGAACTTGGGTCGCCGGAATGGGAGGCAAGTGCTATGACCACTATACCAAAATAATCCACATAGACATTACACGTGAACGGAAAATGGAATTCTCAAATCCCACTTTGCAAGTGAAATATGAGCATGATCCCGGCATCTGATCGAAAAATAAAGGGCACACTTGTGATAGCTTATTGTCTCAGCTACAACATACTCAAAGCTCAGCAAAAACAAAACTAAAACGACGGAGATATTGCTCGCGAAAGACGGGAATGTAGAATCCAGTTTAGGAAAAAGTCATGTCCCATAGAGAATACACGCAAAATGTGAAAAATTGACATGCCTCCTTTAATCCCAAAATACGCCATGATGCCTTTGTCAAAATGAAAATCGTGGTGACTGCATTTGTAGAGAATTGTCTCAGCTAGAACATATCAAAATTTGGAAGAAAATCGATCAATATTTACAGAGATACAATCAATTTTCCAAAAATATGCTGACGTCATAATATGCAAATTGAAATTTTGAGTTCGGAGGCCGATATGATGACGTCATGAGTTGATTGAGGGTCAAATGAGACATGAAATCATATCTCCGACTCATAATCTATCCAAATATGAAAAAAATTGGGGTATCCATCCATTCTGAAGAGTTACAATGAGTTTTGTATAGGCATGTTTTTGCCCATGTATTGTGGATAGATATAGCGGTCCGCGGGTGCTGTTATACTTTGACGGACGCTCATTGCGTTATTACTGGTAAGAAAAAGTTATACAAGGTATCAAAATGCTTGGAAAAATGTGCCAAATATGATGACAGAGAAAATTTGGTGATTCGATGTTGCAAAATGCCAGTACGCGCGAGAACGCGCGCGCAAATTTTGAAAATGCTTAAAATGGCCTGAAACGTGTGCAAACAAAATTTGGGACGAATTGGAGCATTTTGAAATTTTGATGCGCGCATACGCGCGCGTCGAGGTGCGCACGCGAATTTTGTCGACATTTTTTGTTGACCTATGACCTAAAATTGATGTTTGCCAAATATGGTTGATTTTTGATGACTCGTTATCGAGATAAGATATTGACCTGATGTTTACAAAATGGCGCCTGGATGACGTCACGATGACCCCGTGACCTTGAGAAGGTTACTTGAACTTGATATTATAGGGCCTGATGACTGACAGAAATTCGAAGGAAATTGACCATGTCGATTTCGAGTAAACGTTTACACAAAAAAGTGTACGGAAGAAATAAAAATAAAGAATAAAGAATAAAGAATAAAGAAAGAAAATTCTGACAAAATCAATAGGTGATCTGTCGTTGACAGATCACCTAATAAATTATACAACTGTATATAGTAGCTCCGTGAACAAATATTGTTATTTTTGTTTTTACACTGCAAATCACAATTGACTCCAAGTAGGCCAAAATGGATATGTACATGTACATGTACATACCAAAGAGATAATTCTCTTTGTACATACTAATTTCAATGTACAGATACATACGCACTCCAATTTCCCCCTCCCAGATCCCCCCTCTCTCTGTCACTCCACTCCCTGACACTGGTGCTTTGGTGGAATCTACAGTACATGTACCTCTTTTTGAGATTCAAATGTTGGCGTGTATGAAATATAAGAATTCCATGACAAATGCTCCACTGACTACTGCTCCCTGGAGCTGTTTTGTTCACAAGACAAATTCCTAGCTCCAACTTTCGACACCATGTCACCCCTAGGCCGGAGTAAATGTCAGATTACCAAGTACTTATTTCAATATCTGGGTTTTGCCTCTCTAACTGGGCCTTTGTAAGCATGGTTGATCTGTGTATTTGCATTCTTCAGTAGGCAATGGATCCAAAAGATGAAAGCGAGGTTGTTGAATTACTCCCAACAGGAATTTTAAGAGAAGGTTGAGTTCTGGCAAAAGTGAAAAATAATTGCTGAACTTTCCTAATCTTTTTACATCATTTTACAAGTGTAATGTTCAATCTCCTGTAAGATAGTTAGTTATAGATATGTATTTCTGATGATTTTGTGCCCACTTGACAATGACAAAACCATCTGTTGATCATACTATAGTCATGATCAAATATTGTCTCTTCTATACTCTTTCTGTTGATTGTTGCAGGGCCATACATGTACATGTACATTCCGGAGAATATAACTGTGTTCATGCAGGAACCAATTCTGTTCTACAATGGTGCATTGCATAATTTATTGATTTCATTAATTGTTCATTTTCCTCTGAAGTGAAATAGATCTATATTCTTTTTAAATGTATGCTCACTTCAGAATGATGAATCATCTGTTCGTCATCGTCATCATGATCAAATATTTTTTCTTTTTCTTTTTGTTGACTGTTCCAGGGCCTTGTCGAGAAATATGTCCCGGAGAATAGAACTCTGTTCGTAGGCAAAGACTTTTGATCTACAATGGCAGTTTGCATCATCATATAAATTTCATTTTATATTCTTTCTCTTTTTAAAGTAGTGAAATGTTTATTTGTTGTATGTGTTTCTACTGTAGAATAACTTAAAAAAGAAATCTGTTCTTCATCATAATTAAATATTTTTCTCTTTCTCTTTTTATTGACTGTTCCAGGGCCTTACAGAGAAATATGTCGCGGAGAACGGAACTCTGTTCGTAGGCAAATTCATTTGATCTACAATAGCAGTTTGCATGATCACATCAATTTCATTTTATATTATCCTCAAAAGTAGTGATATGTTTATTTTTCAGCATGTGTTCCTACTGTTGAATAACTAAAAAATAAATTTGTTCTTCATCATTATCTAATACTTTCTCTTTCTCTTCTCGTTGACTGTTCCAGGGCCTTACAGAGAGATATGCCCCAGAGAACAGAACAGTGTTTGTGGGTAACAATCCCCCTCCTGTCCAAGATGAAGCCTACATTCCACAAGACTTTCCTGACAACACTGTTGTCTCTTCAAAGGTAACGTATTCAGCGATACACAAATATGTATTGCAGGAGAGTATTCAATTCTTGCTACCGCATATAGCAATATGCATTCCCCTAATATATTGTGGCTCCGATAACTCAGCAGTTTTAGTAGACACTAACTTCCGGTGATTATAAAACACGTATTCTGCTAATTATATACGATATGCTAATAATTCATTATCTGCAATTCTTAATCTTGCTCGATAGTTACAAGTTTTGAAAATACACAAGCAGTTAGCATCTTTATTAATAAAACGTAATATACCAGCATTGGCAAACGCCAGCGCTTGTTATATTTCGTGCCTTGTTCCTTTTAGTTTCCGTTTATATTGTTCGATTTCGGCTTTCTGTTCATTCTTGCGTTTTACTCTGATGAGTGCAAGACGAAAAGCTTCAGTATGGCTCTTTTCAAGGCGATTTTCCGATTTTGTAGTACTAATCATCTTTACAAAAATCAGTGACAAATCTGCTGATAACTAATCAGAAGCAAGGATTTCACTAGATTATAACAAAATCTGTCATTTGTCACTGATGGCAAGTTTTGTGAAATGGGGCCCTGATTGTCTGCTTAGAGCCAGAAGGGTGTTAACTCTGTGCAAAATTGTATGAGTTCACGTTATTCTGGCCGTCAACAGACATTATCAATTGAACTCTTGATCGATTATAATGAGCCTCAGAATATACATGTAGTACAGTGTATGATGGGGAACCCTACAAATTGTAAGGTAAGGTATTTATTCATCAACAAATCGCACCCAAAGGTTGAATCGCATGCATGATTTACAAATATTTGATTGAAAACATCATATTTACAATCCGTTATTTAACAATAATTCAACCTGTGTAATGAGTAGAAAAATAAGAGAAATGGAATGGCAAAAGTGTGAAGTAAATCAGACCAAAAATAAGAGAGTATGAATGAATGCAATATGAAATCATTTACATCTACAGTATGCGAATCTCAAATTCGTGATTTGATCAGTGGATTGTGATGTACATGTATGAGTTCATTGACAATTTTATAATTTGTCATTTACAAGAATATTATTCATTTATAATCTTCTAAGTGCATTCTCCCTTTGTGCACTACTCAAAAAATATTATGAATAGCATATTACATGTATTTTAGGTCCTCTAAAGAGAAAAGCACCTCCTGATTTATACATTAAATCAAATGACATTTTCATAATTTTTGTGTGTTGAAACAAATAGTAAAGTTGTCCGGAACCAGGTAGTGCCAGGTGGCTCTAGTAATTGCCTATAGGAATGAGGGGATTCATGAGTCAACAGTACATTTTGTATGTGTGTTCATAAACAAGGACTCTAAATAAACATCAGGCTTCTATAAATATTAGACTGATATGTACTTAGAGAGAGGAAAAATGCAGTTTTCATTACTTTGTTGTATTCTGGTGGTCTCCTAATTTCATATTCATGCCGCGCTGCTGCTGTTCTGTGGCTAATTGTTCTGTTGCTAATTTTTGTTTTCAGAGACTGCTCTTTCTTTTGAACACTAATCAATCTCATTAGAAGTGCCTGCATCCTTGCAAACATAATTAAGAAACACAGTATTCATGTACATGTAATCATCACGGGGAAGGGTGACCTTTTATTATAAACAAAGAAAGAAAGGTTTATAAAAATATGCTCATGCCAAGAACTGTATTGAAAACTCGTAATAATGGGCAGGAATCAACACAATTAATGAAAATAATGTACTTGTACCAGTATACTACATTTACATGTACATGTACATACATGTATACATGTATGTACACATGTACAGTAAATTGACAGAGCGCTTTAGAAATAACGATACTCAAATCTCACGTCGTAGTATTGAAGGAAGATGCAGTATACTATAGTGATATCACATCACCATGGCAACTGCCAGTCTGAAAACTCATAATAACCATGTACATGCCTTTGATGGGAGAAAGTTGTCATATATTGCTATGTAGGCCTAGATACCGTACATACATGTACATGTACAGTGCAATACCGATTGGATACAGAATAAAAGCACTATTTAGCAGGCCTTGCTTTCAAAGTAGCGGTAAGCAAGATTCTGTTTAATAATGTTATGCATACTTCTTGAACAAAAGTTTCTCTTGACAATTCAGGAGCTTGTCAGAGGCTTGCCAGTCAAAGCAACAGTTAATGCAATCAAAGTGGATTCCACCTAAATGTATGAGTAGAGATGCCATTATGTATAGTATGTAAATTAGATAGTTAGTCACGACAGGTTCTTGAGAGAAACATGATATATTTTTGATTGATTTTGAATTGTAAAATATTATAATTATTATTATTATTATTATTATTATTATTATTATTGTTTTTATTATCATTATCATCATCACCATCATTATTATTACCATTACCATTATCACTATCATAATCATCATTTATCATCATAGATCATCATTATCATTATCATTATCATTATCATTATCATTATCATTATGTATATATCATCATTGTTATTATTACAGGTGTATATTGAAATCCATTAGTAAACACATCTATTGATGTGCCTCTCTTTTAACCCTTTAAAAAATTAACCACAAAAAGCAAAAACAAGAACGAAAGAACAAGAAGTAAATAGAAATAGATTTATAAAAAAAAGGATAATACTCCATTTGCCTGACTTGTACTACATGTACATGAGAGAAAGCCCTTCTAAAATATTCTATGTTATCAAACAAACAAGGCATGTACATTACATCACGTTGCTGATCAATCCCGCTGATTAATCTCTTGTTTTCAAGATGAACAATATCACAAAAGAGTGATGGTACATCAGATGATAAATGAGAAAAACTGCCATTCATCTCTCTCTGTTGCTGAGTAAACAAATTGCTTTTAATTTAGTTTGCTGTGGAGGCATGCACTGTGCGATAATCGTGATGATTGATGATTATCTGGCAAAGAAAAACCATATACTTGTCTGTGAATATATATATATATATATATATGTACATGTATTCTCTGCATGCGCTTATTAACGAACTAACCTATTTATACTTTGTGATGTTGCTAAGCAGCGCAATGCAGTTTGCAATGTGTACAGCAGCAAAGAGGCTGATTATCTTTGATATAAAGTAATACATGTATAACCTTTAAGGCTGAGCAAAAATGATGCCTAGATGTTTGTCTCCCCATGCATTTTGGGGTTGTTTTTTTTTGCCTGCCTTCTTTTTAATTTATTTGACATACTAATTTATTGTTAGTCCTGAAAAAGCTCCCCTCCCATTTTTATTCTTATAAATGTGACATTCCTACATTTATGGAAAGGAAAAATATTACCCCAGAAAACGATAGAACAGCCTGCTATAGTGACCACCTGTATAGAAAGACCACCTATCTATTAATACGTTTCGCCTCCATTGTGTTTCTCATTGATACACGATCAGAAGCAACCTCTTTGACAGTAACCTGTAAATTAAGCCCACCTGCTTACTTTAAAGAACGACATGATATTCTTTGCTTCCCTGTGTAATCTTTATATACAGGTTTTGCTGTAACATCATTGTGCAATATTTCCCATGAGTTAACTCCCTTCAGGCTACCAAACAATGTACAATGTACATCCATCAAATTAATGGTATTTTGGCTGTTCAAATATGCATCCCTAAACTGCAACGTTTTTTTTCTTCATGATAAGTGTGTAATACGCTTCATATTTCTGAATCTTTAAAGAGAGAGCTCCCTGAATATGCGTATAAAACTTTGTCACACATAGTTGCAAATTGCAATTCATGCCCCTCCCCAAAAAAAATGCTGCGGGTTTACCCACCATATCTGAAAGAGCCTAATAGTCTATTGGGGCATTGCAAGAAAGTTGCTATTGATTGCAAGTTGCAAAATTTGCAACTGATATATTTGCAGTGGATTGCAACTCGGCTTTTTTTGCAACGCCCCATATGTATACACTGTATGTTTCCTCTCAAAAGTATTCTCATTGCAACCTGTATGAAAGGAACCTGTACATTAAATGACCACATTTCTAGTTTCCCTTTCATGGTTTATTATTCCCTTGAGTTAATCCCCTTCAGTATCAAACATTGTTCATCCCTATAAGTTTAATTGTATCTTTAATAGTTATGAACTTTCTTGTTTTTAAATAATCAATGAGTGTTTTTTTTCTCTCGCTCTTTCTCTTGCAGTACACAGCCCTCAACTTCTTCCCTAAAAACCTCTTTGAGCAGTTCAGGAGAATTGCTAACTTCTACTTTCTCTGTGTGGCAGTATTACAGGTAAATTGTTTGTAAAAGAAGCAAGATTGTATACAGTGTATACATGTATTTATTCATTTTTTTGCATTTAACTAAAATGTGTGACCGTGCACCTCAAGACCAACTAAAAGTTATACTGTTTGATTTTCAGGAGAGTTTGATAATTATGTATTTAATAGTCAGCATGGTCAATTTTGAGTTTACTTTCTGCATCTATGTATTTGATGTACATGTTCACATACTTCCTGGCACCATTATGGTTAAAACTTTAAAACAATAAACATCTTGTAATTAGAATTAATTGGCTTCCCATACACCATCGTATAACATTTAAAGTTCTTCTTCTGACATACAAAATTCTCCATGGCCAAGCCCCTAAATATCTTTCAGATTTGATTTCCTTATGTTCTACTAGTTCTTTAAGACCTCTTCAATCATCATCAACCTTGCAGTTAACCCCTGGACCTCATACTATTACAAAATATGGTGATCGAGCTTTCTCAGTAAATGCCCCTATCCTGTGGAATAAATTACCAGCGCATATTCATAATACTCATTCCCTGGACCAGTTTAAGTCCTTGCTGAAAACGCACCTTTTTAATTCATGAATGATATTCTACACCGGTGCAGTTGTGAGTCGGTCAAAGGAGGTGCACACCATCTTATTCCTTGTTTGTTTGATCTTTAATATGTTTGACCTTATGTTTGATCTTATTTTTATTTTATGTTTTATTTTTATTATTTTTATTATTATATATGCATGATTTATCGAATAAAGAACAGATTTATAATTTGTGTGTTTATTATAAGTTCTGGTTGGTAATTTTTAATCAGACAATGGTGCGTTTAGAAACGCCAGTATTAAAACTGAAATTCTAGGATAATCCCAAATATTGAGATAATTACATCAATAGAAAGCTTTTAACCCCCAGAATAAAACTAAATGACGTTCAACCGACAAAACAAGTTCAGAATAGTTAATTTATGCGAGCAAACTCCACCAAAATCTCGAAGTCGGAAACCCGGAAATGCATGGAATTGCAGGGTCCTCTATTCTTGACGTCACAACCGGGATCATGGGCTGAGAGAGTGAATGCCAATGATATGCCCACGTAAATGCTATCCTGTCAGAGCTTAGAATTTTTCTTGTTAACGAGTTTATGTGATAGATTTTCTGTTTTTATTTGAATGAAGAAAACTAAGGAACGTTTTCCAGTCGCTGATTTCTTTTTATATCCTCACATTATCCTTTTTGGTAGAATTTTAAGACAGGTTTACTGCTTGGAAAACAAGGTTAAATCATATGCAGGTATGAATAGGCGGGTGTACATAACATTATCTTGTCATCAGATAAGGTACAGGAGCAGTTTTGTGAAACGAATAGGCCTAGAACTGTGACTGTAATTATCATGGATGTGTGTGACTGCCTCAAAAAAGGATACAGAACCAGTTAAATATGTTTTAAATATATATATCACACTTGAACGAGATCAAGCTTCCTCTATTTAGCGGACGACGTCTATGGAAGATATTCATCCGCGAGTGATGTGGCTCTTGCACGAACGTTCGTGAAGCGAGCGGAATCGGCAGGTAAGACTAGGACGCTGCTCTCGGCGGCTTGTGGTACGTACGAGCGCGCTTCGAATTAACATAGGCTTGCCGTAGGTACGAAATTAATGGACATTTATTGTCCTAGAATATCTGCTTTAAGCGCCTAATAAATTTTGTGTATTATTATTATTATTATTTTATTCATTCTCTTCCTGTTTTAACAGTACACATGTACAAGCAAATGAAAACTTCAGATAAAGTGTAGAATCATCTTTGATGCAACGCCTTAACATATACATGTACAAAGGTACTATACACGGTATGTGTTGTACGCCTTCCAGTGCATTGCACATCCGCACTATTTGCACATCCGCCCGCTGAAAGCTCCTTATTAATGATCAAGTGGGGTTAATTATTAAACTCTTTAGTGATATACACCCATACTTATGCATACAGTATGATGTCATTTAAGACATTGGCTTTGCGATATGTAGGTGTGTCCACCCTGCAACAAAGCAGAGTCTGAGGATTTTAAGAATATAATAATTATTATTAGGGCAATTCTGTACATTGTGTTCCTTACAACATGCCTCTCTTCCATTTATTTCATCCACAAATTATTTTTTGAATGATATGACAATTTCCTAAATTGCTAGTGATAGTGATATCAAAATGTTTGTTTTATATATCCAGATATTTTTTATTTTTGGATGAATGGAGTGGATAAAAGGCATGTTGCACGGGGACACACTGCACAATATTGCCCATTATTGCAGGCTACTGGCATCTTGAACAATTATGATTTTGTTATAGCTACTTTAGGGCAAATTAACACATATTTTCTCTACATGTGTATTCTTTTGTAATGATGAGTCATAGAAAAGGTGTTTACACTGGGCAATACAGGCATTTACATGGCCCTTGAGGTCTGTGAACATATGAAAAGTAAAATTTAGATATGATTTTGAAAATATAAATCAATGAGAAATAAAAGTAGACAGTACATGGGGTTCATTGCAACAACTCTCATATTTCCATGTATTTGAAGTCATCTTTCGTAGAGCAAAAATTCCCAACACGTTTTATAACAGATGAAATAGAAGGCAGTTTATAATCCTTAAATTTGCAAATTAAAATATTTCCATAACTTCTTCTTGAGACAACAAGGATGAAGTTATGAGGAACAATGAAATTTAAAACAACAACTCTGGTCATTAAATTTAATTTCTTTCACATCATGATTCAACATGTGTTTGGGTCAGTGGCAGTCAATTGAAAATGACCTACACCTAAAAATTGTTAATACATCTACAGTGAGTAATTGTTTGGGCTATTCAGAAACTGAAATAGGTTGACGCTCAAATGAAACAAATGACTTTGAACTCTAGCCTACAATAAATTGTGCCACTTTCCTGTAATTACAGCGTGTGCTGGCCAACCTTTTAGTGTTTTGGCTTTTGAACATAAAGCCCTGTTCAGATGGGAAGAGGTACATGTACATGTACACTTGTAAACCAAGGCATTTTGTTTTAAAAGTGTAGGCCTACCAATCGCCAATTTTTTTTTGTTACTGTACATGTAGTGTATGCTAATAGTTCCATGTTGTAATGCTATATTCAAAATATGACTTCAAATAATACATTTGAAAATAAATTTTGCAAGGGTAAACATGCTCTCAATCAACATAAAATGAATTTTGAGTAGACGACATGGCGCACCTGTACTGTACGTGCTTGTACAGTAGAGCCTGCACGGAACCCAAGTCATGTTCTGTGTGCACAGTTTTATGTTACTGGGTTTTAGGTTATGTTTAGGTTTAAGGTCAGGGTTAGATATATAGTGTTTCAATTTCAATATCATGTCCATTTTATTCTGTCCACAATTTGAAAACATAAGTGTATGCCTACATGTATGTATAAAACATTCATGCATACAATAAATGGCCCAAGGCCGAAGTTTGGAATTCAGTTAGCAAATTGATTGGGAAGTACATGTAATTGTTACCATAGCAGGGGGGTGTTTCACAAAGACTAAGATCGACTTAAGTTTGACTTGAACTATGGCAGGCCATTCATGCCACTGGTTGCTCTCACCATTGGTCTCTCAATTATGATCTTTAGATAATATTTTTTCCTTCAATAATGAACTACCGGTATCAAAAAAGGTAAATTCTGTAGATTTGTGACCATGATTTGTACTTCCCTTGAGAAATCAATGCCAGGAATGGTTAGAGGAACTACATTATGTAGTGGCATGAACGGCCCGCCATAGTTCAAGTCCAACTTAAGTCGATCTTAGTCTTTGTGAAATACTCCCCTGGTGTACCAGAACCTACTGCAAGCTCCTCTTGAGTTTAAAAAGCATTAAAGATCCAGCTATAAATCATTACTTGTACAATGCAAGGAAAAGGAAACAATTAATAGCTTTGGTGGCAATTAATGGTTACATTAAAAAAACAGACAAAATACATGCATGAAATTCCTTTCAAATTATTTCTTTTTCGTTAGTAGACTGACATCTAAAAGTTTAAGTTTTATTCTACCCTGTTTCCTATAAGATTTATATTTTTTCTTCTCAAAAAGGGGACATTTTCATTACTCATACTGTTCTCTGCCATACCAATAAACAATGCAATACAATAGTTTACATTTCAATTTACAAGTACTACACCTATATCAGTTTCTTTATGGTTTGTACATGTGTATAGTCTCACATCCCTGGTTGTACATATTAAAGTTGTAAAGCATTCATGAGCATTATCCTGCTTTGGTATCCAAGGACAGGCAATTTAAATAACTTTCTTCAGTCTACATTAGGCTTAGTCTACATCATACATGTAGCTTTAATTTGTTTATCATGTGAGAACATTTTGTGTCATGACTTGGATCTGTTTCAGTCATGTTTGCTGTTTTACAGTACCGTAGCTATTCTGACAGCGGGTAAAGTTTGCCAAAGGTTAGTTCTGCTATTGATAGCAAAACCATAGACATTACTACAGGATGCAAGAAGCAATAGAAAAGGCAATTACTGAACTCCTCATTTCAACCCTAGACCCAACACTGTAGGCTAACACTAATCCTAAATCTAACCTAAACCCGATGGCAATCCCAACCCAACCCTAAACTTACCCTAAACCTAATCTTACCCTAAACCTAATTACAACCCTTTTAACCATAACCCTATGGCAATCCCAACCCAACCCTAAACTTACCCTAAACCTAATCTTAACCTAAACCTAATCTTAACCTAAACCTAATTACAACCCTTTTAACCATAACCCTAAAATTACCCTAAACCCAATCACATTCCTTTAATACCCTAATCCTAAACTTAAAGGTAAAGACCAGTTTTGGAAACGCCCCTCTCACAAAAAAATGAAATGAAAGCTCTCATTATCAATCATGTGAAAGAATATGTATTGACTAATACGTGATGATACAAATTTTGCCGGGCAAGTCGGGAAACCGCCTGCTAATTGATATAATTGGTAAATTATTATATCTATTGGGACCAAATAGATATCGCGCACGTGGTCGCGTAGTCCCATATACATCTTTCTGTGTACAGTGCTTGTAACTTTACCAAGACTGGGCCAAATTTCTTATCATTTTGATGATTCCAGAACCTTGCAGTACACACCAATACCTATTTGCTAGATGATCAACCTTTTCTGATTGATTCCACAACGTTTCTTTCACAATGCAATCGCATGACCAGAACTGGCCTTTATCTTTAACCCAAACCCACTTGCAACACTAACCCTATTTCTTTGACTAAAGAAAGCCTGGTGCATTATAGTAACTGGATCATGTGTTGGAACACTTGTACTTTTATGTGAAGCATGATCGAGCATTGGACTTCTTCGGTATCTGACGAAAGACAGTTTAAAGAATGTCTTCTGTATTATATTAGAATAGAATTTGTCTATGTTTTCTATATTTTCGTTTCATTAGCTGGATCTATTTCAGTTGACTTTGTCATTTCATTTTTAATAGCTTTTTTACAAAGAGAATAGTATGCTAAAGGTCAGTCTTGCTATACAAGTAATGTAGATAGCGAAACCACAAAGACAAACAGGATGCAGGAAACAATAGAAAAGACGATGGAAACCAGGGATCCCTTCCTTGCCCTGTCTGCGTATTAGTTTACATGTACACTGGTCATGATGAAAGTCATAATCACATGATCTGTTGAGAGCCAGAAGGGCAGTACTGTAGCTTGGTGTAAAAGTATATGAGTTATCACCAATCTTGGGGGCTCAGCCCATCTTTGTTTCTTTTTGAATTATTTCTATTTAGTTGTGTCTGTGATAAAACATTCACAATTAGAATAGAGTAGAGAGAGAGTGAGAGTGAGAAAGGGGGGAGTGGGAGGGAGGGAGAGAGAGAAAAAAAGGGTGGGGAGAAAGAGAGAGAGAGAGAGAGAGAGAGAGAGAGAGAGAGAGAGAGATGTCCTACATATGAACAATGTATTTAGTGTGGAATTGTTATTGCGCATCTCAATAATAATGCATTTTAAAAGTCCTATGATCACATTCAGTGTACTTGTTACAGGAAAGGCAATACAAATGTATGTATGGCTTCATCGTTACAAATAAAAGGATACATGTAGGTGTTCAACATCTGAAATGTTTCTACATTCCCACAATATAGGCAGGCACTGAAGGGAGGGAGTTTAATACATTATAGACGGATGGCAGTGGGAATGAAGCTGCTGTCTTAATGTAGGCTTCTACAGCTGCAGTGGATACCTGTGATCACTTTCTGCACTGACCAATCAATAATAGACAGACATTTCATCTCATTGTTCAAATTAACCGACCGGTTTAATTCTGAAATATGATAATGAACTCCAGTCTATTAACGTGCAGCATTGGATCAGTTATTCGCAATTTGTTGCTATTGTGCGAAATCTAGGGCAGACAAGGTCATTTCAGTGCGTGCATCGCCACATGGTTTAAATACAGAAACAGACATCTGGATATTTAACAAAACAAATTATTTGAAAAGTCCAAATTCTAGGTGTATGTACATGTATGGCTAAATTTGATGCCTTGTTTGAAATTGGTGTTTACAGCATTGTGTGTATCTTTACAATTGATTCATTTATATTTCACTGATCAAATTTGAAATAAATGAAATTCTTATGATGTGATCTTGAGCTAAAAATGATTTCTAGTGACAACTGATTTGCATTCAATATCCAACACTAACTGTACTTGTAACATGCGTGAACGCTATACCAAATAATATACGATCGAGTAACCTAACCTTACCTCTAACCCTAACCTAAAACCCAATTTGAACCCGGACTCTATCCTTTTATCTTGATGAAAATATAGCCTGGAGCTAATGTGGCAGCACCTTAAAACAGGAAAGCAACAAATACAGTGTAGAATCTGATGAAAGCACTTTAGAGGCCTGGGGGGTGTTTCACAAAGAATAAGATTGACTTTGAATTGGTTTGGTTTATTGCAAAAACACATCAAGCAAGCAGCTCGCAGGCTGAAAATGTTCAATTTACAAACAAATTTAAAATATAGAGAGATATAAACATATACAAAACTAAAAATACATATTGTAGTTCAACTTTTGCAGAAATTATTTAGCATTGGTAAGATAAAATCGAAATTGCGAAACAAAGTTATTTGTTTAATGTAGTAATACACTTTTATGTTGAAAGACCAAGACGGTGAAAAGGAGAGAATGGAGAAGAAAATTGGAGGTTGTTTGAGCGAAAGAGTTCAGAAAGTATTTAACAATTGCTATAAAAATATTTCTATTACAAAAATTGAAATTAAGCATAAAAATATATATTAGAAGCGATGAAATTAAACCGTAGACATCAAAATGACAGTCTCTATTTTGCTTTTCCCTTATAAATTCAATGACAGCATTCATCTAAATCGAGAAAGGGTGATTTCAAATAAAATAATGCACATTATATTGGAGAAAAAAAAGCCCAAATTAAATAATTGGCAAGGGCATAAGTTTGTAGTCAAAAAAAAAAAAAAACTTTAAGTTGGCCTTAACTATGGCAGGCCATTCATGCCATTGATTGCTCTCACCATTATGATCTTTAGATAATATTTTTTCCTTCAATAATGAATTATAAAAAAATGTAAATTCTGTAGATTTGTGACCATGATTTTGTACGTCCCTTGAGAGACCAATGCCAGTAAATGGTGAGAGCAAACAGTGGCATGAACCGCCTGCCATGGTTAAGTCCAACTTAAGGTCGATCTTAGTCTTTGTGAAACAACCCCCTGGTTGTTTCTGTATGTCAACAGTGATAGAGTTAATATCCATCTGGATCTCAGCGGACAAACAGATCATTTTAGAAATGTTATTGAAGAACAAGATTGATTACAGGAACAATAATTTTTAAACTTTCATGCATATTGCAAGCTATCATAAAATATGAGAAAACAGCTCTTGTGAAATCGTATGCATAATGTTGATTACTTCATATTTTGACCTTGTTTCTTTCGTCTTTTTTCTTGTGTTTGTATCTATTACAGTTAGCCATTGATACGCCAGTGAGTCCTTGGACAAGCATCTTGCCTCTCATCTTCGTGGTTGGAGTTTCTATGATCAAACAGGTAATGAGTTGAAGAGCTTTGAGAGATAGAGAGGTTGGTACTTTAAAGACAAGAGTAAGGAGGATAGTGATCGCAAAGACTTAAAAAAATATACGGAGGAGAGACCCATGGGTAACGGTGATTCAGTTCTCGTTTTCCCTCCCAGGCACAGGTGACGCCAAGTACTTAATAATAATAATTCAAGGGCAATTTCAATTCCGTGTTGTATTGCATATATGTATAAAGAAATCATATTTGGATTATGTAATATGTTGTTGTGAATTTGTAATACATATCGAAAGGTGATGCACAAGGCTATTGAAATTGGCCTATAGATATAGTTTGATTACTTGGAATTGTTTGTGTTTTTGTTTGTAAATAAAGGCAAGGTAATGTAGAGACTGTATGGTAGGAAAAAGAAGAAATGTAATTAGAGAAAAGCTTCTTAGCATTAAGAATATCAATTGTTTAAGGAAAGATATTGAAAGTAATAGAAAAGATCAAGATGCAAATGGAAAAAGGGTGGATGAAAAACAGGAGTTTCTTTAAATAATAAAAAATGCGACAGGTGAATGACATGGAAAACAGGGAAAGAAAAGGAGGTCTAAGGCGAAAAAGTGGTGGAAATATAAGAAGAAAAATGTCTCATAAAATGAGAAAAACAAATAAAGAAAGGTAAGAAAAAAAGATGAAAAATGTTAAAGAGCAAGAAATAGAGGTCTATGGAAAAAAGGTGTTGCATTAATTAGCAAAGTAGTGAGAGAGGGAAACGAATCAGAACAATGGGAAATAATAAAAAGAAAAAAAAAATATATTAAAGGAATTGACAAAAAAAGAATACAAATAGAATACAAATAAGGAAGTCGGCTTGTTTTATTATCCTTTTCAATAGAGGCTTATACTCGGCCATTCATTTAAATTAGCTACTATTTCACGTCTGGGTGATGTTTCACAACCCACTTAGAATACGGAATCGGACAATTCACCTATTTGGATATTATATTGAGACAGGGGTGTCAACCTGTATTTTTTCAAATTTTTTACTTGAAAAGTACACGTAGTTTCATTCCCTTCCATCAAATTGTATTAAAGCAAACACCTCCTTGAATTAAAGAGCTGTTTTATTATCCTTTTCAATATTGATTTACAATGTATACTCAGCCATTCGTTGAAATTAGCTATTATTTCACCTCTTGATGTTGTAATTCACAACCCACTTTAGAATACGGAATCGGACAATTCACCTATTTGGATCTTATATTGAGATAGGGATGGCAACCTATATTCTTATCATCTGTACTTGAAACAGTCAAGTACATGTAATTTCATCCTCTCTCATTAGTTTGTAAGCAAACACACTCCTTTAATAAAAGAGGTGCTCATATAAATGCAGGCAAATATTGTATTTGCCATTCTATTTTTAGGAATGATCATGGATTTTTGCAGGCCTCTTAAAGAATATTTAATCACTCAGTCCTGAGGCAGATGGAAGAGGAAAATATTTTAATTTTTTGGCAAATTGTTTTTTCGTTAAATGGAAAATTAAAGAGATTTTCCCCCCATTCTTTCAAAACCATTCTACTAATTTAAATTACAAAAGATTAAGAGATATTATCTGCTTTATTTCACATCCCCACCCCATAGTGACAAGTTCAAGTTCATCGATTTTCCATAACAATAAAAAATACATAAAATTTCATAATTATACATGCATGCATGACTGAATCAGCCAAACAAAGCAGTCAATTTGATGTCAATGATTATGACAATATCCCCTTCACATGTTGGATATCCCTTATCATCAGTGGTGAAGCTATGAATTCTCTGCCGAATGTACAGATTGACTCTACGCAGAAGATTTCATTTGTACATTTGGTCAAGATTTCAAGAGGAAAAGTGACCTCCATGAATTCACCCTGCTAATCAATACCCCGCCCACCTTCGTGATAATGATGAAGGCATGCTCAACATTATTTCTCTGTTTGGTTTGGTTGTCCAGGGTTACGAAGATTGGTTGCGTCACAAAGCAGACAATGAGGTAAACAAGCGAGCGACCCTCGTCGTGCGAGACGGAGTGATAGAGAAAATCAAGTCAAAGGATGTTCGGGTGAGTCACCAATGTGTTAAATTCTGGCTTTGTAAACAGATCAATAATGATGATAACAATAATAACAGTGTTTACAAATTACAATAACGTTTTAAATTATAACCGCTGGACTATAGTTACCCCCGCTTTGGCCAAGCTACACTGATAAGGCACTCTGAAATTAAAGGACTTTCTTTTTACTGGGTATCCATTAACTACTCCTAGGTAGAGAGTGGCAAATGTAGATTAATGTCTTGCCAAAGGACATTAGTGCCGTGGCAATGAAGGAGAAATAATGATATGCCTCTTAAACTCTTTGATTTCCCTTTAATAAAAAATGGAGTTCCTGTTTAATAAAAACTAGAATAAAGAGTAACAGTTCTGAGCAAGATACATTGGCTTATAAAAGTAGCCCTCACAAACAAATTTTCATATCCTGATAGAGAGGCTACATGTATGTACTCAAAAGTAATTTTGTGCATTTTTTTGCATGGATATTTATAAAGTCTCTTTTGCACGAAAGAACAATTCTTGAGAAACATGTATACAATCATGCATGAAGGAATGTTTCATCGTTTATTAAGTTTTGAATGTAATGCTGTATATCTGTAAACACTCTTAAACTCTTGTAGCGATACTATTATTTTTCATTTTGTTTTTAGAAATGATTAAAATCATTGAAATTGTCATGTACATGTAATGTAGTGTAGATATGCATGTTTCCTTTATACTCGATACAACACAATATTTGAAATAAGGCAAACGTGCACATGTACATGTAATGTATGTATGTTGTTCTCTATGGCATCCATGCTATGCAGATAAGACAACAAAACAGCTGGTACCCCTATATTTGGTACCATTTTTTTGGACATTTTTTCAATGATGATTTGGCGATCTATTTCATTGCTATTTGTTACACTTCCTCCCACTACATATACATGTATATTTGGACTGCCCTGGATAGTCAGCCTGTCCATCACTTTCTCTTTCTCTCTCTCTCTCTCTCTCTCTCTCTCTATATATATATCTCTCTCATTCTTTCTACAGTGTATCTCTATCGCTCTCTATCTCATTCTCTCTCTCCCTCTCTATCGCTCTCTTTTTTATTCTCTTTCTCTTTCTCTATCCTCTCTCTCTCTCTCTCTGTCTGTCTCTTTCTTTCTTTCTCTCTTTTTCTCTCTCACTTTTGCTCTTTTTGTCATTCTTTTTCTGTTTCTCAGTTTCTATCTTTCTCTCTATCTCTCTCTCCTCTCTCTCTCTCTCTCTCTCTCTCTCTCCCTCTCTCTCTCTCTCTATCTCTCTCTCTCCCCCTCTCTCTCTCTCTCTCCTTCTCTCTCTCTCTCTTTCTTTCTTTCTCTCTTTATTTATCTGTCAACCACTCTCTTCCATCTCTCTTTTTTGATGATATTTCTTTACTTTTTCACCATCAAACTCCCTTCTACATTCTGTTTTCCATGTTGGTTCCCGGTTGTTACTCTATTCATTCATTTATGTAAAATCAACCTTTTTTTCTTTTTTTACTGACCACTCTAATTCCATGCGCATGTGCATTGCACTTTGGTACACGTCTTTCTCTTCTATTTTTCTCTATTTTCCTCTTGCTTTTTCTCTTTTTCTTTATCTCTTTATATTTGTCATTCTCTCACTTTCACTATGTTTTTTACTTTGTTTTTTCCTGTTTTTCATTTTTATTTCTTTTCCATTCCTTTCTTTCTGTATTCTATTCTCTGTTTTTTTTTCTTCCTTTCTTTCTTCTCTCTCTATATCTCTTCCAATTCCTTTCTTCCCTTACATCTATTGAATATTTGTGTCTGGTGATACATGTACAATGTATAGTGAAAATCCTAGATAATGATGAAGTACTTACATGTACTGTACATGTATATTGTGAGATTGTTTCCCTACACGCTCTTTCTTTCTGTCTGTCTCTCTCTATTTGTTTCTTCCTTTTTTTCTTTCTCTGTCTGTCTCTCCCTCTCTCTCTCTCTCTCTGTCTCTCTCTCTCTCTGTCTGTCTGTCTGTCTGTCTGTCTCTCTCTCTCTCTCTCTCTCCCCCATCTGTCTGTTTGTATGTCTTTCTCTTTCTACACACATATATTCTCCACCTATTTCTTTCTTCATCAAGTATTATATGTATTGTCTCTTTTTTTAATAGGTTGGTGATATCGTCAAAGTCCAAAACAACGATGAAATACCATGCGACATGGTCTGTATATCATCAGTGCGAGAGGACGGAGACTGTCATGTGACCACTGCCAATTTAGATGGTGAAACAAATTTAAAGGTAAATCTCTAGACACTTTCGTTTTGAATGTCAAGGTAAAGATGATCAATTCAGAAAAGAATGTTAACTGTGTTTTATAGTTTATGAGTTCATGATCTTCTGGCTCCTAACTGATTGTGTAGCATTGGGTGTTAATAAATTCAAGTTGTCTGGGCAATCACAATTTTGAATGCAGATTTGATATTCTGTCATGTCTTTTATTGCTTCACATTAGCACTGAAATTAGTGAACGATGTTAACAAAATATCTGTTTATAATCTAAAGGAAATGAGTTTCATTTTCAGTTACAATTATTTCCTTTTATTTATTTTACCAAGGTAGTACAAAACGAATTGGTCATTTAAGTTTGATTACTTTGTTATACAGCATTAAACTTCTCTGATGAATTTCTAATAATGTCATCGTACATGTAAATTAAAAAAAAATACAAAGTACCCTCTTTTTTAACATGAAATTTGATCCAACATTGTTACTGTAGACATCTGGAAATAAAACATCAGTAACACGCACCATAACAATTATGGGTATAATACAATGAACAATCAATATCCTATCAATTTTCCTAAAAGAAGGTAAATTATTGTAAATCAGCTACCGGACAAGCCCCTATTGTCACGCTATGGTTTAAAGTCTAATGGTATTAGGGCAGATTGAGGACCTTTCAGAACAAAATAAACAAAATAAGACAGATTAAAATTCCATTTGTATTTTGATATCAGAAAAAGAAAACAGTAATTAATACATTCTTTCTTCAAAACGTTTGGAATTAAATAGCACAAAACATTGAGCTGTAGCAAGTAAAAGAAATTAACAAAATTCCCTTCAAGTAATTTTACCCCCTTAATATTAAATTTGTAAACGTTTTTTGAACTCATCGCTTCCTGGTCTAGTCACAAAAGTTGGTGTGCGAATGGTGTCAAATGGAGAAAACTCCCACTGAAGATGAGGATTGCTGCAGGGTCCTCGCTCACTGTCTTCGACAAACGTGTAGTCTATTCCATAGTCTGCTGAAACACCGTTATCGCAAGTCAGAATACGGTCTAATAATTGCTTTTGAAAGCCGGTAGTATATCTGGGGAGAGCCCCAGTATCAAATGTCGGTAGACCCGCTTGGATACAAGTCGGGAAACTGTCTGGAAACCATTGGAAAACCGATTGGAAAACAGTCGGCTTGGAGGAAATATAAATATCCAAAACATATAAACAATAATTGCCTATTCAGACACAACCATACCTTAATGTATTCGGGATCCTCCAGTACCCTGGTACGGTAAATGAAAAGAGCTATCCTAAAAATGTGGGCAATATTGTGACATAGACAAATGAAATAGTTTTTTTGTTTTTAATGTTATATATTTAATGGGCTCTTTCATGAGAGAAAATAAAAATTATAATCTGTTCACTTAATTCCTTCATTGACATTTATTGGCATTTTGGATTTCTAAAAATTTTCCTGTCATTTGTAGAATGCTCCTTGATTTGCCATAAATAGGTATTCTTTCTAATTGAGCGTCCATGTAATGGTACAAATAGGGCTGTTTTACAATCAACATTTCTCTTTTCCCATTTATTAGGGTAGTAAATTTGTACAACTTTGCAAAATAGGGAATAATTTTGAAATCTTCAATAGTCATGTGTTGCACAGCTTCATGTTTGCAGAATGAACACTAGGTTTTAATCATGCTCCTCTTAAAATATGGCATTAACAATCAATCTTTGTGTTTTGTCCGACTACAGATATTCAGGTCCTTACCTGACACTGCCATTCTACAAACAGAGGAAAGCCTTAACTCTTTGACTGCCGTCGTGGAGTGCCAGCAACCCATCTTAGATCTGTACAAATTTGTCGGGAGGATGACGTTATACCAAAACACCGATGTGCCTAATCAGAGTACTCCTACTCGAAAGTAAGTTTTCACTTGTTATTTATTAACCTCTTTCATGCTGTTAGCGGCAAACCCTGCCCAAGAATCTGAATGTTAACCAGTATGTTGAGACTAAAAGGGGTAATGTGTTTCATCCTGAAACAGTAACAGGTACTTTCATTTTGATGTTAATTGCCATGTGATATATTTTTTACTCAATGTAATCCTGAAACAAGCATTATATATATCAAAATTAAACATTCTAAAGTGCTCTATGTACTTTTGTTGATAGTTTGACAACTGGCTTGTAAATGTAATGAGGACAAAATTTACCCATAAGCTTGCCAAGAAGTCTAAAAAATAGAATGTTTATAACAGTTGGCCAGCCAGGCCCAGGCAAGCAATACAATTGTAGTGTTATCTTGGAAATCATAATTCTGAAATTGTATTTCAGTATTTGAATTGTGCTTGCAAATGCAATTTCAGTGAATTGTTCATTCAATATTTTTTCCCCCTCCATTTCAGGCCTTTAACTGCAGAAAATGTCTTATTACGTGGATGTCGCCTTAAAAATACAGAATACGTCTATGGTAAGTATATTTTGTCGTATGTTAAGTCTTTTTGAGGCTGGGAGTCCCTGCACTGCTGATAATGTAGGTGTATAATGTTCAATAGATACTGCACATGTGACTAAAACCTACTTCAGTGGTCCAGAGCATGTTGTGAGATTTGACCAAGGGGGTAGAGTTGAATAAAAGCTTATCATAGCTTATCTTGCGTTTTTTCCCCCAACTATTATTCAGGAATGGTAGAGGTGTAACAGTTGTGGCCTAGTGGATAAGTCTCCACACTGAGAACCACAAGATATGGGGTTCAATTCCCGCCGCGGTACTAATGTCCTTTGGCAAGACATTAATCTACATTTACCACACTCAACCCAGGTGTAGTGAGTAGGTAGGATTTATTCTGTGAATACACTGAGCGCTACGGTTGCCGGTGCTAAAGCCGGGGTAATAATATCCAAAGTCCTTTGGGAGCTCATAGATACGTCATATCATAGTGTGATATGCACTATCCAAGAACAGCATATTATTATATTTATTATATATATTTTGATGAACTGCTCCTTCCTTTTCTCACTACAGGTTGTGCAGTGTACACTGGAGAAGAAACTAAGATGGGCTTGAACTCTAAAACCAAAGGACAAAAGTTCTCTTGCATTGAATCGTGAGTATGCTTCACATGCTTTTATACATATTTGAGTTTAAAGTGGAGACTGTAGGCTGATATGCTTGCACAAAGTATGGTGCATATTCCCTCAAGGAAAGACAAAGGCACAATTAGGAGTACTCTTCTAAAGGTCGGGGTCACAATTTAACCAGACATATGGTGGAATACTCCTCATGAAACTTGGAAATAAACTTCAAAGTTTTTCTTTAGAATCCGCAAAAAGAGAATCAACCACAAATTCTATGTTGATTTGATTATAAGTTCTAACAAAAAAAAGATTTTGTTTTCGTTTTTAGTTTTCTGTTTCCCTGTACTGGAGTTTGAAATAATGATGTTGATGCTACTATAGCTGCTGCTGATGCATTGAATGAGCGATTAAAGTAGATGCATGAATGCTTGGGCTATCGTTAGTAAGATTACAGTGTCATATTAATCACAGGCCTTTTTAATAAGATATTTATCTTTTTATACAATGCTCACAGATAATGGAACCATTTCCATATTTCCTTTTATTTTCACTTTCATATCTTTTATCCAGAGTGATGAACTACTATCTTCTGTTCATGTTAGGGGTATTAGTATTTGAGGTTTCATTGTGTACGGGGCTCAAGTACTTCTACAACTCCAGGGATTACGTCCCGTTTTCATGGTACTTCTATGAAGTTGCCAAACCGGACTACGAGATCTCGGTAAGGATGATGAAAGTTATGTTCTGGGGTGGTAAGGACTAATGTGTATACATGTATCATTTTTTGTTGAAAGTTACGATGCAGGTTTTTCTTCACAATATGTAAAAAAACTTCTAAAATCATCAATCATCAATCAATTTCAATTTATTGTCAAATATTGAAAATTTGTTTTGATCACATTTTACAAACGTACAAAGAATCAAAATAACTTAATATACATAATATATAGCATATACTATGACATATAATCCTTCAGAATATTGAAGAACTTATTTTCACTATTACATCGCCAATGAGATGAACGTCTTCACTGATGTATTATCTTTGATTTGTTGTTGTTGTAATACTGTAATAGCTGGATATATGAAGCGTTTTGACCTGAGGATAGAGAGCTTTGGTTACTGTTTCTTACTTTGGCTTGAGCCGAGTTTTGGCTGATAAGATGCAAAAGTATGCAAGGAATTCCTTTCTACCAGGTACCCATTCACTTCACCTGGATGAAGACTGGCAAATGTACATGTATTGTAGTGTTTTCTCAAAGGATGTTAGGTCCATGGCAGGGATTCGTACCCTGAATCCCATTCTGTTAATATTGTTAAAAACCTATTGACATATAACTTTTGGGAGGCGTGGTGGCTCCGTGGTAGATCAGTGGTCTCGTAACCGGGAGGTCCGGGTTCGAAACCAAGTCGATGCGCTAGTGCCCTTTGGTAAGACATTATTCCTCATTACCAAGTCGCTCGGAGATGACTTAAAGCCCCTACGGTCCCCTGGTTGCTGACTTACAAGCTCTCACATGCTTTCGTAGCAGTCAGGTAAAACAAACTCAACCAACCAACCAACTTACTGAATACTTTCGTTGCAATGAACTGCTCCTGTTACACCTTTAACAATCCTGTTGGATAATCATGTTCCTCTTCATTCCTTCCTTCCTTTTATTTTCTGATCACAGTTTTTAGGAGTAATGGAGGACTTCCTATCATTTCTTGTGCTCTACAACTACATCATTCCAATCTCATTGTATGTTACTATTGGTAAGTGTCGTTATATTTTCCCACCTTCATACTATGTAAAGCTCTGTGAGACCAATTGTGTGAGAGCACTATATAAATGAACATATTATAGTTATAGAATAAGAAATAATTTGGAGAGCTAGACAAGGAGAAATGTTTTAAAAAAATGAAATTGGAGTGTGAGAGAAGAGGAACGTGGTGAAAAATGTGGGAGAGTGAAAGGAAAGGAAGAAATGAGAGGAAAGTAAAAAATGAAAGGAAGAATTGGTAACGATTGCGTATGAATATTTATGTAAAGAGGATGTTTGCTACAGGTTTTTCATTTATATATTATGATCTATGGTAGATGTTAACATGTTATTTTGCACGCGATATAGCAGCAATACACTGCAAGATATGATGCTGTAAGAGATAAATATTTATTGGAGTAGAAAGTGATGCAGAGATAGAGAGAAGAAGGAGAGAGAGAGAGAGAGAGGGGGGGAGAAAGACAGAGAGAGAGAGAGAGAAAGAAAGAGAGAGAAATAAAGAGAGAGAGAGAGAGAGAGAGAGAAAGAGAGAGAAAGAGAGAGAGATTGAGAGAAAGAGAACCATAAACAAAAGAAAGAAACTGAAAGTGAAAGAGACATACACACAGACAAACAGACTGATGGACAGATCAGAGAGACTGAAAGATTGACACAAAGAGGAAAATAAGAAGAAAAGAGGGAAAGACTGATTTTCAAGTTTAAAAAAATACATGCTATGCACAAGTGTATTACAATTTTTTAGTTGTATCATATAAAAAAACACATCTTTTATATGTATTTTTCTCCTTTACAGAAATGCAGAAGTTTCTCGGGTCCATGTTTATAGGATATGACATAGAGATGTACGATGAGGTAAGGAATCAAAGACAACATCAGAAATGTTTATGTTAGCTTTTTTTATTTATGTGTATTTATTACTTTCATAATTGCACCAGTGGTGCAGTATAACTCAAGTTAATAAAAACTACATGTAGGCCAACTGTAGGCTAACTGTAGGCCAAAACTCTAAAAAAAAAAAAAAGATAATAGAAGTACTTGAGATTTTATAGTGAGAGTAGAGATGTAAAGATAGAAAATAGAAAGATTGTTACATGTAGTTTAGAAGTTGGGGACTGAAAGACAGAGATGAATGCCGGATCAGAAGAAAAAATATGTGGAAATAAATGATAGGGCAGTCATCAAAGATTGAAAGGGAAGAGGATTTTAGAATAAGAAGATTGAAAGAAAGGGAGAGAGAAGAAAAGAGAGATGAAGAGAAAAGAGAGAGAGAAATAGAAAGGGTAAATAAGAGAGGGGAAAAGGAGATCATGCAAGGAAGAGATTGGGAGGGAAAAGAAAATTGAGAGAAATAAAAACAGAGAAAGAGAGAGAGAGAGAGAGAGAGAGAGAGAGAGAGAGGGGAGGGGGGATCCTAACAAACAAAACTTCATGACTGTGATGAGTAAACATTTTTTATAATCAGTCCAATTGGACAAATAAACAAATCACCCCACATTCATTAATTGCCTCCATCCTCTGTATCACCATGACAACAGAAAACCAACGAGCGTGCCGTAGCCAACACGTCTGATCTCAACGAGGAGTTGGGCCAGGTGGAGTACATGTTCACGGACAAGACCGGTACTCTTACCGAGAACGAGATGAAGTTCAGACAATGCTCCATCAATGGGGTCAAGTACATGGAGGTCAAAGGTCAGTTGCAGCCGCAGAAGGAAGAGGGCGAAGAGGTTGAGGTAAGTGAAGTTCAATTTATTCAGTTGTCTGTGTATTTGCGGCTGTATGTTGTAGTATTTTACGGTTATATGGCAGTTTCTTGCTACATTTGAGGAATTTGAATGAAAACATGTAAGCCAAATTTATATGTTGATTACATTCCATAAAATATTTCCCAATCCTTTCTGTTCTGTTTATAGATGTGATGACCGTTTAAAAGAAATTTATTATTTATATTTGTTCTTCACATGATCTATGATTTTCTGGCTGTGACAAGCTGTGACAAAATTAATTAATGTTTCATGAATTGTAAAGTTGGATGTCATGGGAAACTGATTGCTTCTAGATGAACACTAAAAAAACACAATTACAATTGCAATCTTGTCTCAAGAGATAATTTTTTGTGACATGTACTTTTACATGTAATTTATTGTCACAGTAGGGATTAAGCTTGATATCTCAATAGAAAACAACTAGAAAAGCATGATTTCATTAATTGCTGTCAGGTATTACCTTTGATTTAACCCCCGTGTGAATATGGACATCAAAATGAAAATTGGTGTTGTTCATGACAATAGTCAAATTGAATTTTCTTGTATTTGATGTTTGTTTTTTCTTGTAGTATGACAAAGAGCAGTTCTTACTCACCATGGCCCTATGTCATACTGTCCATGTACACAAAGAACCAGGTTCATCCAATGGAGTAAAGAACGGTAACGTCGGTGAGACACCCATGCTGCAGTATGAAGCATCCTCACCAGACGAGAAAGCTCTTGTGGAAGCAGCAAGCCAGTAAGTCTGATACTACACACTGCTTCTCTGTTTGCATCCATACATATATAACCGTTTACATGTACATGTACATTGCAGGCTTTTTTTCTAAACCATTGGTTGGGATGTTGAATTTTCTTCTTAGCACTATTCCATGCAGTAAAATCTCTAGCTTTCACATTAATAGTAAAAGGTTTGACATTCTGAAGGTCATATTTCAATAAACACCCACTGGATTAAGGCCACAAAAATCTTCTTTTTCTTCCAAGTCTTCCATGGTTTGCCTCTTGGTCTTAGGCCAGTTACTTTTAATTTCTAGGATTTATCACTGGGGCGACCGAAATTGGTGTACATATACCTGTCAGCTACAATTCTATGATATAAAAGGTAAAATGTGTCGTGGACATACATGTAACTTGTGACACTTCATGAATGATAGGGGTCAAAGCTAGGGGTTAGGTTTTAAGTTTTTGAATTTTTAATATAATTTTGAAAGTATAAGTTCTTATTCAATGAAACTTGGACTAAAGGGTTATCAAGTATCCCCAATCATGTGAGGAGAATTTCAGGTCACAAAGTCAAGGTCAAAGGTCATTTAAGGTCAACAAACTTAGACCATGTTGTGGCATCATCATCAAAAACTTAACCTGAGGTTAAGTTTTTGAATTTTTAATATAATTTTGAAGGTATAAGTTATTATTCAATGAAACTTAAACTAAAGGGTTATCAAGTATCCCCAATCATGTGAGTAGAATTTCAGGTCACTAAGTCAAGGTCAAAGGTCATTTCCGGTCATCAAACTTAGACTATGTTGTGGCATCACGTTAAGATCTTGAATTTTTATCGTAATTTTGAAAGTATACATTCCTATTCCATGAAACTTGAACATAAGGGTTATCAAGTATCACCAATCATGTGATTAGTCTTTTAGGTGACAAAGTCAAGGTCAAATGTCATTTCAGGTCTGCATATTCTTAGTCAATATTCACTTCAAAATGCTGATTAGATTCAGAGGATTTCATTTTGGGGGGCCTGCTAATGGGCCTACCTGCCTATAAATAATGTCCCTACCTCAATTTTTCATCATATCGAATTGCGTAATGCAGGCGAGACCGCTGAGAGCGTTTCACTTGTTTGTTGTTGATGTTTCTGTCGTTGTTGAGCAATTGGAAGTACATTGTACATGTTAGATCAATGGGTCATAGTATTAGAGAAGGTATACCAATATTTATAATATTTTTACCCTAGTCGTCTTCACTCCTTTTCTTCTCATTCTAATGTTTTTTGCCCGCTTGTCTGTACATGTATATATAAATGTTTATTCTTGTTTTGTCTTGTATCTCATATTATCTCCTCATCTCTCACACCATTAGGTATGGTACAACATTCCTAGGAGGCACCCAAGAGTACCTTGAGGTCAAGCACAAAGGTCAGACGCTACGCTACCAGATTCTTAACGTCCTGGAGTTTGATCCGACCCGGAAGTGCATGAGCATCATTCTGAAAACACCTACAGGTGAGGATTAATATGAATTCATTTCTGTCTGGTAAAGCTAAAGAATTTAACCCTCTCTATCTAAACCAGTCTTTTTTTATAGAGCAATTTGTTCAAAGTTCATTAGAGAGAGAGAGAGAGAGAGAGAGAGAGAGAGAGAATACTAGTTATTGTTAGGATCTTATTTGTATCAACTTACACTCAACTTCGGTGTCAATTCAATTTGAATCCGAATATCTATCAACCTTGTAAATACATGTACAATTATATAAGATTGTACAACACATGCTGTTGTGACAAAGGCTCCATGGACAATATCCTACACCGACCAAATTCTTAACCCCAACGCAAAACCTAACCTTAAACCCTATTGCAACCCTTACGTATACTTATGACGAAATATAGCATGGAGCAATTGTTGCTTGAGGCTAGAGCAAATGTCATATTGCTGTATGAAATATTTCAAAATGGTCCCAAGTTTATTTTAAGTACATTTACATGTACCAAGAGTAAAAATTGTATTGCAATTCCAACAATAGGTCTGAATTTTTCTTTTTATGTGTGTGTGTTTCATGTGTCAAGGAGAAAACCTGCTTCTATGCAAAGGCGCTGAGTCAGCCCTCTTAAGAAAGAGCATCAGTGGAAAGAAGGGCGAAACAGATCAACATGTCAGCGATTATGCTATGGTGAGAAGAATAATAGACCCTGATAGTCTAGACGTAGACCAGTATGGTTTTCTTAATGAACATTCAGTCAAACCTCAATAGACCCCGATAATCTAGACCTAGACCTGTAAGGTTTTCTTAATTAACATTCAGTCAAACCTCAATAGACCCTGATAATCTAGACCTAGACCTGTAAGGTTTTCTTAATGAATATCCAGTCAAACCTCAATAGACCCTGATAATCTAGATTCAGTCAAACCTCGATAGACCCTGATAATCTAGACCTAGACCTGTAAGGTTTTCTTAATGAATATCCAGTCAAACCTCAATAGACCCTGATAATCTAGACCTAGGCCTGTAAGGTTTTCTTAATGAACATTCAGTCAAACCTCGATAGACCCTGATAATCTAGACCTAGACATGTAAGTTTTTCTTAATGAATATTCAGTCAAACCTCAATTTACCCTGATAATCTAGACCTAGACCTGTAAGGTTTTCTTAATGAATATCCAGTCAAACCTCAATATAGACTCCCTAAAGTGGTCTTTGAATTGTCTGTCAACTCAAAATTATTTTAATAATTTAATAAATTCTTTGGTATGAATCTATGTCTATCTATGTATCCATATACATGTACCATGTAAATACCACAAATTTCTATTGTTAAATGGACGTTTGATATGAACCTTATGAACCTTATGAACCTTTATAGGCATGTGCTCTTAATGTGCACAATTATCTGATTTAGGCCATAATGAAGAACACTTTTGAAAGGAAGTAAATGTGGTCTTTTTGACAGGGGGTGTTTGTAGGCAGGTGCTCAGTCATGTTGGTCTATTAAATCAGGAATTTGTTTTATAAGTTATGCCCTTGGCTCTTAGGTCTCATTTTGATCTCCTCTGGGCCTAACTTTAAAATAGATATAATGTATTTCGACAGAGTAATGAGCAGGATGTGCTTAATTAATGCACCCAGCTCTAGGACAGTCCTTTATAGAAATATTAGTGTTCTAATCCTCCTGTCCCTTTGCACAATACCTTGTGGGTCAGAGTGCTTCAATAGACTTCCCCTTCATTGCTACCGGGGCTAGACTCGATAAGCTTCACTTTTTCTAGCCCCATCTACATTACCTACCATTTTATGTGTTAATGTTGATGTTTGTTAACTGATGTAGATTTTCATTGTTCTTTTATGCGTATGTAGGCCTACCGTATCTGTTTTCCATTTGCTCTATGTGTCAAATGTGTACAATGTATTTTCTTACCTTTTATATTTGTCTGGTTTTTAATGTGGAAAATAAATGAAATGAAATGACTCTTAAAATGAATACCCTTTTTTATGAAGTACAGACACATTCTTTCAGGGATGCCAGTTTTCAGGCAATAACCTTAATTCAGACCCTGGCGATTTATTATCAGGTTATAGTTTAGGCTTTTTTGTGTACAAATAGCTCATTTTAGGTGATTTTCAGGCCTTTGGATCAACTTTAACTGGCATCCCTGATTCTTTGGATGTGGACACTATTCTGTTTCTGTCAATGGGTTAGGAACATCCAATTCTGATGAGTTATACACGTAATTCATTTAAAATGCTGAGAATCTCCTCTTAGAATCAAATTTTTAACTAAAATGCATCAAGAATCTCTTTGATGGTTTTGTGATACTGGGTCACATATATGTAAAGTTCATCAAATGGCATGGCTCTTTGTTTTTCAGGAGGGTCTAAGAACACTGTGTTTTGGTCAGAGGAAACTAAGTGATGATACTTACGCTGGGATGGAAGAAAAGTTGAGACTGGCCGCTACAGCTTTAGATGACAGAGAAGAGAAGGTAAGAAGATAAATTGTTCTTTTTTTACCCTTGTCACTACAATTGCTCTTCCATAGGTTCCTGAGTTTCTTATTATGCAAGCATTTCCAGGCACCCATTTAGTGTACCTGGATCAAGAGGGACACATGTGGGTGGAGAACCTCGCCCAAGGATGTAATCACCAGGCAAGGATTAAACCCATGCCCTCTTGTATGAGAGGCAACACGCTTCACCAGTATACATGCACTACAGTGCTCCTATATCCATGATGTCTTGATTAAATTGTTTAAAAAAAAATTAAGGTCTTTCTTGATATCAGGAAATCATTTGCCAAAATATACATGTACATGTTGATTAAGAAATAATAGGTGTATCACCCATGTGGTCCGTTGGACTTGTATTCTAGGGCATGGACAATAATCATGTTCAGTATTTTAATGTTATTAAATTCAAAGTGGCAATTCAGAGAGGAATTTATCATCCTAATTTTTGTGTACTAATATTTTTTGTAATTTGTAATTTGTATTCATATCATTTTATTTCATTTTATTCATATTTTTATTCAAGAGTGTAAGAAGAATAAAAGGTGCCAATTTGAGATGGCAAAGCTGGTTCAATTGGACCTGTAGAAAATTCTGAATAATGATTTCTTTTTTCCTTGATTTAATACAGCTCTCAGAAGCATATGACATGATAGAGCAAGAGCTTCATCTGTTAGGAGCTACAGGGGTCGAGGATCGCTTGCAGGATCAGGTGGCTGAGACTATGGACGCTCTCAGAGAAGCAGGGATTAAGGTAATCTATGTTAATCCAAACTTAATCCTATTTAGGATGGTGTGAAAAGTGAAAATTGTTATGGGGTTAATTGCATTTTTGATCCAATCTTTATCGTATTTAGTTCGAGTAAAGACTTTTTCTTGTTCCATTGTAAAAGTTCAACATTACATTTGAAACCTAAACAGTCAAACCATAGCAGATAAAACACATTGTATAATTAAAGATCTGAAAATGTGAAGGGGAACTACATGTACATTAGCCAATGGTCTTTTGAGGCACGCAAAGATCACGAAGATTAGGTCAGTATAAAACACAAAAATTGGGTGGGTGATTTTTTTTTCCTTATCTTTGTTCCATGTTCATTTTTCACATTTCATGTTACACATTGTCAGCTTTTTGTTATTTCCTGTATCTGAACAAGAATGAAAGAAAATTCTGTTTTAATAATTTCCTCTGCAATTTGGCATTTTCTCTGTTGCTTTAAATAATGAATAACAGGTAACATGGATAAAGGTCACAATGGTCAAGGAATGTTATGTAAGAATAACTCAGGAATACATGTAACTGAACACATAATTAATAGTATAAATTTATTTGTTGCTTATCAAATTTCGATTCAAATTTAAGGAGCTTTATCTTCACAGCTTAGGCCAGGAAGCCCCAGAAGAAAATGACATCATTTTAGCATTGGTTTGTAATGAAATTTGATCAAAGTTTTGACAAATCTTTTCTTTTGATGTCCATTCCAGATCTGGGTACTGACAGGAGACAAGCAAGAAACAGCGGTCAACATCAGCCATTCTTGTGGCCACTTCAAGGATGGAGTGGTAGAACTCTTACTGGTCAAGCAGGATGTTGAGACAACATGTGTCCAGACCCTCACAAGACTTGCAGAACAGTAAGTGATTTTTCTTCATTAAAACCTTGTTCACACCTGGGGGGTGTTTCATAAAGCTGTGCGTAAAGTTACGCATGACTTTACAAATGATTTTAATATGAAGAGCCAAATGGGATGCCCAAAGTTTTTCCTGACATTTTAAGAAAGTGTGACTGTATTTCCCATAATTTCAATTAAATTGTAGCCAAAAATACACTTTACATTGAAATGTTTTGTTAATAATGATAAGGTTAATCTACATCTGCATATTTCAACTTTAGCTTATGCAATTGAAAGGATTTGAGAATCCAATTTAGCTCATCATATTCAAGTCATTCGTAAAGTCATGCGTAACTTAACAAACAGCTTTATGAAACACCCCCCTGGTGCATGTTCACACATACTGTATAGTTATATACAGTACGTGTGCTATACAAATTCATTTTGGTCAAAACTGGGAGGAAAAGAAAGAAAAAATGTGTAAAAAATCCAGCAAGAATATAAAAGAAGCAAGAATTCTGTCTTCAATACTTGTACAAACAAAACACAAGGGAAAATATTGAGAGATTTCTTTGTAGTGAAAAACAACAATCTTACAATTGAATATAGTTAATGGTGTTTTCTTGGAGAGAAAATGACAGAATAGTATTTATCTCTGTTGTACTTTATTTGCAGAATGAAGCTAGACCCTAAGAAGCGATATGCCCTGGTGGTTGACGGACCCAGTCTGGCCTTGACGATGAAACATTACCCGATAGAGTTCAGGGATCTCTGCTTAGATTGTGAAGCTGTGCTGTGCTGTCGTATGTCACCTTTCCAGAAAGCACAGGTATGAAAAATGTTAGCCACAAAGGAATCTTTTACCCAAACAATTTTGATGCAGGCAATATAAGCAACAATGACAATTATTGTACTTTTTGCTGTCAATTGAATGTATGGGAGAAACATTGTTGTTAACGGGAAGGACGAGGTCTGGTAAAGGTGACAAATGAGTTATGATCTTTTTAATTTGTTTTCTGTCATTTTGAAAAAATAATATAGTAGAAACATTCCCTGACAGGGATTGCTTTTTGAATACTTTTTATGAAAATATGAAATCCATGTAGCTTGAAACTTGGATCAAAGTTCCACAACACATTTGTGTTTAGTCCCATATACCTGTTTCGGTGTGCAGTGCTTTTCATCGTAAGTGATTTTGTGTCGATTTGTAATCATTGTACTGTTGTTCATCTGATTCTTAGAATTTAAATGAATGGAAAAGAGGTTTTGAATGACATAGTGAGTGGAATCTACTAGCCTTACTAATTTTAAATGGTAAAATACTTGATAAACTTTTGATTGAGAATATGAAAGTTAACATGGTTCCGTTTTTTGTTGTTGTTAGGTTGTGAAATTAGTGAAAGAGTCACCCACCAAACCCTCTACCATGGCCATCGGTGATGGTGCCAATGATGTTAGTATGATCCAAGAAGCGCATCTTGGGTTAGGTAAGTATCAAGTGCTGAAGATGGTGATGGTGGTGATGATGAATATGATGATAATGATGGTTATGGTGGTGATGATCTTTAAGACTGGGTAGACCTTAAAGCCCCACTGTACTACTTGTAGCAACTTGCTCCCTCTATATAGAAAACAAAGCCTAAGTGGTGCCTGTTGATCCCCCATGATCCTCTTTTTTTAATGTTAATTGAGAGCTGATTTGATGAGATAACCACCTGTCAGTGACCACGCTAATCCCTCCTGGCCAAACTAGTGCAGAGGGGCTTTAAATGATTTCTCTAAAGTAACAATCTTTAAGACTTGACATTATCTATTATTCAATGAGTTAGGATTTGGGAACATCCAATTATGATGAGTTATATATCATTTCAAAGCTTAGAGTCTTGTCTTTTAGAATCAGACCTAAACTAAAAGTCATATCTTGCTACTCTTTGATGATGTTGGGGTGCCATGTCACAATTATTATCCACCTACTGCCAGCGAAGATATCAGTTTCAGTGCTTATTATAATCATTATCATGAAAGTTCATCTTTATTTTTGATACATACATGTATGTTTGAGAGTTAAACTTTTGATCTCAATACAAAAAATCCTTTGTAGCTGTTCAGCTATAGCCTTCATTAGCCATTTGACCTGACTTGACCTTTCTAACCATTATAATCAATTTGAACTTTTTTTTCCTCTAGGAATCATGGGTAAGGAAGGCCGCCAAGCGGTACGCTGCAGCGATTACGCTTTCTCTCGTTTCAAGTTTCTCCTCCGAATTCTTCTCGTCCATGGCCAATGGTACTACCATAGAATAGGAATCACTGTCCAGTACTTCTTCTACAAAGTAAGTTTTACTCAAAATGAAGGTGATTTAAGTTACTTGTAGTTGTGAGTGCCCTTTTTTTTAATCAATGCATTTATTCAGCCTCCCCTCTATGTACATTGTCATAGGGTACAAAGAAACGCTATGTACAATATTCCCAAAATAGTCAACTTTATGGCACAAAATTTTTAACTTACAGCTCAACTCTTGTAATAGTAGATGATCAAGCTTCCATAAACTTGCTGGAATCAGCCTTGTTAAATACCAACTGCCATTTAATTACACACAGAGACCACATATTACCCACACGGTATGAGACTTTTAAATTGTACATTAACCTTGATTTCCTTCTCTTTTTTCTTACTCAGCCAAGACACATTTTCTACCAAAATCATTTTGCACTTTTCATTCATATCAGTTGCATTTGATAATACATATAGGCCTACAGAAGGTGCAGAAGATAACTCCTAAAATGCATATATGTACTCATCATTGTTACCTCATATTTATTGTTTTATTTTTCAGAACTTTGCCTTCATCACTGCCCAGTTCTACTTTGCCTTTTTCTCTGAGATGTCACAACAGGTAAACCATTGTGTAGTTTTAGAGAACAACTTGCAAACATTTTTCTAGATCCACTCTTCATCCCATCCAACGCATTGAAAAACACTGCACACAGATATGGGTAAACGGGCTGCACAATTCGGCAGCATAAAAATGTTGCCCAAAAGAAAGCTATTTCTTGTTATATTTGGAATATGATGGCATCTTTAGAGACATTCTCTCCTTGTGATAAGCTACTACGATATTCTTTCACATGGGAATAGAAAGAATTCAAATGAAAGCTCACAAATTACTTTTGTTTACCTTTAGTAGAACTAAATCTTCTTTTAATTTTTTTATTTTTTGTTTGTTTTAATTTCTTCTCCAGCCTATGTTTGACAGTATGTACCTGACCATGTTCAACATCACCTTCTGTGCATTACCCATCTTACTGTTCGGTATCTTTGAGCAACATCTTCCGGCAGAGATGCTTCTGAAGAATCCTAAGCTCTATAAAGATAGTCAGCGTAACTCCTACTTCAAAATGTGGAGGAATTGCTACTGGGTCGTATTAGGTGAGTTTGGTTATTGTTAATTATTACCAATGTTATTGGGTATATTGCGTCACCTGTTTGTGGGAGGAAAAGCAAACCAAATCAGTGTATACTCAAGGCTCTCCTGGTGTGACAGATTGGGATGGGGTTGGGTTGAGTTTGGTTGAGAGGTATGCATCATCCGATTGGCCCTATGCACCATTGATCTTAAAACTTGGGTTAGGATTAGGGCTAGGGTTAGGTTTAGAGTTACATTTAGAGTTACGTTTAGGGCTAGGGTTTGGTTTAGAGTTAGGTTTTAATAGGGCAAAGGTTAGGCTTTGGGTTGGCTTCAAAGGGATGACTTACATGTAGTTCTTGGTTAGGTTTAGACTGAGGATTGCCAGTTAACTGCTTGAGTTAGATGGTTGCAAAGCTATGAGTTCAACATGGATGAGACTTCTAGATTGAGATGAGCATGTCTGAATGTAAAGCCTATGAAAATCACATTTCTGTATAATACATTGTATTGTACAATGTATATCGACAATAACTCTTAAATCTTATTCTGAATCTAGCTTTGATCCCTGAATCCTTTAAGCTTGGATTCCTGTATCCTTGTTTCCTTAGATCCTCTGATCACTGGATCCTTGTATCCTATATCAATGGGTACTGGGAGTTTTTGATCCCTGGATCATGTGGTCTTTGAATCTTAGATCTTTTGGTTCTGGGGTCTCTGGATCCCTTGATCTTTGGATTGTTCGGTACCTGAGTCTTTGGATCTTGGATTCCTGGATCTTTGTATCCCTGGATCTATGGATCCATGGATCTTTGATCCTTGAACCACTGGATCTACAGGTCCCTGGATTTTGGATTCTCAGCTCCTTGGGATCCTTGCATCCCTGGATCTTTGGATCTTAGATCTTCAATCCTGGATATTAAATCTTAATCTGGAATATCTGATCTTCCTTGTTTCAGGTATCTACCAGTCTATTGTCTTCTTCTTTGGAGCAATGCTTCTTCTCAAGGATGATGTATCTCCTATGCAGAATATGAAGGTAAGATCATCAAAAAATGTTATAACCTACTAAAGACAGTTCTTTTTAGAAATAATTTGAAGTAATCCTCAGTATTGAGATCTGCTGAAGAATCTGCATATATGGTTTGGTTTGGTTTATTAAAATACTGAACCTGGCAACCCTTCGGCTGAATTACATTCAAAGTAATTAAGTATTCTTAAAACAGGGTCTTGGATTTTCAGCTCTTGTGATCCTTGTATCCCTGGATCTTTGGAAGAAGACAACAGTGCATATGAAGGGAGAATGAGTCAGATAAAATCTTAGAACCAGGAGAGACTTGAACTTGCAACATCTATGTTTACTGGGTAGCAACCCATACCACTAGGCCGTTTCTGGTCCACTCAAAACAAAGATCCTACTTCTCTCTATTTTGACGCATTAAAGGGTTGTTCACATAAGGCGCAGTTTACTACTGCTTTGTGATTTCCACCATTACTTGCTATTCATTTACAGGTATTACAAAAAATAGCTGCAGTTTGATGTGTGCTGTGTGAATGAGCCCTAATATTTGTACTCTGTAGTAGGACAGTGCCTATAAATGTTAGGAAGCATCATTAATTTCCTTCATATACAACATCAACATTGCGCCTTTATTCAATAATGAATTTCTCTCATGTTCATTACAGAACTATGGTCTTTGGTCTTCGGTACTCTTGTGACGACAGGCTGTGTGCTGGTTGTAAATTTCAAGGTAAGCCAAGTTCACACTTCTGGGCATGGGGAAATTGTTTGTTTGTTTGTTTTTTTGTTTATTTTACCTGACCGGTAAGAAAGCATACATGTATGTATGCTTGTAAGTAAGCAACCAGCTGACCAATGGCTTTAAGTCCTCTTGGAGGGACTTGGTAACGAGGATTAATGCCTTTAATACCAAAGGGCACTAGTGCCTCGACTTGGTTTCGAAGCCGGGACCTCTTGGTTAGGAGACCAATGCACTACCACTAAGCCATCATGCCTCCTGCCTATATACAGTCTTCTGAGTCCCCAGGGTGTAGTTTGGGAGTATCAGAGCAATTGCTAGGTTTAAAGTATGCAAATGACATATTTATATGTATTATCCTATCAGGGAGAATTTTCCCTTGGTATTTTTTATTGAAATTCCCCATCATTTACTCAGTCACCTTAATGGATCTTTCGTATGTGGATTAAATTTGAGCTGATCTGTAGGAGCTGCAACCATTTCTAAATTTGTGAAGGTAGAATATGAATTCTATGAAGGGTATTCTAGCAACTTATATGTACACTGTATGAGACTCCAATGGAATCCAATCCAATCTGAGTATTTGTAGATCGCAAGCATCATTTTGTTATTTGAATTATCTAAAAGCTGCTAGTGATACTGAAATAACTGCATGTTCAGCCCATTATTGACTTACGTAGTGGCTAGTTGTAATAAAATGTGAAGAGATACATGTACCTCGTGCTGAGTTTTAAAAGTAGACAGTAGATCACAAGAAATAAAGTGCAGCTATTGGGAGACTGTTCCAAAAGTAAAGTCCTAGTATTTCTAAAGTCTAAACTTGTTTTATTGTTCATTTGATTACAGCTGTGTATAGAGATATGCAACTGGGATGGCTTTCAGATAGGTGGTATGATTATACAACTCCTTGGCTACCCAGTTCAAGTGGCTCTCTTTTCAGGATTAATATGGTAAGTACAAGAACAGTGGTGTAGCTACAGGCGCCCCAGCCCCTAAAAAAAAAAAGTAATAATAATAATAATGATAATTGTTTTTAAATAAATAAATGAAGAAGAAAGAAAAAATGAATATATGAATAAATGAATACATGAATACATGAATATATTGAAGGAAGAAAAAAAAAAGGTCAAAGAAAGAAGGGAATGTGGAAGGCAACGTTGAAAACCCTCCTAACTTGAGGACCATTCCCCCCACTTTTCATCCTCCTAGTAAGGACATTGCATGCACACCCCCCATAACCTCACTGCCCCTCAATGGCTAGACTTCTGCCATGTGTCTTTACAAGAATACACATGAAACATGGAATGCATACAATCTTTAACTTTAATGGCAAGAAATCACTGTGCATGTAGGAAGTATAGAGGGAATGTTTGTAAATATTGTTGAAATCTAATCATTTTACTGTGTCTTCATTCCAATGAAACCTTATAAAAAACTACTGCACACAACACATCTATCCATGTATGTTTTGGATATAATAAACTTCTTTTATTTGATGGGTTGACACACAATGTGTGTATGATTTTTATTTCCATGATGAAAAGTATTTATTGATGAATTTATCTAATATTTTTGTTTGTTTGTTTATTAATATAATTTTTCCCCATTTCTCTTTTTCTTATTGCAGGCATGATATATTTCCAATGTAAGTATTCTGTATGAAGTAAAATTGTGATTATATTATATGTCATTTGTGTTTTCAAATGAAGAGGGGGTCACTGGAGAGTTGAGCCATTCTTTACTTTTTAGTCAATATTCTCATATTTGGAAATTGAAGTACACTGTACAATTGCTATGTTATAGTGTGATAAAGAAACGAGGTGAATTTATACTGTAGAATAATTGTCTTCTCTGTCATTTAACTACATTTAACAAGAAGAAATATATAATTTAGACTTTATGCAAGAAATCTCTCTCTCTTCTTTTCTCACTCTGTAATTCTGTTTTGCCTCCTCTCTCTCTCTCTCTCACACACACACTCACACACACTATTCCTCTCACTCTCCTTCCCTCCCTCCTTCTCCCTTTCTCTCTCTCTCTCTCTCTCTCTCTCTCTCTCTCTCTTTCTCCATCCCTCCCTCTCTCTCCCTGTCTCTCTCTCTCTCTCTCTATATATATATATATATATCTACAGCTCTGTCTTTGATAGCACTGGTCTATACTGGGTCTTCTTCGAGGCCCATAACAGTTGGACCGTGTGGTTCTGGATCCTCGGGGTAATAGTAGCTTGCTTCCTACCAGACTATATCTTCAAGACCATCTGCTACTACTTCTTTCCCAGCAGAGCGGTGGTTGTTAGGGTGAGTATTACCGAGGGACATAAAAGTGGATGCATGGGACTGTGTAGGGTGTTTATTTGATGATGTTGCTAGAGTGTTGCTAGGGTGATATTTTATGCCGAATTATTTTTTTGAACTATTTGCAAAGGTCTCAGTACTTTCAAATTCCAGGAATTCATTAGATGTTGGGTAAAGTGTTGTGCAAGTTGTACAGTGAAACCTGTATTTAAAGACCGCTCAAGGGAGACCCAAAAAAGAGAGTTTCAACATTATATGGTTTTCATCTCAGTACTAGGGCATTTTTCCAGCTATAAGTGTGTTGTCAAAAAAATTCATCAGGATTAAATATCTTTTCACAAATGATTATGGATCTTTTAATAAAATTTGTGAAGTTCAAAACCTGGGCCCCGTATTACAAAGAGTTGATATCAATCGCAACCATGTACATAAGAGATAGGAGACTGCAAACTTGCGATTGATTGGAGGACTTACGATTGATTTGGATCAATCGTAACTCTTTGTAAGACGGGGCCCTGGACTTTGTATTTTCCAGTCGAACATAGTCCTGTAGGGAGCCTGTCTGTTCCATCAAACCTTGTGCTATCAGTTGAGAGCCAGAAGGGCATTAAATAAATTATAAATTATGAATTATAAACCGCTGAGTTAACACCCTTCTGGCTCTCAACATTCAATAAACACAGAGTGCTCCTAAAGAAAAACAGCAGCAAATGATTGTTATGGGCATGAATATATCCCATGATTGGATAACGTCCATGTGAATATTTCAAAGATTAGCTTAACTCACAAGGTGTAACCAAGGTGTTTTGTCCCTAATATGTTTCTGACTTCATCAAAGATTTTCATTCACCTGATGATCGTATGAAGATGATACCCCTACTGTAGCTTGGATAAGACAAAGTATGAAGGAAAATGGTACTTTGAAAGTTGATCTTCAATATGCCATTATACTTTGTAATGTACAGTGTATTAGATTTAAAAAAATGATCAGACTGGATTTGCATTTGTATTGATGCATCAAGTCTAATTTACATATTCACCAATATGTTTAAGGTTTGATGATATATGTATAAATACATGTAAGATGTACCTCATGTGTCAGCTAACCCGCCCATTTATCTTCCACAGTTATCTCATCTCATAGCCCGAGTCCTACAAGTGTTTGACAAGCTAGGGTATCTAACTTCTGTATTAGAATGATTTGCATCCATTTGCCCCCTTTCCCTCCCCTAGTGCTTTAGCTTGTAACCTGGTCTGGTGTGGTTTGTTTAAGTTCTAAACAATCTTTGCAAAGTTCTGCACTGGTCCACTAACTCAGTAAGGAATAAGTTGAATTCATCATCAAAAGTGTTGGGTTCTTTTCTGTAGAGGGTTTTGCAAGATGTATAATGTATCAGAATACTGTAAGCAAACCTGTAGGCATGCATTTAAGTACAATGTATATTGTACACATACATAAAGATCTTGGTGATAACAGATCACAACTAATGAGCTTTTTCTTCCATACCTTGGTCAATGATTTGACTTGATTCATATTTTAGTCTGGTTTATGTTTGGCTCTGCTCAAAACCTTCAGTCTGGTGAGTGTGAGACTGTTTCAGGTTCTCAGCGACAGCACAATGTACCTCCTCCCTTTGGCTCTTTAAGGCTGCATCCTTGAAACAAGAATTAACCCTAAATATTTTGTTGGAGATTTATGAAATGAATGGAAGTTTGAAAGACGCATTGCCCGCTGTTTTGCGATTAACTGCATGAATATGTATATCACAGAGACGTTAACAGAGCATTGTGTATTAGAAAACAGGCAAAAAATCCAATTCAAAATGGATGCAATTTGTATCCCATGGTCCCAACATTCAATAGCAGAGATTGTTGTTTAAGCTTCTACATGTTAATCAACTTGTAAGTTTGTCAGTTCATCCCTGCACATGACCTTGCTTTATGGCAGAAGTTGTGACCTTGCTTCAGTATTTTTATCTTGGAATTGTTAGCTTTGAAGCATGGAGAATGAGTAGACACTGGTCTGGATTCATCGACTCACAATTCACAATTATTTTTAGTAGATGTTGTTATGGATGAGTAGCAGTTTAATTTCAATATAAAAGCATGAGGAGCCAGTTAGAATCAACGTGATTTGAAGTACCGGTACCGGTATGTACTGTATGTACGGTATGTACGGTATGTTTGCAGTCGTTAAAAACAGTTGTATTTTAGGTTATTGTTTGTTGTTGTTATAGTTAGACCATGCAGATGTCCAGCATAACAAAAATGTGTCTATTTATTTATTTATTTATTTATGTATTTTTTTTACAGAATAGACTTATTCTGTTTGATTGAGTTTGGTGATATGGATGTACATGTACATGTAGGAGAGTAAAAGAGGGATCTACTTGTATCTATAGTATGGAGAAATATAAGGGTAATAATTTCTCTGTTTGTGATGGACATGAACAGAGAAAAGGACTTTGAATATGGATGGCATAATTAAAAAAGGTTCACATATTTGGATGAAAGATTTATTTAAATCCCAAACGGTAATAATCGTAAGCATTGGAGATTTTAAAAATCAAACTTTTGAAAAAGATGAATTTAAAAAACACACAGCTCTTTTAAATATTTTATTTCTGTTTGTCTATGGATAGTTTCCATTCATATTATAAGATTTTGTTTATTTCCTGTCAGCTGTTTTTAAAAGCAGAACTACAAGCACATTTAGACCTACATGTACATGAAGAAGAAGGTAACAAAATAATATTTTAGACAAACGTTTAAAAGGTGACGGTTTATCACATTATTATTGCATGTCAGCATTTTGGAAGATATTATAGCACGTAGTGGTGAATATTTCAATAATATTCTTGACAAACAAACAGATAATGAACAAAAAAAAAAAAAACCTCTCGAAAGATATGAAAGGTTGCCGTGATGGTCCAAAGAAAAGTATATAAAACATGACATGTAGATACAGTGTGGATCTGTTTATGTCATGAGATTTTTAATTCAAAAGAAATTGCTGGGCAATGCAGGTAAAATGTTATATTCTACAGTTATATATTCTCTATTTTTGAATGGGTCCTCTTTTTTTACAAGAAAGATAATGGGTACCAATATATTGCAATTTAAAAAAGTATTAAAGTCTTTTTTCCGTAAAGAACTTTGTCTAATATGTCAACTTGAATGTTTTGTTGGAAAATGTGTTCCAATCTTTCCACTGATTAATTCATAATGCACGTGCTTATGTAAGGTATAATTACTATGACCGTCACAAAGGATTGGTGAATATATACATGCATGGGGTTGCGGTAATTGATTTATTTTTTTTTGTCTTTGGCCAATGATGTGATGCATGCTGGGTCATGATATTAGCCACAAAGTTATTGAATGAAGAGTTTTTGATAATTAATGATGGGAAATTGAAGGAGCTTACTGAAGCTGCTGTGAAACTTCCACTTTGAGAATTTAGTTCCCATCCTTCTCTCCAATGGCCACCCCACCCCCAAGAGTCTGGTAGTTGTCCAACTAAATTGTATTCTGATCAGCTGCATGGAGTAGAAGTGATGTAGAAGTTGACTGCCAATATGCAATCAATTCTTTTGATGTTGAAGATCCCAAGATTGATTGCAGATTTGTGAAGCTTTGCAGCACTTGTAATGACTAACACTTGTCTAATATTTCTAATTTTTTATTTTAATTTTTTATAAATGGATAACTTACTGCACAGATTCACAAAGATTGTTACCCTCACTATACGACTGTACCTTGCATACTTTTTACGTATGAAGGGTGTGATTTTTAATGCACCTTTAATGGTGGATGACTTTCAGTGTAGTATGAGGAAAATTCTAATGATAGAATAATAAATGTTATGATTTCATCTTTATTCACCAAAGACAATATTGGTGACTACTGACTTCAAAGTTATATATTTGTTCAATAATCATATACTATGTGAAATATGCCAAAAGCTATTGATCACATTGATAAAGTTTTCCTTTTTTTTTCAACTTATATAAATTTTCATAGATATAAAATTTAATATAAATAATGTTATATTAATAAAATTACCTTCCATGATAAAGATATGGTGATAGTGGTAGAGAGTGCACTTTTTTAGAAACCTCATATGCATTTAAACATTTTCTGTTGCTTTTCCCCACATTTTATTTCCCATGCATCCGCAACATGGCTTATTTACGCTGGTTTCCATGACGACCAACATCAATGCATGCTTGACGATATGTGGCATTTTGATCCCATCCCGATTCCTGCCTTTTTCTTCACTCCCTGTTTTGTCTGTCCTTCACCTTCAATACATTTGCACACTATCCTTCACTCGCATTTGATTTGTTCCCATTTTGTTCATTGTCTTTTACATCCTTACGCAACTGAAATTGTTCTGAATTATTGCATTCAAAATACCTCTACAAAATCACAATTCATACATGCTATGTTACCTCATATGTTTCCTTTGTCACTTGAAATGACTTTTTCTTAAATGATTTTGTGTGGTACATGTACCATTCCATCTCCAATTCTAAATTTAACACTCTTACATGTATTACACATTTCTCATATTTGTGGAACACCCAATATTACATGATGCAAATACCAAACGGCACACACACATGCACCTATAAAAATGCTTGGATTATTGTGCAATACAATTAAATTCACATTGAATGTATGCACTTAAATTTGGCACTGCTTTTTCACAACATAAACACAATGCAATTGATTGCTCTCGACACTATGAAATCTTTCCACCCGTGTTTTCTTTTTGTTTTCTGCTCACTCCAATCCCTGCCCTGCCCTGTCCTGTCCCCCTTTTTCTTACAAATTGTGTCTTCTATCTACCCTTCTCCCTTCCCCTTCCCCTTTCTCCCTCTCTCCCCCTCCTCATCCATTCTCCTCTGCCCTCCTTCCCCTCCCTCCTCCTCCCACTTTGCTACCTGCATCATTCAAATCCCTTCTGCTATGGTGGCCTTAATGGTGCAAATAAGCAGAGAAATGACGATGCTTGCATGTCGTGCATTCGATGGCGTCGGCGTCACTCTAGTCGTCTTGAGAACAGTTCGGATGCCGACATTACACATAGTAATGCACACCTAGGTAGGGGTCATGTGATCGGTCAATATTTCTCTCTTTTTTTCTCAGAAATTTCTTGTGGATTGTATTGGATTGCCTTTGATTGGTCCGAAGAAAAGAGCTGTGCCATTTATTTTATCCTAGTTGCATGTAAATTAGTATGATAACTTTTGACATTCATTGCTATATTCCAGTATGCCATCACTGTATCATTAGTTTAATTTCTTTATCTGTATTTTGAGATTTTACTGTTCTTAACAAAGTTTTCAAATTCTGTCAACTGCCTTGTTTTTTTGGAAGTGTTTTTATCTTTGCATTGTATCTATCTGTCTCTTTCTCTCTTTCTCTCTCCCTGTCCCATCTTTCTCCCCTCTCCCTCCCCCCTCCCACCCTTCTCTCTACACACTAACTCTCTCTCTCTCTCCCTGGCTCTCTCCCCCTCTCTCCCCTTTCTCTCTTTTTCTCTTTCTCTTTCTCCCTCTCTATTTTCTCTCTCCCTATCTCTCTCTGTCAACTCCTTTTCTGTGAAGATTGGCTCCTATTCCATTTTTTCTAAGAATAGATTTAAAATGAAATTCCCTTTTTCCTTCTATTTTTATAGTCTACTAATATTGTAATTTTCATTTTTCATTGAATGATGTGAGACTAATTCTATCAATACTCAAGAATATGTACATTTATTTGTTTATCCATTTGTATTTGATTTATTTGGAGTTCATGAACATTTCTAATTTCAATTTGTAATATTCATATCAATATAGAAATAGTCATATCATACATCTCTTGCCATTTACATCTTAATACTGTGTAAATAGATGGTTGTTGATTGTATAGAATTAATGAACGATATAACATTTATTATTTTTTATATTTGATTAATACATACAAATTTTTACTAAAAAGGCTTAATGCGTATCACCCAAACCAAATAAAAGTATTCTGTTTTTATTCCCTTATAAATTTTGAGAAGCAGAATTTGTAGGTCAAGTTCTTTAGGACCAATTTTTACAGTCCGGGTGCCTAGTTAAGAATTTTTCTGGAGGACTACTTTTAGGCAAACATGTAATAAAGAAGAAGAAGAAAAGAAGATCAGTAGACAGATAAAAGTACATGTTAAAACATGCAGATATACATGTATTATCTGCTTAAAGTCAAAAGGACATTACATGTATCATTTTCCACAAAGTTAAAGAGAAGGTTGAGTTCTGGGAAGAGGTGTAAAATAATTTGTGAGCGTTATCATTGTTATTATGCAAGTGTGGAAGAACATCAGATAAAAAATGTTCCCTAAAAAGCATGGCTCTTCAAATGCTTTCATATTCTAAATATGGCATGCCACATGTTCGTGTAGCCTCATATACATCTTTGTGTGTACAGTGCTTGTAACTTTACCAAGACTGGGCCAAATTTCTTATCATTTTGATGATTCCAGAACCTTGCTGTACACACCAATACTTGTATGCTAGATGATCAACCTTTTCTGATCTATTCCACACCGTTTCTTTCACAGTGCAATTGCATGACCAGAACTCAACTTGATCTTTAAGTTCCCACTTTCAGCTGGCGATATGTTAGACTGCTTCTGATTATTAAGCTAAACTGTATAGTTTGCCTGATGCTCTAGTAGTTGTTGTGTGCTTATAAGTTTATACTTTTATTAGAGAGTAAAGTTCATTATCCTTTAGTACAAACTTATCATCCTTCAAGCCCTCTACTGACAATATATACTCCTTTTAATTTAGTTGTCCTGTATTTAGTGTACACTTGTCTATATTAGAGAATAAAACTTAACATACAGTTAACAAGTAAATTATTCATACTCCTTGGACCGGTTGAATTAAGGCGTTTGTTGAATGCTTTTAGATGTAAGTTTTAATATGTCACATTCTCAGGAAAAGTAAGTGGGGACAACTCAATTTTTCACATACATAAACAATTACAAAAATTGGCAAGGGTATGAATAATTTAATTGTTAACTGTATGTGCTTTTAGTATTCATTATGAGCTTGTTTTAATTTGTAGTAGAGGCTAAAGCTAATCAATCCATGTGCTTTTATTTCTTCCCCCTCTGCCCCCTGCCCCCTGCCCCTGCCTTGCTTCAGTTGTGAGTGGCATGTTTGGAGACACAGAGTTGTAAAGAGCCTTCCCCCATTGCTTCCTGTCCTGTACATAGAGTACGTAGTGTGTGAGTTTGTTTAGAGGTAGAAAGGCGATAACACTTATATTGCAAATTGGAAGTGGCATTCTAAATTATGACTGTGAAGCATGCAATCTGGGGCAGATCAAGGATTTTGAAAAAGAATATATTTCAGAAACATTTTCCTCTGACAAGTGCTCCACCCCCCCAAACACACACACACACACACAAAAGGAAGAAGAAAAAAAGAGAGGTCATCACTTTTAAAAGCAGAGCACATTTTTGTATTTTTTACATATCATTTGGGTTTCAAGAGGGTGGGCATGGGACAATTGTGCCCCCAACAACAAAAAGAAGATACACCAGAGTATATAATTATATAATCATGTTAACACATCAGTATCAAGGATTATCTCAAGTGCTTCTTGGAAATAACTGAATGTTCCTCTTCAAATTGGCAACACTGATACAGTTTCTCAAGCTAAGCTAAAAATGATTGCATTAAGAAATGTTTAGTTGGTGAAGCAAAATAATAATTTGATTCTTGCCTTCCTGTACAGGTTGCTAAAGTTCAGATATAGATGTACATGTAATTGTTTATTTTCTCATAAGATTACCATTCATGGTACAACATTCTGTAGTGTGACTAAAAAAAAAAGAGAGATACCCGGTATGAGGGAAATTGTGCCTTTTCTCTTTCATTATGCTTAAAATTGCAGCTACATGTATCATATAATTGTATGCAAAGCAGAAAAAATAGAGGAAAACCGTCAGAAATACGATTGCCTTTGGTTCACACCCGAATTTTGCAAAAGCTTTCATTTAGCATGGCATGGTTATAATTTTGAATGTCACTTTGAGTTTCATGTAAACACCTTTTTTCTTCTTTTCTTGTTTGGTTTGGCCTTGAAAAGTGTTCATGCATGATTCATGAAAGTGAAATCGTTTTGCATGTATTTATTTTGACTAATCTTGCACTTTCATTTCCTTAATGCATTTTGGAACTTTAGACTTTGGAATATTTTCTAACCAGAAAGGTTATTTTCATCATGAAATGTCAATGCTTTGATAATTAACAAGGCATTTTTAACCCAAAAATTATTTATACATGTAGAAAGGGATAGCTTAACAATATCTGTTGAAAAAAACCATCAAATATACCTACATATATTTTACAGCTGTATCCTGGGTTTAAAATATCCTCTAAACTGTAATTTTGCAAAGGGTCTATTTGAATATTAAAGTCACTTAGTCATTTCTGTGCAGTTTGCAGTGCTGTTCTGCTGAAGCATAATTTCTTGTCTTTGATCTGATTTGAAGTACAGGTAGAAGTGAAATCTTAACTCTATTTTTTTCATCAATCATCCTTTCCTCCTGTGGTCTATGCAACCTGTATATTTTCCCTTATTGTTAACTCTATTTTTTCATTCCATTTGAGTATGAGTTCTTCACATTGTACATACTGTATGGATAGGTCCACATGGATAGGCCCACGTGCATGAACACATGATTCATGAAATTGTTTTGCATGTACAAGTACATATACTTTGAATTTCTAGTAAAGCATACACACCAACAATAGCTAGACTCCAGATTGCCAGAGATTTTTAAAATAGGGCTTTAATTCACTACTTTTCGGCAAAATTGAAGATGGAGTTGATGTGGTTTTGTTTAGAAAATAAGAAAGGGTAAGCTCGTGAAAAGGTATCTGAAAACTTTCCAATTTCATGAGGGTATTCTTTATTTTTCATTTCTGTACCAAATTTATGAAATACCACACCCCCCCTCCTTAATGAGATCGAGGTGTTAATTTACAGCTGCTGTGTATTTTTTTTTCTCTCTGAACTTCTTAGAAGCTTGTAATGTATCTGTGAACCAAGGATGTTTCTTAGATCATTTGTTATCTTTTTCCATTAGTTTGTGTCTGCATGTTTCATCATGGAGCATTTCAGAACTTCCATATGTGTGTATGCTTAGTGATCAATTGTTACCTAATTTTTTCTCAGATGTTGCGTATACATGTATACAAGGGAGTGCATCTTAATACATGTACAATGCCATACTTCATGTCTTATTGTCTGTCAATATTTCATACATGTTTTTCTAATTTCGCTCATTTTGACATTCATTGTTTTAAGTGGTTTTCAGACATTATTAATATGCACTGTAATGTTATACATGTACATATGACTAAATTATTAACATTTTAGACACATCTTCATATACATCACATCTACTTGTACACATACATGTAGTTAGTTTGCTAATATTATACATTTTCTATTATGCATCTATTGGATAATTGAGATTTGGTTTAATCATGATATATCATTAACTTCTTGATTGTGCATGCTATTTGTAAATTTTGAATTCTTCTTGGTGAAATTTTAGAAGAAAGCTTACTTGGTTCCGTTTAATACTTGCAATGAATATGATATTGATAGATGAATCAGGCTACACTCATGTAGCATGTACATGTAGCATGATTACAGGAATGATATGTACCGGTACATGCATGTGGTCGACAGTTATTTAAAATTTGTTTGATGAAATGGAAATAATTTTAAAGTGATGTTTGGATAATTTTTATTTCAATTGTACAGTAATACCTGTACCATAAGATTTGTTACGAAATTGGTTTTAAAAGTATTTAAAGGTTATTGTTTTGTAATGGCAGGTTTCAAATCGGGAGGAGCATAGTGCCAACATTTTCTCACAATCAGAATTGGAGATTATTGCTGAAAAGAAGAAAATATTTGCGAATCAGATACGTTTATGACCTTTAAACCAATCATTTTGGTAAAATTATTCATATTTCTACCCCATGGTGGTGGAATTTAACATTTTAAAAGAATAAAAACATGTATAATCTCTTCATGCTCTAGAATGTTGATGCACAAATATAATTATATACTCTTCATTTTCATTTATGTTGCTCACATTTTTGTATGTTTGTGTGTGTGTCTGTCTTTCATCTTAACAGAGACCATCTCAAATACTTCAGACACGCAGCAACAGCACACAACCTCTGCTGCTAATTTGATCTGGGATGAGGTATGTAGTCCCATACATACATATTCGTGATGAATGTTTTATGTGTAGTCCCATGTAGCTAAAGTTTTGCATGGCCTTGTTAATCTCTCCTGATAATTTCATCAGGGAACCTCTACTGCTAATTTGATCTGAGAAGAGGTATGTAGTCCCACACATACAAATTCAAGATGAGCGTTTTGTATGTGTAGTCCCATGTACCTGGTTTTGCCAATGGCCTTGCTTGTTTCTCAAGTGTTTCACATCTTATGCTGATTGGTAATGATTGGTAATGAGGATATCCTCTGTTGAGAGCTAGAAGGGTGTTAGCCTGACATAAAGTGCCACTAGTTAATGGCCATCTGACTATCAGAATATGATATTAAATGTACATCCTACATGCAAACTAATTTCTTGATATCAAGTACTCTTGTATTTTCACCAATGACTTCTTTAACCAAAGTCATCTCTCAAGTGAATACACAAACACATTAATTGATTGTTTTATAATTATTATTTTGTTTCATTTTACATGTTGCACATCAATGTTCATGAATAATTTTCTGACAAATCTGTTTTGTTAAATCTCTTATTTACAAACCTTTACATTTTCAGAACTTAGAAAATGTGAATATAATTTATAAACACAATAATGTTTATAGAATATAATTTAACAGTAATTTGTTCTCCAAAAACTATAAGATTTTAATTAAATATCTTGGAATTGATACACTGTACCTACTTGATGTGGATTTAAACAAATTCCCCCTCCTGTTTGTGTGCTAATATGCACCCATTTTAATGCTTTCTATACATGTGTGTCATATGTTCAGTACATTTACACTTTCCTGAATGATCGTGTCTATGTAGGAATCAGAAATGAAACTGAATTGTAAAGCTACAATGCATGTGCCTCAGAAAGATATGTACATGAAATCATTAACTTACCTACATGTATTAAGAATATATTGATTTTAAAATCACTCTCATTTTGTCCTTTAAAATCCAATCATGTAAACCATTGTCTCAGCAGTCCATTGCCACACGGTTGTTCACAAGGCATCTCAAATACATGTAATTGTTGAATCTTTGCTGAAACTCAATAAAGCCATTTCATGAACATTTTCAGTTTTCACTGCAAATGTTAAACACGCTAGCTACATGTATACTGTACAAGTGTTCGTACTGCCACGGGCCAGCATTCATACAACTGCAGATTCTGCAAGAAAATTACTTTAAACCACATTTTCCTTTTTTCCAGTGTATAAAATAAACATAAGGGGACAAATCTTGCATTCTTCTGCTTCCTATGATGCTAAAATATGACCTTTTTTTTAGCTGTCTGCCGCTGACCTTTGCTGTGAAAAGCATGAAAATGTGAACAATAGTACTGCTACTATCACAGTTTCTGGTAACATATCATATGCTTCTGACCGACCCTTTAAACAAGATACTATGGTATTACTTTTGCTCCTTTATTTTATACACCTACAGTACCTCTTGGGGTGTTATGTCATCTTCTGAATACATGTATATGCACATTGTATGTTACTTCTGGGCCTATGCAGTCTTATAAAGAGTTGATATTAATCAAAACTTATTTGCGATTTATATCAATCGCAAGTATGTACATAAGAGATAGGGGACTGCAAACTTGCAATTGATTCTGATCAAAGGCAACTCTTTGAAAAATTAGGGCCCTGGTGTCCATGCAAGCCTGGAGTGCAGATGACAAAAGTTGTCCTTAACTCTGCCATAGTTCTCCTTATATATTACTCTACCAACTACTTCTGTTATTGAAAAAAGTTGTGGTATATTTCTACATTACTGACAACTTTTATTATTGAAAACAGCATGGTGTAGAGTACTGCTTTTGCTGCTGTAAACTTAGCTGTTCTGTCAGCACTTGAATTAGCTACTGCTAGTGTATATGCAAGCCTAAAGTGTATTCTGTTGTGGGTGACAAAAAGTTTTTCCCTCTTTCCCATAGTTGACAATTTAGAAACTCACCCCTAGATCTTAATGAAATAATAATAATATTTCTGCTCATATAGCGCCTTAATACATCGGCAAGTCCCAGTTTCTAAGCGCTTTACAGTTATTACCCCCGGTCATCGGATTCTGGCTTGCCCGTATACAATGTATGCACTTTCTCCACTCCCTGGGGAGCATTCCAGCAAGAGCTTCTAAGCTCAAATTGCTAAGCATACTACATTGGCTTTCGCATCCTACCGGGTGGAGAGTGGCAAATGTAGATCAATGTCTTGCCAAAGGACATTAGTGCCGTGGCGGGACTCGAACCGCGGACCTTGTTATCGACAGTCCGGTGACGTATCCACTCGACCACGACACCTCATTAGTCAGTTAGGCCTAAAAAAAAAGATGTTGTATTGCCCTTTGCGACCGACCCAAAAATCTGAAAATCTACGGTCGGCTTTTTTTTAATGAATATAAAAGTATGTATTTTGTTTCTTTAAATGGGATATAAATGCATAAAATCATCAAATTATTCCCAAATTTTCACTCGTCTTCTGCCCTAGTTTCAAAGACCTGCTAGCATAAACATCCAAGTAGACCCCTGCCTCGTGTACGTGTATATACATGTACCATGCACTGCACCAGCTAGAAACCAGGGAGATTTGGGCGACGTTCCCGGTTTTGAATTTTTTAGGCGATGGTCGCTGTTTAGAGTTTTCTACGGAAAGGTTCACAACACTTTATTCATGACACATTTTGAAGGCACTAAAAAAAAAAAAAGGTTTCCGACCGACCGACCCATGTTTTGGCACCTAAAGGGCAATACAACATATTTTTTTTTTAGACCTTATGTGTGATTTATCTTTAGAGACTGTTATTTTGAAAATGTGACGAGTTGTTTTAGATGGAAGTCTTTTCCTCGCTGGGAATACTCTAATGGAAGAGTGTACTTGCATGTATGTTATGTTTAGTGTCTTCTTTATGCCTTGTAGTACTTCTGTAACTCAATTTGTAATTATTTTTTATCTGTATGGTATACATGTATATGTACATTGTTACAGTATGTGCAGCCTTATGAGTTTCATAAAAACTGATATGTGTAAGTCTTGCAGTACTTCTGTAACTCAATTTGTAATTATTTTTTATCTGTATGGTATACATGTATATGTACATCGTTACAGTATGTGCAGCCTTATGAGTTTCATAAAAACTGACACGTGTAAGTGTACATGTACACTGTACAATACCTTTTCAACATTTATTTGTATGTTTTGAAGATTTTTCTTTTGTTTGCGTCCTAATATGAATTATCATTTATATGCACAGTCTTGTGTTTTACCTGTACAGTGTGTGTACCTTACATTTGTAAATGGATCAACAGGTACATTTCCTCTTTCCTCTTTTATCAGTGTCTTTGAGTGTGAAATAAAGTGCTCTGTAGGACATGCACATGCCATTGATGACAATGGACCTGTAACACAATAGCAATTGTACAATCCCTTGATTGTACATAGTGTTCAATTGCAAACTAGCAGTCAATAACTAACTCTCTTTGTTACGAGGCAAAGGACTGCAATTTTATGGCTGTATTTCCTTTTATCTTTCAAGGAAAGTGTACATATTTATAGACAAAGTGGGGACCATACAGGGATCTTTTTTATATATTTGAAAATTGATAGAATTTGTAATTATACATGTATACATGTCATGTCATTTAAAATTGAGTGATTTATAACACTTCGCTTTACCTCTCATTCTTTACCAATTTGTCTAGTCGTCAAACAAGACATCATACCACAATCCTAGTGTTGTCATGGAGGACGGGTTGCCCCTAACAACCTACAAGAGAACCTCCAGCTCCCAGAAGGCTAATAATAACACTGATTAGCAATCAACATCCCGCTCCAGGCAATATCATCCACCACCCAGCAACAAATCAACAACAAGGCAACATGCTTGGTGAGGGAGGGTTGCTGGATATCATCAAAAACAGCTCCAAGGGCCAACAAGAACACTGACTAGCAATCAACATCCCTCTCCAGGCAACATCATCCAACACCCAGCAACAAATCAACAACTAGGCAACAGGCTTGGTGAGGGAGGGTTGCCATAGTTCATCTCGACAGGGGATGAAGTGATTGCTTTAAATACAAGATGGGTTCGTTCTTGATCGTTGTGTGCTGAGCACTGGGGGAGATAATACTTCTACAAAACATATAAGCATCCCTTACCAGGCAACATCATCTATTGCTAGGCAACATATCCGTTACTAGGCAATGGATGAAGTATTATGCAACAAATCAACATCTAGGCGACAGGCCTGGTAAGGGAAAGTTGCTGGTGATCATCCTAGCTGAGATTCAAGTGATCCTTTAAAGGTATAAGATGGATGTGTTTTCTTTTGTTGTCTACTGGGAGCTGGAGAAAAAAATGCTACTAAACAAATCAATATCCTCTCTCCAGGCAACATATCAGCTACAAAACAACGAGGGATGCTGAGATCATCCTAATAAGGATTCGTGCTAATTTCTATAATATGTTTGACTTCTCATTTGTTGTGTGCTGGGACTGAGAAATATTTGTTGGAGTCACGATTTACATGTAGTACAGCAATGGAGGAAGTACACGGACTAAGAGCTTTAATTAGCCTAAAAGTTGTTCAAATCCTCAGATGGATAGTACAAACTTTTTCATGAGAAGTGGATTTAACTCCTTTTAGCACTGCAATCATTGTGTTGTGAGAAGAATTTAGGAAAACAGCTACTCTGCTCATCACGTGTGTATTTACAACTCATTGACACAATACCATTTTGTAGAATTATAATGTGATTCAGATCTACAGCTGCTTTAACGATTGATGTCTTTCACATGTTTTGCCTTGGGTAAAATACTCAAAGAAGCCTCATAGTTCACCAAAGCTCTCTTTCTTAATAAGTGTTTGTAATAATTACTTTCCACAAAGGTTCATTAATATCTGATCATGTGTTTTGCCTTGGGGGAAAAAAAATCAAACCTAATACTTGTATTTGACGTGCATGTTTGTAACCATTTGTTTCAAAAGAGATTGAATGTTATTGTCTGTGTGTACAATGCATGGGCACAGTACACCACATGAAGCATTTATTTTCAAAGTTTACAACCATGTTGTGATGTGATTCTATGTATATTTCAGGAACCAATTTGTTTTATACTGTGCTGTGTATTACACCAACCTGTATATTGTACTTGAAAAAGTACATTGTTATTATTAAAACTGTCTATTAAAGCAATAACAATGCCATATTTCAGACATGTTGTAGAGATGTACATGTAGCAGGAATATTAATATTCTCATGATTATTTATGATGTTTTGCTATTTTTATTGATGATGTTCAATGATCTACTCAGTGCGTGCTGTATTCAATTTCATAAGCAAATTAGTTAAAAAATATCTCTCTTACAAATTCTAATGAGTTTGATAAATGTACTTTTAGCCATTGTGGAACTACACAATGAGAGTATATTTTTATTGATACATACATGTACATGTATGTTGTTTTCTTGTTTTTTGTTTAAATATTTATTCTTTTTATTTGAACAAAAGTTATCTGTGGCACTACTTACTCCTTCATCTTACAAGTATATTGAGCTTTTTTTTCTTTCTTTCTTTTCAATGCCTTATTGAAATCCTTATTCAAGTCTATCTTGCGTAATCTTCTTGCAGACATCAAGTGAAGATGTGCAGTTTGTGTCTTTGATCTACACTCTATTTTGTCAGATTCAGGACCTCTTTCATATAGGCCTTGAAGCTAGACCACTGCTGGCTGCCTCACATAAGCAATCTGCCTCAAAGGACTTTCAAATGATGTGATTTTATAAATCTTTTGATCTGTTTTTCATCATTTATATTTTATGATAATGCTTCACTCATATTCATTCATTCCTTCCTTCATCCATGTGTCTCATGAGAATCAATCGTGTGTGAACAAATCCCCTTGTGGAATAATCATAAACTTGTGTCTTTGATAATTATCTTTCATCTTTCAACACTTTATCAAATATCAATCATGTATGTTATTTGTACTTTTTATGATTAATCTTCTGTGTTAATGTAAGAATCAATCCACGAGATCATTTTTGTGGACCATTTTGTGCAATTTTAACTATTTTTTATTTTAAAAACCAGATGATTAATGATTTATAAACATGTGTGGACCCATGTTAGGTCATGTTATATTCATATACACTCAAACCTGGCTCAGTGGCAACCTCTCTATAAAGGCCACCTGTCTATAGTGGCCATGTATTTTGTCTCCCTTGAGAAAGATATGTGTGTTGTAGAACCTGTCTAGAAAGGCCATCTGTCTGCCGAGGCCACTTTCTCTTTATCCCCCAAGGTGGCTTCAATAGACATGTTTGACTGATTAGAGCCAGGAGGGAGTTACCTATATGGTTGAGTATGGGAGCTAAGGCCTTCTTTGCTCTCGATAGTTGTTTATACCAAGAGATGGTTTTACATTCCACCTGTAAGTCGCAATTTAAAAGTTACAGGTATTATTTAACATTTTCTTTACAAAGTTTTTGTGTCTTGTTGTTGAATTGAGCATAGATCTGCAAATTTGTATGTAATCTTACATGTATATGTTCATAAAAACATAATTAATGTTTAACTTAATGCATCATTTAGATATCTACATATTAGATACCAATCAGTACTTTGTTGATTTGCTGCTTTATTAGTTGCAATCGAAAAGGGTACATGTACAAGTACTTTTTAAAGACAGCTCAACAATATTTTAATAGTCTTCTTTCTTTTTGTTGACACATGGTAATTTTACATTGTATGTGATTGAGAAGTTTGCTTTAGAGTCTATATCTGTGTAGTTGTTGCTGTTTATACTTTGCAACTGCGAACAATAACCACTTCAGGTATTAACAAATAAGTGCTTGTTCATGTAAATATACGGTGCCGGCCATTCTCTCAATCTTTGATAATGTATTTCACTGCATGTAAATAAGGAAGATTTTCATTTTAACATAGCATTTACTAGCAGCCATATGTTAGTTGTTATTTACTGAGGAAATCAGTGAAACACATTTATAACAAAGGAAAAAGCTTAGTGATTAATACTGAATATACAGAAAATAGATTAAATTTGAGGCACTTATTTTCATCAGTGCCATCTTTACTTGTCCTCATTCTGAACCAATCAAACAGATAAGAACAAGACCAGCCAAGTTTATCCATATTACTTTGAAGACACTATAGAATAGCAAACTAAACTATATGTAAAGTATAATATTTATTGATTCATTAATCTATATTACCGGTACTGGTTTGAAATAATAATGATAATAAAAAAATGAATGTTTACCAAAAATACTGCTTTGTGACGATAGCTGCTTCAGGTCATCATCCCTCATGAAACACATTCCCAATCAGGATATTATGAACCTGTATTGATCAGTGCCTACTTGTTTATTTCAGTTGTTTTCTATTTTGTATTATGTACAGTGCTTATGATTCTTGCATTCCACCCATTTTTGTGATTCTTGACAAAGTACTTTTTATAGATATATATTTTTCATGACCTTTTGAATGTTCCGTATTGTCGGTTGAGGGCCAGAACAGCATTAACTCTGTGTAAGAGGACATGAGTTAACACCCTTCTTGCTCAAAACAGACGTATTATGCGGATGTGTCTGTACATTATATACATACTGTACCATGCGTTGAAGATTTCAAGTAGTCCAAGATTATATCACCTCTGGAGCCAAAAGGGCGTTATCTCAAAGGGGGCTGTACTTTAAAGAAGAGTTAATGCCCTTCTGGCTCTAAACGGAAGGTATGTAATGTACATGTATGTGAAGACATTAAGATAAATGAACAATATAACTGTAATTGAGAGTCAATTTAGTTTTAAAAGATTGTTTAGAGATTTAAGTAGTTGAGTGCCGAAAAGACGTCACTGCAATATAATTGGGTAAGAAAAAAACTAAGGTCTTTCTTGTTCTCAGCTTTAAATGACAGGTTAGATAAATCCTGTGGTGTATAATTTATTGAAATTGTAAATGTTACAGATTTGTTTAGATGAAATCAGATTATGCAATGTACATTTTACAATCAAACAGAGAATTATGGAATAAATTTATTTCTTAGATTATAATAAATCATAGTGTTGTATGTGGTCTGTGTTTACAGTCTATTTCAGCCTCTAAGGCCCTTTCACATGATGTGGTAAATCGTCTGAAAAATGATGGTGTGGCAAGATAAAACGACAGATGTAAGCATAGTGCGCTGCACATTATTGTAGGTATGTTGTAACACGTAGTTGAGTGGGTATATGCTTAAAGATAAAGTTGAGTTCTGGTCATGCAAAGGCATTGTGAAAGAAACGGTGTGGAATCGATCAGAAAATGTTGATCATCTAGCATTAAGTATTGGTGTTTACTGCAAGGTTCTGGAATCATCAAAAAGATAAGAAATTTGGCCTAGTCTTGGTAAAGTAACAAGCACTGTACGCAGAAAGATGTATATGGGACTACACAAACATGTGGCATAAAAATCGGGCCTCATTTTTAAGCTGTTACTCGTCATATTTAGAATGACGGCATTTGAAGAGCCATGCTTTTCAGGGGACATTTTTACTCTGTTCTTCCACACTTGCATAATAACAATAACACTCACAAATTATTTTTCACCTCTCCCCAGAACTCAACCATCTCTTTAAGGGCCATTGCTACTTTATTTTCACCGCCACTTATTTAATTGCACCCAAAAAGTTTTACTTGGCAGTGACAGTTATTTTTTCAAGCGGTTTACCATGTCATGTAGGAAAGAGGCACCTGGCTATAACATACCCTCAAATCCAACTACACACTCTTGATGACGAACAGTCAAACTTGTACACAATGTCTATCTCTCTCACTCTTTCTCTGTCTGTCTGTCTGTCTCTCTTTCCCCCCTTCTTTTTCTCTCTCTTTCTCTGTTTTGAGATTAGGGGTTAGGGGTTATGAAAGAATACCTCTTATTCCTAATCTTCTACTTCTTTCTTGGCAATACCAAGTACTAGTAGTCCTTACTTCACAACGCAAGACACCAAACATACTTCTCCCTTCCTCTCTCTCGACTCTTCTATCTTCTTTCAAATCAAACAATCAAAATTGCTCAGCACAGTAGCGCTTCATTGCGTGACGCATTGTCTCCTCCTTCCAGCCCTATGAACACAAGCATGTGTGTGCGGACAAATGGGTAAAAGTAAAAGGGGTAACAATATTCCGCCTCTCGGCAGACAATATACAAAAATGAGAACTGGATCACCTTTAATATTATGTTAATGAAAATTTATTCAGATTATGCAATGATAAAACTTATATTCAAAATATATAGAATATACAATTTGTTCATTTAAATAGGTTAATTCAATAATTACATCAGTCTAAAATTTTCAAAACAAATATCAAAGGCAATACTTAATATTAAAATTAGCAACAGAGTGTTAAATTGCTGCTGCTTACAAGCATACATGTACATGTACACGTTACATGTACACTCTATGTATACTGTAAGAGCTGGAACTTTGGCCTGCATGAAATTTTCACAAATTTCATGAATGGCCCACATTATTAAAGAAAGGCTTATGCCGCAAAATGACCAAAACAAAGTACTAATTACTCAGAACTTGCACACCTTTCTGGTTGAAAAGTGACCAATGTTAGCAATCGTGATGGTTTCTGTCTGGTTTTAAATGGTTGGAGAAAATGAGAGGTTGATACTAAACCCTCATTTGAACATGGAACATGAAATTTCAACAGATTAACAAGTACGAGTACTAACAATTACTTAGCAGTAAACACAACTATTCTTTCATTGATTATTTTATGATAATATCCATGTACATATAGACGTTACAGAAAAGCCCTAGATACATGTATATGTTGTACTTTGTTGATTAGTTTTCATACTCGTAACCTGCCACACTTCCACATAACATTAGAGAAAATAACAGAAAAAACAAGCATGCATGCAAAGAAATCATTGCACATGTATACATGTACATGTATGTTGGATTACACCATAGTAAAAATCTCCTGATTCAGCACTTTGTTAATTCAGCAATATTGGCAACCTCTACCTATTACATACATGTAACTTTAATTTAAAATTTCTTCTTTGGAATACAGGGATAATATGCTATGGTTATAGTCTTCTTGGCTGTTTAGAAAAGGACATTAGTGAATAATATCTCAAATAGTATAGATAGGGCATATATTGTACATACAAGAAAAACAAATGGGATGGAAAATTGTACATTTTTGGGGTGGACAATAAATGGAAATCTGCTTGCAAGGAAAATCAAAGAGATGCCAATTTGTGTTGATAGATCACAACTGCAGAACTTCATAGCATAGACATGGCTGACCCGACACCTGCTTCAACATGTGCTCTGGCCAAGGGGCAACTGCTACACACTTTTTTTTCATCAAAGATTTACATGTAGATTAAGGGTTTGGGTAGCAATCGAGTGTTAGGTTTATAAGGTTTTAAGGTTAGGGTTGGATATTTGTTGGTATTGGGTACAGGTCAGAAATATGATGGGTGAAGAGAGTAGGATATCGACCATGGAGAAATAGTTGCTGGGGCATCCGTTGCAGAAGCACGGACAAGTAAAGTACATATAGTCCAAAGGTGGGAAAGTACATGGTTGAATAAATCTGTAATATGGAAAATACATGTAATGGCATGATCGTGAAATAGGAGCCCACCATTTGCTCAGCACAGTAACACTTCATTTTGTCACACACATTGCTCTCCTCCTTCTAACTCAATAGCCACACAAGCATGTTTGTGCAGACAAACGAGTGGTTTCTAAAACCCCAATATAGCCAAAATTTATACTTTTGAGCACTAAATCACAAACAACATATGCAACTCATGAAATCTACAAATCCTTACATTTAAAAAGAACTTGTAGTTGGTGTATGAATGTATAATAAACATAGGAATTTGTAGCCTTTCTGAATAATGATATATATTAGGCTAAATATTATAGCACCCTTTCAATTCCCCTGTATGAAATAGATGGAGCTAATACTCTCAACTTTAATATTGAACTATTGCCACCGATAATAATAACACATGTACAGATCGTTGCCTTGGTTGGAAAGGCCATGAGTTCGTTTTCACAAAGAGGGTACACACTGATGACAAAAAACTGCTGACAGTAGGTAAAATAATAATGTCGATTCAGAAGTCCAAAAGTTTACAAGGCTGAAGGTTTCAAATTCTTAAATCTTCTGACAACTAGGTTAAGATATTCTTCACAAGGCCAAATTTCATGGCCTAGTGTTCCTTGGTTCTTCTGAGACCTGCTTTATAAAGAGTTGTGATTAATCCAAACTGATAACAACTTCAGTTATGAGAGATATCAACACCATTCTGGACACTAGATATATCATCTGTTTGGAGCCAGATGGATTTACGCAGAGTTGATGCCCTACTGGCTCCAAACAAGACAATACACAAAAATGTAAGTTTGGGATTGACTGTCGGACTTGCAATTAATCTGGATCACTTGTGACTCTACAGGACAGGGCCCTGGTCTCTTTCTAGGTACAACACTACACAGACTTGTCCAGACCATTCTTTTTTATACACTATTAAGTCTATTTCCAGTGCAGTATCATGTAATTCTCATGTACTTGACAGCCAATAAATCACTTCTCCTTCCATCACACTGAATGGCATTGCATGCACTCTCCCAAACCATCACAAACCTCCATTACCATACAGGCGCGTTTAGATATGACCCGCCACAACCACGGCATTTTCTTTTATGATGGCGTAAAGTATAAAACGCTTCACATTTCTGTTTCTGATAACACAGAGCTCAGTTAATATGCCCAAGCCCTTTGTTGCGCACAGTTCTCATTCATTGACATGTAAAAACACCAAAGCAGCCTTTATGCTGCGGTTTACTAAACCATATCTGAACAAGCCTTAAATCTACATTCAGGTTTAGCTACAGAAGTACACATTGTAACATAACTCTTTAATATATGCTGCCACATGAATTTCCAATGGGGTGTGACTCATCTTTTAAAAAGTTATGGTGTCATTCCAAATCCAAAGTTTCTTTGAGAGTTGTACTCATGGCAGAAGTAGCCAACCACACAAACAAATGAACGACTCTTGATGGGTAAGCTTTAGGTCTGCATACTTGTACATGTCGTTCTAGAGATGACATTACAGTTCATCCACCCGTTGACCCTAGACTCAGAAAGGCGAACTGCCACAAGGAGGTCTCTCTACAACCAAAGGAATTTGCTTTGAACAGAGCAAGAAACAGCTTCCTCTCCACCTTCACATTTTCATGTATGCAATCCAACCGACTAGCTCCCTCTTTTAAACAGATTATTTGCAGCTTGTTTTGGTACATATGTAATTAGGTTTTTACAGACCTGTATCAATCAGACGTGATTATTTACGTCTGGGGACCAAACCTTTAACGTCACCATCCGAAAGAGATGACTCAGTTTCGAACCGGGGTTCGCCTGAGCCAGTTTGGAGGGCGAAGACAGTAAGCTGACCAAGTGAACGTACCGCTAGACCATCTCACACATCTCCCTGTTGCCTGTTTTGGTCACTAAGACATGAAGAAATCATACTTTCAGTTCATGTTTGTTTTTTGACGCTCATGTCAGGTGGACGTTCATCATAGGAACTCAAACTCCTCGTCAGAATTATTGTGGAAGTCCTCGTCTGGGTACTCACAGTCACGAATTTCTAATCACAAAAGAAATTTTAAAAGGATGCATTATAAACAATGGTTGACATTACATTTCATAACCTAAAATCAACCCATTTCTCAGCACCCCCTCACTTTCTAATTCTTCTCATCATTTATACTCCCATGTGAAGGAATATGGCATTAGCAATGCCACACGAAAGGGATTGCTTTTGAAATGCCCTCATATTTTACATACAGTATGACTAGAAATAGCTTTAAACTTTTGACTAATTCTGATGCCATATGTGTGTGTAGTCCCATATACCAATATCTATGTGTAGTGCTTTTCACTCTACATGTATGTAATTTTCTGCAAGGTCAAGTCAGTATGTTAACATTTGGATGATTCAAAAACCACAAAATACAAATTCTTATGTAATGTCAACCTTTCTAAATCTACAATAGTTTCTCTCACACTGCAATTGAATGAACAATAATCAACTTAAGTCTTAATGACTTACCAAAGCTGGGTTCTATTGAGGCACTGTTGGGCTCAAAGGGAGGCCAGTGCTTGGGTCTCGTTTCCGTTAATTCAAACATCGGACTCAGATCACCGTCTGATATTACCTAAAAATAGAAGAAAACAAACATGTATATTGTTATACTGTTATCATCAATTCACAATTATAAAGATGGAAAGAGACCATACAGAAATACTGAATACAGAAGCAACAGCACCTTTTGTTATTAAAACAAAATTCTTCCACTAAAAGTTCTTTTCCTAAAATGGAGGTCATGAATCTAAGCTCATTTAAGTTAATTTTCTTGCTGAATATCGAGAGATGCATTTTATTGTATATAATGAAATCAGTTACCGGTAGTTAAACTAACACCAGACACTGAAAGAATAACTATATACAGTGTATATATGAATACATGTGATTGTTAGTACACAAATGTTTTTAGCACAAACATGAGAGAGAAGTGTATTTACATGATAATGCCCTAATAAATGACTACTTAATCACTCTAGCATGTTTAATGTTCACAGCAAGATTACCCTGTTGGGTCCCACTGATTGACTTACATATTGTATGTTTCGGCACCAACTATTGAAATCATCCTCTGAGTGACAGTAAAAACCCTGTAAATAGAAACAAGAAAATAGAATATCACAAATTATAGCCCTTATAATCACATACCTTGTATTACATATCATATAACATAATGCTAAATATATTACTCATTGCGGATGTACACCTGTAGTATCGAAAATAATATCGCTAGTGATATTCGTTTGTCTCGCAATGTGGTCAATAAGGGATCTAAAAGATCACGACGTTTCGTGCGCCGCTGCAACACTTCGTCAGGTGATAAAAATTAATGTAAGCAAGTGTGTTATTGGAACAGTAACGCACAAGGCCTATTGGCCGACGCACACGGTGCTCGACCAATCAGCAGGCCGCTGGTTCGCCTGCTGGGCGGAAGCAATAGCGAGCTCAACCTATCAACGGGCCGCTGACTCGGCCCGTCTGTCTCGGCCCTGAGTCTCAACGGTTACCCACGCTGTTTTGTACACAATACCAAGAAGAGATCGTCGAAACCCAGGTGTCTCCCAACAACTCAAGCGCCGCCTAGAGAGCCATGGCATTCGAACGGTTTTCAGATCAGATACCACCCTACGTCAACAACTTACACGCCCCAAGGATCCAATTCCTCCACATAGACATAACGGCATTGTGTACAACATCCCTTGCAAAGGATGTGATAGATCCTACATCGGTGAAACTGCCCGTCCGATAAAAGAAAGAATCACTGAGCATAAGAGGGACGTCAGGCTCCGCCGAACTGACAACTCAGCCGTAGCCGAACATGCTTGGGATAACCAGCATCAACCAGACTGGGACGGGGTTCAGTGCCTATCCCAGGAACGGCATTGGTACACACGGAGGGTAAAAGAAGCTATCAATATCCGTCTCAATCCCAATAATTTCAACAGAGACAACGGGATCGATATCCCTGAATTTTGGATGCGTACGATACGCCGCCATGACACTCCCCATCCAGCCGGCCAGTACCGGTCGATTCCAATCAGCAGACGAGCCGAGCCAGTGGCCCGTTGATTGGTTGAGCTCGCTATTGCTTCCGTCCAGCAGACGAGCCGAACCAGCGGCCTGCTGATTGGTCGAGCACCGTGGGCGTCGGCCAATAGGCCTTGTGCATTATTGTTCCATTTATCGATCGAATTATTGACCGCCGCGCCGGTCCTCCCGGAGAGTATAAAACACGCTTGCTTTATACATTAGTTTTTATCACCTGACGAAGTGTTGCAGCGGCGCACGAAACGTCGTGATCTTTTAGATCCCTTATTGACCACATTTCGAGACAAACGAATATCACTAGCGATATTATTTTCGATATCATATAACATGTTTCAAACTTGTTTATAATGTAAAATTCCTGCAGAACGTTGCAATAGATGCAAGTACTTCTGGCCAACTTAACCTCGCTGATAAGAGGACATTTAGTTTGTCTAGCATCAGTAGTACTGCTCAACTCTATGTCTTAGCCTACAAACTGACAGACAGACCACAGGTAGAAACCCAGTCGCGTCTTTCGGATTATGACGTTAAAATGATGGTCTCCAGACAAAAACAATCGTATCTGATTGATGCATATCCATAAAACCCACTAGCACAGTAGTTATCAAAACTCACCAAGGCAATGGATAGATCCAGGGCCATCTATCAATAGCCCATTGTTGTAATGTAACCAAATTTAATGCATACATCTTTGGGAAATGCCTCAATACAAATATTTCATTAACCTGTTATGTATAATTGTATCGCAATAGCCAGAATGCAAAATGCATATATACATGTTGTTGGTAGGGCAAGCCATAATGTTTGTCCTACCAGGGGACAACTAATAATGTATGCAGTTCGCATTCTAACTATTGAAATACAATTATTTGTAACAGACGAATGAAATCATTTGAGGCACTTCACAAAGACATATGCATTAGATTTGGTTACATTACAACAATGGTCTATTGGCATGTTTCTACAGGATTTCCAAATATCATTACTTTCCGGGTCTCCTGTAGAAACTGTTTCTTTGGTATTCACCAAGGCTATGGAAGGATCCAGGGCCATCTATCAATTGATATGTTTCTACAGGATTTCCAAATATTGTTACTTCCTGGGTCTCCTGTAGACACTTGCAGACTGTTTCTTTGGTACTCACCAAGGCTATGGAAGGATCTAGGGCCATCTTTCAATTGACATGTTTCTACTGGATTTCCAAATATCATTACTTTCCGGGTCTCCTGTAGAAACTGTTTCTTTGGTACTCACCAAGGCTATAGAAGGACCCAGGGCCATCTATCAATTGATATGTTTGTACAGGATTTCCAAATATCATTACTTTCCAGGTCTCCTGTAGACACTTGCAGATTGTTTCTTTGGTACTCACCAAGGCTATGGAAGGATCTAGGGCCATCTATCAATTGACATGTTTCTACTGGATTTCCAAATATCATTACTTTCTGGGTCTCCTGTAGAAACTGTTTCTTTGGTACTCACCAAGGCTATAGAAGGACCCAGGGCCATCTATCAATTGATATGTTTGTACAGGATTTCCAAATATCGTTACTTTCCAGGTCTCCTGTAGACACTTGCAGATTGTTTCTTTGGTACTCACCAAGGCTATGGAAGGATCTAGGGCCATCTATCAATTGACATGTTTCTACTGGATTTCCAACTATCATTACTTTCCGAGTCTCCTGTAGAGACTGTTTATTTGATACTCACCAAGCCTATGGAAGGATCTAGGTTCTTGATAGGCATTCTACTAGCGTGTTCACAATGAAAGCTCTCATCTTGTAGATAGGCCCATTTGTCGATGTCTGCAGCTGGTTGAGTTGTGTGTGGATCAAGATATACCATCTCATCACCTAAAGGAATCATACACAAAAATTTATTTTCAACATGACATGTACATGTACTTGACGCAACCAAAATGTTGCCGGACATTGTAACACGTTCAAAGGATGTATTAAAACAAAATTTCACATTCTTTAATTTCAATAATTTCAAAGTAAAATACCAACAATTTTTTCATTATAAAGTAACCATATTTAATAAATTCCAAAGTCCCAAAGAAGAGGGCTTTCCATTAAATGATATGGATTAAAAACAAATTACAGGGCATCTTCCACAAGAAATGCAGGGCGTTTAGACACCCAGATGTCCTCCTGGCTAAGAACCGGAGCAGAACTTACCAAGTACCCCGATGAAGTAATGCGCATGATTTGGTTTCCTCCTATCACCCCTAATGACTGCGGTAACGTGAAGCACCTTTTGAGTCTTTGCATATACACACTGTTTATCTCATTCAGTCCAAGTCTCAGGGGAATTATGAGAAACAACGACCTCCACGACACGCCCCCGGGTGAGACACAAGCCCCCTCCATGAGTCCATTGGGCAATTTAATGTTTGTATTCTCGGGGCTGAGCTGCATTTTGTGTCTTATGTTCTCTGAGGACGATGTTCGTGTTCTCCTGTCGCTTCCGGACGTTGATTCTCCGCTACTCCTCTCTTCTGTAGTACTATTCACTGTGCAAAGCTTCCCTGGAGAGTTGGACACCAAGAGAACAGGATTATGTAAACTAACATTCTTTCACAGAGGGGCAACACTGGTTTTTTTTCAATGAGTCTTTTTTATACATTCCACTGTCACTACATGAAGTACATGTAGTCTTAAGAAGCTTGCAGAAAAACAGTTCAAGGCTTATTACTAACATTTATATGACAATTTTGTTATAGAAAAGAATAGCACATGCAAGAACTGAGAATTAAGCAAAGCAAACCAAACCAGGTAATTATTCGCAAATTGTGTAAAAACAACAATATGATTGCAGGGCCCTCATGGAGAACAGTATTAATACTTACGAGGCTACCCTGGGTTAAAAAAAAGACATATTATTATTATTATTAAGTTCTTAAAGATAAAATGTTTGATTTGGACTTAATGACTTGGCAATGTTTGTGCTTGAAACAAAACAATGATGCAACAAGATCTACTCACTAATGTCTTCTATGACCACAGTGTTATCGAGGGCCACATGAACAGCCAGATCACTCCAAGAGTCAAAGGGAGAGAGTTTCCTAATGACCTGACCCACCGTGTTTGGTCCAAACCAGTCACCAACCTTCTTACCCTCACCAACACCCATTTGAGCTGAAAGATAAAGAAGAAAAGGAGATGAACAACAAAAGAATTATTTCTCAACAGAATACTGGTCATGGGATTGCACTGTGAAAGAGACAATTTTGGAAGTCATTGAAAATGTTGTATATAAACAAGAATTATTAATTGTGTATTGACTCAGTCTTGATGAATAACACAAAAACTGAAAGGCACTGCACAAAGATATGGGTATGTGGGATTGTACAAGAAAAGTGGTGTCAAAAGTTTGAAGCTATTTCTAGCCATATCTTGACTAAGAGCATACTTCAGCAGCAATCCTTGTCATCTGACATTTTTTTTCAGAGTGGATGAGGAAAGACATTGAATCACAAAGTATAAGAAAAGAATCAAGAGGAATTTAAAATGAGGGGAAAATACAGATGAGAAAGTTTACATGACAATAATATGAATTGTCTCCGTGTCAGAATTTCAGAATTCTTAGCTCTGATGGCAAGCATCTCTGAAAAGATGAAGAAACCGTCACATACCTATTTGGTGAATAGAGAAGCAGCTATCTTTCTTATCGAGGAAGAGTTGAAGAATTTTGAGGTATGTCTCATCCTGCTCCTGCGGTCTCCATCTCCACTCTGAGATTAAAAGATGGAATTTGGTATAAAAGGAAACATCAATAACTTAATTTTTAAGAAAATGGAATAGAAAATCAAGTACAAATTAAATATGATATCCAGAAGAGGAAACTATAATGTTCAGTCAGTCATCATTGCCCCCTTCTCCTTAAAAAAAAGGTTAGAGTATACTTCTTTTATAATAGTTTGGCAACAATGCCCCCAAATCAGTGTACCAGGTAACAAATAGTGTAACATAATGAAAGAAAGAAAAATAAAAAGCAAGGAGGGAAGAGGGAAAGGAAAATGTGAAAAGAAGATGATACGATACCCTTTCACATCCTCCCCTCACTCAACAGCCATTTTTAAAAATGCATTTCATCCACTAGTTTAAGCACCCCCATGATACCAGGGCCCCGCCCCTCAAAGGCCGGACCCAGACTACACAACCGTTGATAATCTCTTTCATACCTCTGCCTAGATGTTTGTAGACTAGAGCCTGGGCTAACATCATCTGACCGCATCGTAGCATGCATCCCCAACCTTGGTCTGTCGTTGGCCCTGTTCCACCTTAACAGGAGAGTGAAGAGACAATATCATTATAACATATTAATCACTATATATATACAAAATTTTAAAATGACACTGTGTTTAACAGATCAAAACCCTCTCAGAGTAAAAATCCTGGAGAAAAAAAATGTTATATAGCTTCATTTGCCCTAAAATAAATTCTCCTTGCCCGAGGGAAAATCTGAACGACTGTATTAAACACAAGTCTTCTCAATTAGCTTGCAGAACAACTGTACTCCAGAGTAACTTAAAGATGCATAGTACATGTAGTGGGCTCTCATGGGGAATTTGATATCATTCAGGTGTTTACCCAATAACAGGCGTTGTCATTCCAAGGAGATATCACAACATAGAGAACTAGCTAGCGAGAGCCTTCTGATCGAGGTCTGGAGCCGACTCGTAAACTCAGCGGGTGATCGCGAGATGATTTACGACAGCTGTTTGGGGTTCACTCTAGATATCGCGCAGTGTGAGCATGCGCAGTTGCTACTTTCGTATTTGGCTTTCTTGGATTAACTTTTTTGACAATCGCAAACAATGGCAGAAAACACCGATTCCGAATACAACTTTGATTTTTAATAGATGACGAGTTATCTTTGTTATCTGAAATCGATGAATTGAAACTTGTTCCTGATGATTCAGAAATCGGAATTCATGATGAGTTTATTGAAGTATTATTACGATTAAGACTAGATCTAATATATAAGAGGAAGCACAAACATGTGAGTAATGACTTTGTCTTCGGTCCCGTACATTGCATTCCGTGTCGGTTTTGCAATGTTTTGGGGAAATATAGCCTTGCACGATTATGACAGGCTTTTCACATTTCTTTTCAATGGTTATCATATCATTAAATAACATATACATTGCCTGATTAAACAGAATGAAGTGGTCAACAAAAATCCAGCCATTATTATCCCCCCTCCATCAAAATCAACTAGGGTCTAGACCTTACTCCTATAGCCTTGTCCTTAGGTCATAGCCTAGGTTCTATATGTATAGACCCCTCTAGAGTCTATTAGAAACTAAATATAATCTACATGAGGAGCAACTCTTTGTTCACAACACAATTAGGGATGAATAGCTGTAAAAGATGCAGTGAAAAATGACACTGACAGTCCTGAAAACAAAGTTAAAAAAATAATGATGCCTTGATGGCTGAAAATGATGTTTGAACCATCATGAATGATGTAATGCATGTGAGTAACTTTTAATCTAGATAAAAAGAATTAAGACAAACACTATAAAGTAACCTAGGTCTAGATCTATAACTAACTACTAAACTAGTAGTAGACTACTAGACTAGTCTAGATTAACTTTAAATTCAATAATTTATAATAAGTAACTTTTCTTTAAATAGACGTTAGACCCTGTACAATTATCGAGATTGATTCGTTAGATTGCAATCAGAAAAAAATAAACAAGCCAAATTGAAAATCAGAATCACTAGGTGCACAGAACACGAGTTTGAATGCGTGGGGCTGGCATTTCTTTCCCCAGCAGACAACACAAACCAAGCTGACCAAATGCATAGGCATCTTCACATGCAAATCTAAACGCATGGGCACCCCTGGGCACTCTTCAGATAGGGTGGGTTTCAAAGATAAAAACATTCTCTTTCGAATGAAATACAATCTAAATTCCGCAATTGATCTGAACATATTTATAACGAATTATGAAATTGATACCAAAAATTAATATGAAGTCATTAAAAGTATCATAACTAGCCCATTTCTCGGTGGATTTTGACGAAAAATATATTGTTGGGATCGGAGAAACAAAGGGAATTCAATAACAACAACTGCGCATGCTCACTACTAGTAGGTCGGTACTGCGCACGTCCAGTTGCTTTGTTCGTTTGCGAGTCTTTACTCCACTCAATGTGAATGGATTTGGACGGCGGCTTCTAAGCTTGTACATCAGAGAGCGGCCCAGCTGTCGCCTATGGGCAAATTCCAGCGAGCGGCACTCTGATGTCGGTCGTTATCTCGCGCGTTGCGTAATACTTCTGGTCGTAAAAATGCTAGGCTGGAACTCCATGTTGTGATATCTCCTTGGTCATTCATCAGAACTAGCCTTCAGTATTATGACAAACAGGCCAAATGCAATGCTCTGCATGTTTCCACCCATCCTCCATATGGTAAAGTCATTATCTTAAATACATTTCCCTCACCCATAGACTCTCTGAGAGACTAGAGGGTATTTCTTGATGGGACTACGGGTTTGCCTTGCCGGGTTTGCCGTGTGCAAGACTTGTGCACTCAATATTGGTATTTCCACCAAGTCTAGTGTCAGTAAATTATGACCTTCTGGACGTAGAAATGACGTAGACACCTACCTTTAGAGCAAGTTGTAATTGAGGCTAAAGCAAGCAATGCATACACTTCCATCTGAAAAAAGTAGAAAAGCTACAGGGAGTTGCAAGGAGGGAGGGTGGGACGGGGCACACAGAGGGGGCTTACTTATATTTGAAAACATCTTGCAGTACCTGAACCATACACTGTAGTTAGCACTTCTTACCCAGAACCCAAATAGGGAGGGGGAGAGGAACACTGAGAAAGGGAGGGGGAGGGAAGGGTGGAGAGGGAAGTGGAAGAAATTACAGAGAGGTTCTTACCTATATTTGAGAAGCCCTTGCGATATGTGAACCACAGTCTCGAGAGGACATCTAGCCTTGCTTCGAGCTGGTGCTGGCTCAGGTCATACTTCTTCCCGAGGATCCAGATAGGTCCTTGGTCTGTCGGGAAGTCCTCAAAGGCAACCATGCCACTCTCGTAGGTTGCACATGCTGCAGGGGAATACAAGACCAAATATGGCATGTCATCAAACAGGACCAAGAACGTATTTCTTCATAAGTCTATGTGCAGCTTTAATGTAAGCACATCAGGAAGTGATAAACGACATGCAATATACCAGTACATGTACACTGATTCTCTCTCTCCCCATGAATGATTTTACTAAAAACATTCCAAAGTGATCATATAACAAACATACCGGCACATATTCAGGTGGTACATGTACATGTATGGTCTGTATTCATAAATATATTAGGATGTATCAATACATGCATCATACATGTACATGCCATACATGTATAAAAATGTCAGAAAGATGCCTTGTCGGGGGAGACTTAAACTGTACAAATAATGAATATACATCATTCCCACAAATGTAGGATGCACACCGACATTCACATTATGAAACACAGGCTGCCCAAACTTCCCAAAGTACTCAACTTGAATTGTAGCATACTGTACCTAAAATGAGATTTAGGTGGGAATGGGTGCTCATTTCAGATAACTGAAACTTGCAAAAGTCTGGCCTAAAGTAGAAATTTAAAGTCATTGTCCTGTTTTTCACAAGTTATTCACAACTGTTTATAGTTTGTAAATTGGTCGACTGAAAAGGATATATTTACACAACTATACAGGTGTATGATTGATTAAACATTGTAACATTCTTTGACAGTGCAGAGTAATGAATATTGCACAATACAGATCAAATGTATAATTAAAACATAGTTCTTATACAACTACACACATTATACATTCTGACAGTAGTTTTATCTCTTTTTTTTCCTAAATGGAACACTATACTTGCCTAAGTCTATACTTGAATACATATTTACAGGATAAAAAGACATAGTTCTTGGTGGTTTAAAAAAAGTTACGGTGCAAAGGTGCATAGAGTAAACATGAACCACAGAAGACCTAAAGATTCTCTACATGTTCTCGCATACATAACACCAAGAGGTAATCAATCACAGATCCAGTAATCAATAAAAGACTTCAAAAACTGAATCCACGCCCAACATTGCCAGGGCTACATATTTTAGAACGGACATTGTGAAATGATGCGCTGTTCCTGCATGTGTAATTTTCTCAATGAATTTCTTAGGTAGACGGTACACATGTATGCAAATTCTACGAATGATAGTGTGCATCACAGCTTGACTTCTTGATGACCTCTCAAAACAGTTACAATGACAAAATTCTATGCATGATTGATGATGTCATCTACAACAATGATCAATCCAATCCAACTTCAGGTGGATGCAAGCAACAGTGCATAAAAGTCCAGATAACATAGCATACTGATACAGTTTCCTCATTCAATATTCAATAATTAAAGTTCATCTCAATCCTTAAATCCAACAGAATTCGCTGATTTGTAATATTTTGCCACCGTGTCCAATTCACTGAATGAATGAGTAAGCGAGTAGGCGGCCATCACGTGATTAAGGTATGCGTTTAACCAAAGTATTCACATGACAGGACCAAATATTGTCTTTGTCTTTTTTCTGCTACAAATGCATTGAGAAGTATAGACCTACTAACTGAGTCATTACATGTACGATGTATACATGTAATTAATAATACAGTATATCAAAATGTTGACTGATCAAAGTTCAGGATAGGGGACCCAGTGAATTGGTGTCAACATACTTGGTATTTAATAGAGATTAAGAACGGATATGATTAAAGGATTATATACATGAAGACCATCATACTAAATGTGAATTACAGGTGTGTACATGTATATGAATGTGTGCTAAACAGTGAGTATACATACACAGTATGTACCAGTAGCTTTAATGTACTGGTGTAGGTATATACACATGTACACATGTTTTATATCATCCACTGATTCTTTTGAAATACACTTAATAGTTTAACAGTTCATTAGTCATAATCTTCACATACAATGTACATGTACATTGTACAATGTAATATTTTTTAATGTACATTCTTCGTAGTATCTCTTTGAGTTTAGGGTAGGATATTTGTTCACTGTATACATGTTAATACATACTGTATGTACATGTACATGTACATGTGTAGTTTGGTTCAACTTGTATGTATTTCCTACTTTTCCACTGTTTTTACATTGCATTGGAATGTTTTCAGTTATGTTTACAATTTTCAAGGAAGTTTAAATGTGACATAGGTGTCCTCTACACTTTAACAGACTGAAATGAAATGAATCTCCTCACTGCATGTGTTTTCCTCAGCAAGCCTCGTCGTCGACGGGTCAACAAAAGCAAGGGATTTCCCATGTAGCTTCCTGTAGGCAAGTTGGCAATCCATCAATTTCATTTCAAATAATCATGTGACCTGCCTTCAATAATGGAAATGTTTTGATTCATTGCTCCACATATTCGCTGCAAGATGGGTACATGTACTTAGTTCAACTGACTTGACATGCAAGTAGAAGAATAGTAAAAAAATATATATATATATACATGTATATCATTTGAAAAATAGTATTTTAAAAAAATAGTTGATTTCTGAAAGTAGGGCTATTAAGTAGTACATGTACAAATCTTCTTGAAGAAAATAGCAACTTGAAGAAAATAGTTTATATTTTATTTTTTTTATCAAAATGTCATCTGATTTCTGCAGTCAGAGGTACACAACTGATTTTTAAAATACCACTTGAAAAATAGCAAGAGTTATAATTTGATCTTTAGATTGGGAAATTAATATTAGACATGTTAAATAAGTAATTAGTTCTACTATATCAAACCACCCTCACAAATCACAAAAACTTTAAAGATTTTTAAAATTTGTTCATTTTCTCTGATGGAACATAACCCTATGATTGGAGTCAAACCAGGACACTGATCCTCATTCCAACAATGAAATCCGTGCGCATACATATATATAATTATAAGGCATCTATAGGACAACAAATTAAAATTAAAATGCAGATATAACATTTTCACACTTCCAAACCACTTCAGACACTTTCAAATAGGAATACCTGTCCAGAGGTTTACATATTCTACGAACTTGCAAGAAATCCTTGCCACGTCAAAAATGCTCAATGTTCAATATTTTCCTTGAATAAAATACCATTTCTACCATCCTGCCACTTGCAGCTTACTGCCTGACTGTTTCAGCATATAAATTTTGCATGAGATCTACATGCGCATGTCCATTTTATTCCTATGAAAGCCAGTTTATTTGTTTGAATTTATTTTGCCCTATTTGTATCATTTTGTAAAACTATACAAAATATGAACTGAGCCTGGAAATAATGGGCTGTAACCACACACCAAAGACAGAAGTAAAATGAAACACTTAACAACTGTTAACTTTGAATGGACATCATACACATGTACTTGCATTTTTCTTCAGCTTTTCTGAAATCGACCAAATCTTCTTTAGAAAAATGTGCACATACCCTTTTTGCCGCGTCTCTTCTTCATTCTATCCGTCCATTCTAAAAGCATCAAGCAATTTGATCTATGATATCCGACTGTACCAATCAAGTCACATACTTTGATGGAATGAAGACAGAAATGGAACATTGGATCACAAGCCGATGTAGAACTTTACTGTACAGCAAATCAATAGCGATATGCTGTTGAAATGATGCTATCTTAAAGTGTATTCGTAATCAGAAATAGGTGTGGCATCGAGAGAAAACAAATATTGTGCTAATCTGCAGTCGCTGAAATCAAGTACGTTGATGGAATGAAGACAGAAATGGAACATTGGAGTACAAGCCGATGTAGAACTTTTTTGTACAGCAAATCGATAGCGATATGCTGTTGAAATCTTAAAGTGTATTCGTAATCGGAAATCGGTGTGGCATCGAGAGAAAACAAATATTGTGCTAATCTGCAGGCGCTGAAAGCAAGTACGTTGATGGAATGAAGATAGAAATGGAACATTGGAGTACAAGCCGATGTAGAACTTTATGTACAGCAAATCGATAGCGATATGCTGTTGAAATGACGCTATCTAAAAGTGTTTTCGTAATCGGAAATAGGCGTGGCATCGAGAGAAAAAAACAAATTGTGCTCATCTGCAGTCGCTGGAAGCAATTATGTCGACGAGTGGGAGCAAGACGTAATGACGGTGTACTTAACTGTATCCCAGTCTAAAAGCAAAATTCATACATGAATGTTGCAAAACGCGCAATGCCGTCAACGCACATTGTTACATGTTGGGCATATTCACAATTGGAAATAGGAGTGGCACATAATTGGCCTGAGTAGCATCGTCAAATATGAATCAGAAGTTTTGACACAATCTTTAGATACCGGTATCCAGCTAGTGCATGTCCATCTCCTCAATTCTACCTTGCGATCTGGTATTGATATTTTTCCTGCGAGCTTTTAATATCGATTGTAAATCTACCAATACTGACCTCGTAAAATAAAAGTAACAATTTTCTTGTCTAGCTTTACCATTCAAAGAAGTAATAAAGCATGGGTGAAACTAGACCTGGATCGATTCAATATGAAGTATGATAATGAATATGAAACATACACAAATTAAGGGCAATATATAAGAATTGGTAATATATAGAAAACGCAACTTTTACTTCCTAGCGGTATTGCGCAATACACAGCTGAACAGTTTCATACGATATGGCAGCCTGTCGCAATATGAAAATTCAAAACTGATTCCCCAAAGCAATTAGATTCTTACCCATAAAGCGACCGTGTTCTTGCGATTCTAGCCGCTCAAAGTCATGACGACGATTTGCCATGCTCACCCAGTCGTCATCTTCCAAAGATTCAAGAGAATATCTAATCATTAAATAAAGATCTCAGCCGAACTAGGGAAATATCTGTGTGCATAGACTGCATACAGTGCACACGATACCTCACAACCTTAGTATGTAATTTATAATAGGGGATTGACGACTGTGTGACATCATCATATATTGATATTGATAAGTGTAAACCATGAGATACATTTCATTTCAAAACTACAAGACGAAAGCCATATTGTGAGCATCAACAAAAGATTGATCACAGCTCGCTTCCTCCTCATTTTTTTTCCCCTCTCAAGTAGCGACGCTTACAAGAGCTGGAACTCATGTTTCAGTTTCATCATAACTGTTAAGTATAAAAAAGCTAAGTACTTGAGATATGACAATTAATATGAATTCATGCTTGTTTTGATTTGCAAGAACCATCATGGATTACGGCTGATGTCTAATTTAGGTATGATGTCATTTTGTTTCTTAAAAGCACGCACCTCTGATGAGAGATGACACTAGAACGCAAAGATTACCTGTACACAATAACATTTACATATCTTATCATAATTTTTACATGACATAACAACTAATATGATGAATTCACGCTTGTTTTGATTTGCAAGGACCTTCATGGATTACGGCTGATGTCTAAATTAGGTATGATGTCATTTTGTTTCTTAAAAGCGTGCACCTGTGATGGGTGATGATGATGACACTGGAATGCAAACATTACCTTTAGTCTGTACATAATATTACAATTACATAGATCTTGTCATTTTTACTGCCAACAGAGTATTGATGTTCATACATGTACATGTACATGTACATGTACACAGTACAACGTACAGCATTACCTGTTTTTCCAAGTCCTTAAGGATTGGTATAGCTGTCTGAATACTGTAGTAAGTATACTGTACACAAAGGTACAATGTCATATACGTACAGTTAACAACTAAATTATTTCACACCCCTTGTAATTTTTTTTTTGTGTGTGTTTTTCATAACTCAAGAATCAAAGGTGGACTGGTTGAATTACGGCCTTTTGTCTATTAAATACTTGTAGATGTAAGCTTCACTATGTGACATTCTCAAGAAACTTAAATGGGGACAAATCAATTTTTCACACTTAAAAGGATTCAAAACTTGGTAAGGGTACAAATAATTTAGTTGTAATTTAAACTGTACAAGTACACTGTATACAGGGTATATGCACATGTGTAGGCCTACTGTTAAAAGTACTGGTGATAACGAGTGAATGCAAGATGTTATCCCGACAATATACACTGCTGTATACTAGTTTGCAGGCACAAAGCTGCAAACCCTTGTTACATGTAGTTACTGTGCATAACAATGTCTGCAACATGAGACTACAATAGGCTCTGTACATAAAACCACTCTCGTTTGAAACAGCCAGAAACTGACAGATCTACATTGTAGGCTCTGCTCAAGGCCCTTAATATCAATTGTGATAAAGTGTCAAATGAGAGTCTGTGCTTGTAGACTAGCTATAAACCCAAGTAGAAGGGTACTAATAGTCCACAGCCTGGACTGTTTTCGTGTTGCGCGCCCAATCAGCTGAGAAAATAACACCCCCTAAACGCTGAACCGGAGACAGTCCTTCCCCCTATTCTCTACCCTGACGGTTGTTTTAGGGGATCGCGCGATGATCAGAGACACCGCGCTGTGTGTGGGATGCGTGTATTAGGGAGGAGATGATTGAAGAATAAAAAATATGTAAAAGCGGACAGAATCTGGACTAGGGTACAAAAAGATGCCTAGCTCGTGGATAAACAATTCTAGAAATACACATTTCACAATTTGGACCTTCCTTTGACCACATCTAGATGACATCATCTAAATATTATCACCAATATTATTATCATCATCATCATCATTATTATTATTATGAATGATATTATTGTTATTTTTGTTTCCAATTATTAATTATCATCATTACTAAATACACATACGTGCAACTTACATGGTACATGAACATGTATATCTCGGGACATACAGGACAGCATATTTAATCCTGAACGATGAAGCCTCCTTGATGTTGCCATGGTGACCGATGTTCCAATTCACACAAATGTGATAACAATGTCCAAAATATCACTTTTTCACCATCAGCTCACTCTGCAATTAGTATACAGTATATATACGTCAATGCTACAGCAGACCTACTGTACATGTACATATAACATGTACACCCTGTACATGTACATGTACAGTACATACTGTATATACAATGTAGCTAAAAAGTCAATCTGGTTTAATAATAAACTAAATTGGCAATATATCTTTTGTTCACAAAATCAGCCACGAGTAGAAACTGAACAAATTGATGACGTAGGACTTTGCAATTTCGACAACAACCCATCCACATCCCCGTGACTTCCTCTACATACATCCGTGCTGGCAGAAAAGGTTAAAGAAAAGGTTGAGTTCTGCATGGTCATTACAAAATAATAATAATAAAAATAATTTAAAAAATTTGATAAAGGTAGATTACATGTATGATGTACATGTATGTAGGCCTACATGTAGTCCACAACAATAATTGTGTGTTTTGAGGCTTTTAAAATCACCAAAATGATTCCCCAAAATGAGAAAATCTTACTGAAAATCACATAGGCCTACAGTGGACAGCACTGCACATAAAAATGAGTATGTGGGTCTACACAAAAGCACATTTGGTCCAAACCTTTGAGCTATTTGATATGTGATAAGGCAATCATGTCCAGTTCATGTACACACTAGCTTTAATGTGCATGTACAATGACGACGGAAAAGAAAACAATGCCTGAGGATAATATATGCGTCAAAGTCCGTGAGAAACTGAGCAGCCTCTAAATCTTGGAGGGGGTGGAAATCGTTTGGTTAATTGCAGCAGATTCCCAAGGATTGAGTTACCAACTACATGTACATCTAATTGTTAAACTTCCAACATCCTGTCTCTAAATTGCACTATTTCAGTCAAGTCAGAGCATTTTGTTAACAAAAGTCTTGCATGGGTTGACAACATTTATACTACACTTGTATAGTTCAACAGACTACATGAATAATCCCATAAATTTGAATAATATCTGTCTCACATTATTGTGAAGCATTTCCTCCAAATTAGAGCATTTTCTAGCAATACATGAAAGTCCAAGGAACAATGATTTCATCAATTATGAAATCTGAAATCACAAAATTAACAACAACTTTAATCAGAAATAAGCATGATTTTCTCCAACTCAGGGCACTAATTGTAGGCAAATTTGTTGTAGAAGCTAGTGGACAATAAACCACACTGTCCTGCGGTCCACCTACCGGGTACATGAATACATGTATGTAACACAGACTTCATGTCAAAGACTGCACCATGAATCGCAAACCTCTAATGTCGTATTATTGACAAGCTGATATTAATGTGTACTTTGCGCTACCACGCATGAATTCAATTCATTGTCTTTAGGCAAACAAAATGGGGTAGAGTAGACGTTTAGGTATTAGCATCACAAGACAGTCGATCCATTCAAATTCAAGATCCTCAAGATTACACAATTCCCAGAGTCACATGTCCATGTATCTTTGGCTCATCACTTTCTACATTACAGTATGTTGATGCAATCTTCAGATACATGTTGCAGACTTTAGCATGATTATAACAAAATATTAAAAAAATTGTCAGACATCCAAAAGTCCAAAGTACATGTTATGTATATATACATCCTTTTTATATGACATACCAGTATTCAGATTTATAAAGCAACAGACTAAGACCCCGTTCTCACTCACTTTGAAAGTGGTCTTAGTTAGACCGCTCCAGAGGAACGGGTCTTGAGGAACGGTTTGCGAGGGTTCACACTCCGAGCAGTTTTTTATGGCTCAAACCGCTCCACGAGTCAAAGTGGTCTTGTTGCTATGGCAGCTCAGGTCAGCGGGTAATTTTTTTCGCGCACGGAATACTAAGCATATGTACCATACTACAGTCAAACCTGCTTTAGTGACCACCTGTCTACAAAGACCACATTTTTTGTTTCCCTTGAAAATGGTTTCTCATTGAAACATGTACTAAAGGAACCTGTCTACAAAGACCACCTGTCTACAAAGACCACTTTTTGTGTTTCCCTTGGGCGGTTGCTATAGACAGGTTTGACTGTACATGTTTCGCGTGGAACGTCACTAGCTCACTTCCGTTCAAAGTACGCTTCCGTTCACACTCGCACGTTAGAGCGCTCCAAACCGCTCTTAATAAGACCCGTTCCTCAAGACCACCTCCCGAGGTGGTCTTCTGGAGCGGTCCAGAAGTCCACTTCCTGGACCACTTTGACCGTTCTCACTCACCTAAGAACCGCTCCTGAGGAACGGGTCTTAGTTAGACCGCTCCAACAAAGTGAATGAGAACGGGGTCTAACATGTTGTTTGAAAACTCTGGATACATATCGCAGGCTCCAGCATAGTAACACACTTGTAAAACTAGTCATAGGTCCCTCCTTCTTCTTCTTCTTCTTCGCTACAGGCCACCGTCTGGTGTATTTTCGTCCTTAAGTCCAAAGTGGATCTATTTTTCCATACAGCCTGTATTAGAGATTCAGATGCATGAATGGTAAATATAGCTGACCAACACATCAACAGCTTGATGCAATCTTAGGATAAGCATCAATTAACAAACCCATTGACAACTGAATTCTCTAATTCTCATAGGCTTAATACATGGACCATAAGATTTCTGTAGGCAAAGGATCAATAGAAGATTCAGCATGGTAAATAACTTGAGCTGATCTGAAGTAGATCTATTTTGATGCATTACACATTTGAATTCATGAGTGGAAAATAAAACTGAGCAACATGGCAAACGATATGGTACCTCTACACTGACCACAAAGCTGAACAGAAAAATATACTCATCCAAAAATCCAAAATCACAGAATTTCCTGGCAATACTAATGAAACCGAGCAAAACACAGACATACTGTAGATGTGTATAATGTACAGTAATCTCCAGGATGACTAGAAAGCTGAACTGATCAGCGACAGAATTCCTCGGTAAGCTTGACAAAAATAATATCTCAATCTTACTGTACACTGTACATGGATTACAATCAACACGAATGCACTGCACCCCGGTGATTGAGATGAGTCAGAGCACCGAATACAGATCAGTTTTCTGTTAAAGGTTTAATACGGGTATGGCACCTCTACACTGACCACAAAGCTGAACAGAAAAATATACTCATCCAAAAATCCAAAATCACAGAATTTCCTGGCAATACTAATGAAACCGAGCAAAACACAGACATAGATGTATGTACATGTATAATGTACAGTAATCTTCAGGATGACTAGAAAGCTGAACTGATTCCTTGGTAAGCTTGACAAAAATAATATCTCAATCTTACTGTACACTGTACATGGATTACAATCAACACGAATGCACTGCACCCCAGTGGTTGAGATGAGTCAGAGCACCGAATACAGATCAGTTTTCTGTTAAAGGTTTAATACGGGTATCCTGTCTCTGCTACAGTGGGCTTACTTCGAATCATCGGGTAATCACGTTCGGTCAGGTGGTTGCGTTACACGACCTTTCGTGAAACAAAAGCGGAAGATCATTTGAAGATGCACGTTAAGGAGTCAGGACGCAACCTTTCGTAGATTTGCTGTAGGGTTTTCACAAAGTATCAGGTAAAGTGGACCAGATCATTTGTACTGTACATGTAGATGAGAGGGGTTTATTTTACAAACATTAGCCCCAACATTTCGTGAATAAAGGGGCATGTTTTCACAAAAGGTCAGGTAATGTGACCACCCGGCCCGAAGCGATGTCCCGATAATTCGAAGTAAGCCCTACAATGTACATGTACGTGTACATGTATCTTGGAGCCCGAGTACATCCATAGAGAATGGAAAGAAACGTTAGAGCACTGTTTACCAACAGTCTGCAATCCTGGTGATCCAGGAGAACAACAGCCCAGTAGACCAACAATGTCAATTGCATTGACCTTCTGAAAAAATTCTGAGGGTTAAAAAGACGAAGAGCCCACAAGACTGACAACGTCAATACATCTCGCTGGCCTTTTTAAAATCTTTCCTTAGCCTGTTAAAGAAACTTGAACCAAACATTTCGATTTCGCTCCACACTTCTGAACACTTTTCTCAGGGTAAATTAGATCGACAAATCACGACACTGACAATCTCACCATCGCTGGCTTTCTGAAATCAGTTGCGAGGGCCAATGAGACTGCAGCTAGACACAATTTTCAGCAAACAGTTGTACAAAAAGTTCCTACAAATATTCTCAAAACACAAAACAATAAAATTCACATTTGTTACTGCAATCCCTTTCAAACAAGTGCACAGTATGCAGAATGCATTCAATTGTAAAGCAGTCTCACTGGAATACAAAACATGTCAATCAATCATTACAAATTTCTTCAAAGCAAAGTTACGTGCATGTACACGTGTATGTAAGCCATATGGATACAAAAGCAAGCAATTGGCAGTAGAACTGCTGCGAAGAAATGGTTTCAACTGAAAAAGGATAAATATCTACATGTACATACAGCAATGGGCCTATGAGTAACCCTTTCTTGCCTCTGGTACAATTATCAACATGGATGACTCATCAATGTTCAGAGAACACATGTCGCAACAAATCAAATATATAACGGCAATGACCTTGATGAGTCGCTCAGAAGAAGTAGGGTTACAAGGGAAAGTAATGGGAGACAATGGATTGGAGAGAGGGTGAGTATAATGGAAATATAACATGGGTCACAGAAAGACTTTCAAGCAAAGTGGAAGGAGTAGAATAAAATACTCACAGTCTTATATACACGTACAAAACAAAAAACATGAAATACAGAGAGAGAGAGAGAGAGAGAGTTAATAGAGAGAAATGCTATACAAATAGCAGACAAGTTATCACAAATAACATAACAAGAGGGAGTGTGAGAAAGAGAAAGAAAGAGAGAGAGAGAGAGAAGGGGGAGAGAGATGTTGTACAAATAAAAGCCATATTGGCAAGGCAGAGCCCGCATGAAGTTCTTTGACAAATAACACTCTACTCCTATATTTTTTTAACAGAAGAACTAATACATTTTATATGTACATAATTGTAGTACAGTAACCGGGTAACTACTGTTCATTACTTTAGGTCTTATAATTGTTGGGAAATCTCAAGAGAGGGCAGCAACACTTCCCAATCAAAACAACACATCCACCTTGTGTCCTTTCTAATTTCTATTTATTATTGATACAGACATCACAGACCTTGATACACAGGCTCCTTCTTAAACTTCTTCCCCCCCCCCTCTTTCTCCTCCTCCTCCTCCTCCTCCTCCTCCTCCTCCTCCTCCTCCTCCTCCTCCTCCTCTTCTTCTTCTTCTTCTTCTTCTTCTTCTTCTTCTTCTTCTTCTTCTTCTTCTTCTTCTTCTTCTTCTTCTTCTTCTTCTTCTTCTTCTTCTTCTTCTTCTTCTTCTTCTTCTTCTTCTTCTTCTTCTTCTTCTTCTTCTTCTTCTTCTTCTTCTTCTTCTTCTTCTTCTTCTTCTTCTTCTTCTTAAATTTCAATATTTTTAGGGCAAGGCCACTTTTCTGTAAGGCACATTCCTATATTACAGCAAAAATAGGAAGAATTGGAAAGGGCACAAAAAATCTCCAAGGCCAATGAGAGGGGCATTGAGGCCAATCAAAAGGGCATCAAGGCCATGGCCTTGGTGGCCTTGGATTAATTTAAGCCCTGTTCTACTATTTACTATTGATACAGACATCACAGGGCTTGTATACAAAGGCTCCTTCTCCATCTTCTTCTTCTCCTCATCCTCCTTCTTCTTCTTTTCTTCGTTCTCCTCCTCCTTTGTTGTCCCTTTCTTCTGTTTCTTCTTCCTATTCTTATTCTTCTTGTTCTCCCCCCTCCTATCCTCCTTCTCCTACTCTTTCACCTTCTTTGTTCTTTCCTTTTTCCCTTTTTAAAAATATGTATTTTACAAGAATATGGTTTGGTTAAACTTGAACTGCCAATTTCTGTTCTGAATAAAACCATGATTAAAATTTGTGATTTAAATCAGCTTTGATTTTGATCTCACTGCTTGACACTACATACATGTACATGTAAGAACTAAACACTGAGTTGCCCAGCAGGATAACATATTTACAATATTTTGGTTGCCCAAACTCAAACTTTGGTTGCCTTTAGAAAGTAAAACAGTAATATAGTCCTTTTCTTTGTGTTTGCATGTGTGGAAACTTTACAAAGCATGAAGTTTGCCTCACAAAAAAAATCATATATTCAACCCCCTCTCCCCAAAAAAAATAATGTCACCAAGCAAGCTTTTCATCATTTGACTCAAACTCATTGGTAGTTGTTTTAAAAATCAATTGATTCTCAAAGAGCATACATTGTACCTGTATTGTACAAGGTGTAAATGTACATAGACAGAAATAACTGTCTGGTATGGGGGAATTCTTTAATGCAACTACATGTACATGTACATTTGTCAAACTTCCCCATACTGGCATACACAGATCGGTCCCGAGGAGATCAACTGCCAAAATTAGTTTTTGTAAAACGGTGCACGAGCAATTTAGCAAACTCTTAGTCCACTATTAAACTAATCGTTATTATTGTAAAGGATCAAATTGGCAATGCGGAAAAAACAGCTATTTTAGTGTGTACACCACATGTATACCCAGATGTTGTGTGTCCGGACAGGTTGTGTCTACGGACAGCTGATTTAAAACAGCAATTTGGAGAATTTTAAAAGCAATATTTCATAATTATTCTAAGACTGATATTGGTCAATAATAATTAATTATTTTACAGGACAAACGTTCATGATGGTTAGTGCTATTTGATCAATAATCAGAAGGCAAAGAGAAGGCTTTGTTTTTGTTCAATGTCCAGACACCCAAGGCTAACCCCAGGGGATGTCACTCTCATACACAAGTGCTACCCACCCATGTCCATTAACCTCTGAAATGGATCATTATGGTGAACTATTCGTATTCAGCGCTGTACAGTGAGTTTACGCGCTCTGATTGGCCGATACGCTCCAGCTGTTTCGAATTAAAGTGATAGGGGGCCCCCACTTACGTAAGCTTATTAAAAGCAATTAGCGCGCAAGGCCAAGTGCAATGTCAATACAACTTTTTACGTAACATTACATGTACATAACGAACTGACATGTCGTGCTTTAAACAGGTGACGCATTTCACACATAGGTGACGCACACTCAGCATACTACAAACATAAAATAGAAAAATCAAGAACATTTCAGTACAACTTGCAAGTTTGTACCTTAAATATGACGAAAATGAGAATTTTTCAAACTTAAGACTTACTTACATGTACGTCTTAAACTTAAGTGAAATACTTAACTTTTCAAGGACGCTGAAAAAATCGTAACAAATATAAGATTTGACTGGAATATCATAATTTTGGTATCGGTAAAAACGGAAAATCGCAAGCTAGCTCCTCGCACTAATGTCTTATAACATAGAGCCTATGGGAGCCAGCGATAGCCATGCAATCTAAAGGGCCCATGTCACGTAGAACTTTAGGTTACATCGGCAATACAGCCAGCCCATGCGCATTACGTTCCTCCCTAGACTGAAGATTTCTGTCTCTTTCGTTCGTTAGCCTCTGATTTGGGTAGGGTCGGCTCCTTCTTTAGAGACAGAAGCCGACCATAGCGGCTGCATTGCAAACTAATGCCCGCGTCCAGGCAGTAAACTTATGCCCAAAATACTACATTTTACCCGATGCATATCCGATGCATTTATTATTGTAAATTAGGCCTAGGCTAAACTACATCGGTTCCACTTACCATATTGACTGTATGATGCGTTTAAGGGTCTTTTTCATCGCCGAAAATGAGCTCCGTGTTGAAATTTTTGCAGCCGTATTTTAAACTGTTACTGCGCATGAAGGAAGATGACGTCATCCATTGACAGTAACAGTTTAAAATATGGCTGCAAGAATTTCAACACGGAGCTCATTTTCGGCGATGAAAATCCGGAAAAAAAGACCCTTAAACGGATCATACAGTCAATCTAGTAAGTTGAACCGATGTAGTTTAGCCTAGGCCTAATAGGGTGTCTGATCGCGCACCCGATGTTGTGTGCTAAAATCCTTCCCATAGAGATTGCACGCAGCCCTATGCAGTCTACGTACATTGCGCGACCATGCAAAATTGGTCAATGTTTTTATCACCAAATCGAAATTCAAACCTAAATCGCTCGTGATCCTGAAGGTGAAACTCAATAAATGAGGTGTCATATGAAAGAGCAGGTTTTTCTCCATATTTCCCAAAGGAGCTCACTCGAATTCTAAAAATATCTTGATCAAAACAGCGATTTAAACATCGTTTCCATCATAGCTCCGATCTTTGCCACTTTCCTGAACCGAGCCCCCCAGGCTTATGTAGGGCTAGACGTAAGGAAAATATCCCAGCACTTATTTTTTCGCTAGCCCCAAGGGATCACAAGAGCTGAAAAAGCCATGATGAAATTAGGTTTTCTTGTCTGTAAAGATTGAAGCGAAACGAGTACGTCAAGCGATTACATGCAGTTTGAAAATACCCTTCCCCACATTTTTCGGATCAGCTAAGCAGGGAGGCGTGAGCTCCGCGCCGGCCGAACCCATGGTGATAGCGCGTAAAATCTGCACATGAATAAACATCGGACCGCATGTTTGCAAACCCGGAAGTGGGTGCCCATTGAAGACAATGGATTACCGATCGTGCATCATTTAAGCTTGCACGCGTATGTGTACGCTTGCATATTGCGCAATTCAGCTGTTGTGCTAAATTTAGCAAAACAACATAACTCTGCGTGTACGTTTTTTCTTCGATTCTTACAAAAAATGGATGAATATTGTAAGGAATTGAAGGGGCTGTAACTTTTGATAGAAACATCGGTGAGTCTTGAAATTTGAAATGTATTATTCTGAGTGAATAATTTTTTCAATTATCCAACCATAATGGTGAAAAACGATCCAAAAGGGAAAATTGAAAAATCGTTCAGACACCCTACTCCCTAGGCCTAATTTACAATAATAAATGTGGCATCGGATATGCATCGGGTAAAATGTAGTATTTTGGGCATAAGTTTACTGCCCGGACGCGGGCATTAGTTTGCAAAGCAGCCACTATGGTCGGCTTCTGTCTCTAAAGAGAGGAGCCGACCCTACCCAAATCAGAGGCTAACGAACGAAAGAGACAGAAATTTTCGGTCTAGTTCCTCCCGTCTCAGCTCATTTTCGTAATTTGGCGCCTAGCCGAGCCGACATGGGCCCTTTAGTCAGATTGGCTATCGCTGGCTCCCATAAAGGCTAACCAAGCCCAAGGCCAAAGCCCAAGGCCAAGGCCAAAGGCAAAGCTCAAGCCCATTTATTAAGTCAGGCCACGGCCACGCACGGCCACCGGCCACGGCCACGTACCATTAATAATAATATTGCCAAGCCAAGTAAGATAAGATTTTATTTGACTCTATCGACCCCCTTCAGGGGTATGAGAGCACAACATATTTACAATACAATACAGAAAGATATATAAAACAAAGAAAGATATGATAATAAAATACATAGACATGATATATACATTTGGATATTTCTAAAACACAATAAACATGAACTAAAGACTAAGCATACACTATACAGTTGAGTTATGTTTGCATTGTCAAGCGCGTACGATCGCGATCCCGGTACAATAATTTCGCACTCGCAGCACTCAGCGGTAAAGACCGTAAAGTACAGCAGTCCCTCGAATTCACAGATTAAAAACTTACCCAAAATTGATACATTGGAATCTAGGAGAGACATTGTTGCTCAAACAAACTTCCAACGTTGTCAGAAAGTTAACAATTCCACTTACAAAGCAGTCAATATTTTGTAAACATTGCCACAACATGTAAGTAACAGCAGCTGGCGATTGAATGAAAGTGCAATCACACATTCATTTTCATTGGCAACAACCTCAATATGCACCCTACCCCATTTCAAACAAACGATTTTTAATGATGACAACTAGATTAGAGAACCCGGCCGAAATATCGGCGGGGATCAGATGGAAACTTCCACTATTTGTGTCAATTTTTGCTAATATTTGCCCAGCACTACACCTCTACCTAGTGGATCGTGGGGGTCTAGACCCTCTCTTTTGCTTGTCATAGATTTTGGTGTATTCTTTTGGAGGAGGGTACTTGCATGTATAGGCCTCTTTAGAACTTTTTTTGTCCAATGAATTTTAGTGAGAAAAAATTACGTCATTAAATAAGATACAAACATTAAATTGGGGCTTGTTGGCTGCCCGAATAGGCCTATATTGCTATAAGGTGATCAGGTGATGGTTGCTCGAATATATATTAAATCCTGCAATCATTGACAGTAGAGTTGGAACGTCGATACAAGCGATCTTGTATTCACCTCAAAATAGTGGGGAATGAAAATTTACGAAATTTCTGGCTAATATAGTCGAGAAATAGGCCATTTTCGTAGTGTAGTCAAATTTAATGCACAATTTTTTGTCAAGTGTCTCGTTATTTATGATCATTTATTTCTTTATATTTGTACATAGCCCCTCCTAATAAGTTTTGCTTTCTTAAGGGTCCTTCCAATGTATTTATGTAATTATATGTTTTTTAATGGAAAATTAAGATTGAATTGAATATCCTGAGAGTTTTAACAAAGAAAGAGAAAACTAAAGATAATAGCAGTGAGGCAGAGTGGTCTTGTGGATAAGAGATCTCTTCACAATGCCGAGATAATGGGTTACTCTCACCGGCTACACGTGTATCCTATATATATATTATTGACTTGCCAAAAATCTTTTTTTTTAACGAGACCCCCCAAAAAAAAAAAAAAAAAAAAGAGGGGAAAAATATCATTTGTCAATAACAAATGTCTCTCAGAAATTGCGAATCATCAAAACACTTAATTTTTTCAATTACTAAATATATCTCTTTCCGACTCCATCATCATCTTCAACAAAAAAAACAGAGATTTTCAGTGAGGCACAGCAATCTTGCGGATAGGCGATCGTCTCGTAATTCATAGGTTTCGAGTTCAATACCAAGCCTATGATAGCGCGTTTTTTCATACTTTTCTTTTTTAATCTCTCAAAAATAGACAGATGTTCAACCCCTTTTTATTTCACTAGAAGTATACATTGTTAATGTTATTATTTTAATGAGGACAGCAATACTGTTTTCTCGATAAAAACATAATTTCATTCATGTGAAAAATGCAAAAGGAAAGAGAGAGAAAATGTAGGAAAGGGAGGGGCATGCAGCGAGAGAGAGAGAGAGAGGGGGGCGGAAGAGACAAGCGAAGAGAATCCAATAGGCCTACACCTGTTGAATCAAATAAAGTCAGGTATGATGAGAATCTCGATAATTACCCCCCCCCCCCGAAATAAAAAAGGGGCCTACATTATGACGGGGGGTGTAGAAAACTAGCAACAAACTATCGGGGAGTCTTGAGGGTCGGGGTGACTTCTGAAAAGGGCCTATTTAAAAAAGTTTTAACCCTTTTTTTCTTTACATTCTTGCCATTCTTCGGCTTTATTATCTGATTATTGCTATTAAATCAATGTTATATGAAATCTTATGAAGAAAATAAGCCGCGAAATTGACTCTTACACTCTGCTGCTATTGGCAGTCAAATCATGTTATTACAAGTGTGGAGAGGCACGGTGGTCTAAGTGGGCATTTGGGGGTAACACAAACCCCCAAAAAGCAGACCTTTAGACGGCGGGTGGATAGAAGGGCTTTTTATTTTTTCAATTTTGTTTGATTTATTAGTCAAGTTCAATGTAACATAAATACAAAGAGTAAAATGATATCATAAAAATAAAAAAGAAGATAATAATAACAATAACTTGATAGGATGAAAAATATTAGCTGAAAAGCTTATTTACAATGGGATCTACAAAATCAGTATTGATTATTTCTTCATTTAAATATATCAAATAATCATAATAAAAATCAAAAAATATAAGCACAAACAAGGTAAACTTTTAAATACTTTGATAAGAGCAACATAAAGAAATGACACTAATTACAATACGTCCTTAAAAAGTCGATCATTATTTATCTATTTTCAAGTTAAACATATAAGATATCACTTGCTTCTAATTCTTGAGTCTCAAGTTAAAGGTATCTCTTAAGTTCAACTTAAAAAAAATTGTAAATTTCTGAATTACTTTTAAGTAGGATGGTAAAGATCGAATTCCAGAATTATGCAGGCTCGAAATAAGCCCCCCCCCCCTCCCTGCCACCTGCCGCCTTATAAATCAACGCTCTCGTGGAATGATTACAGATAAATAAACCATGATTTATTCACATAAATTATTCCATGGGTAGGCCTATAGACTCAAAAAATAGTACACGATCCTCCTACGATTCGATTTTTGAAGACTGGTTAGTATATAATATATTCGTTCGTTCGTTCGTTTATTCATTTCATTTTCATAAAAAACACAGCAAATGCAAATAAACATACAACTACATACAAAGAATGTTCAGTTTATACGATAACTTCAAATGAAATAGGAGAACAAAGGAAAAGCCCATGGTGGTTTTGTTTTAAAAAGTTCCACCATATTATAATTTATATTACTGCGTATACATTATTTAAAGATATCACAAAAGACAGCGATTAACACAATATGAAGACCACAAAAAAAAAAAAAAAACATGTATGAAATAATTTAAAATTGGAGGGGGCAAAAAGGTTTGGAAGGTAAATTCAACGGTACTCAAAATACAAGGTCCGTTTCATTTGTATTTTAAACATTGAAATGTTTTTATATAAGCGTATAACTTGAGGTAGAGTGTTCCATATATTTGGCAAAGTATTTCCTTACAGAATTTTTAGAGAATGAACTTTTCACTTTCCATAAATGAAACGTGTTGCAAACCCGAGTATTGTGAGAATGAATTTGGTTATTGATCGAAAATATGGAAATATAAAGCATCATCTTCCTCATTTAGGTTTTAAATAATGATAAGAATACCAACGACCGGAATTTTAGTCCATATATAATAATATATATATATATATATATATATATATATATATATATATATATATATATATATATATATTCTAGTCCGAATTAATACAAACCGAAGTCGGCTTCAAATCGTAGACAATCGCACGACTAGTGTGACGTTACTACGATTCTGAGCAGATTAGTCATTTTTTTTTTCCAAGGAAGCTTGAAATTTCTTTATATTTAGATATAATTAACGATATGACTATTTAGATCCTCGGTCATTAACATTTTACATGTTTGAATATACTCATATCAACCAAATTCTTCCAAAAATCGGATCGTAGTCAGATCGTAATATCATCGTATAGTGTGCGATAGGCTTTACTGATTTCTTTCCCTGTATCTTAACGTGGTATTTAGCAATACATTGCAGCACACACTTTTTTGTTTTTCCATATTTAAACAAAATTTGATTTCATTCTAGTCTTTCTAGATTAAAGCATTTTTCAAAATACAATTTTGTTTCTTCACCATAACATCATTCATTTAACTTAATACATGTATATAAAATTCATAAATTACGATCGAGAGAAAAGAGAAATCAGATTATGATATAAAACAAACGATAACCCCTACCTAATTACTACCAAACCCCAAACAAAACTCACCCCCCACCAAAAAAAACCCCACATACATCACACACAAGTAAAACTGTGAGTGAGCCCTCTGCGTGAAAAACAATATAATTTCCTAGATAATTTGCGGTGGCCGTGGGTACGGGTCAGCTATCGAATTTTGAACTGAGGTCTAAAAGCACACATTTTCTGGCATTTTAGAAACGATGAAGTCAACGAGGATCAGAAATGCCCCAAGAAAGGAGGACAGATCAAGGTAACATAACTTTAGTTTTAAAAAGATGTAGAAAATGTCTCAAAACTGAAAGAGAGGTCTGGAATGAGTTTTGAATTAGACGAGTGTCGTGCATAGCCATAGGCTATTACTCTGGCCACCGCTCCCCGTAACTCGCCGGAGCCATTCACGGAACCATCCGTTCGTGGGGCGGGGCCTCCCCGTGGTTATTTCGGCCTCGGTCGACTGACTTCAGACTTCAGTGAAGTTCAGTCTTAAATTGCCGAAAAATATGAGATATTATTACGGGAGTGGTAGCGATTTGCTTACCTTTCATGTGTTCCCGATGATAATTAGTAAAGGTGTGATTTACATTACAAAAACGCTGACCTCTTAAACTTAAAGAGAATTCTTGATGCTATGTTGGCTGAACTCCTGAACGGCTGAAGCCTGAAAAAATGCAAATAGGTCTATACGAGGCATAGAAATCTACACAAATAAAACAAATTTGCGCTTGCAATTTGATACTTACTTTATAATAATAGCGATTAGTGTAAAAAGGCGTGAAGCAGGGAGTTATTATTGTTAAGTAAGTATCAAATTGTCAATGCAAAAAAGGATAATACCTTTAAATGGCGATAAATTTTCTGAAACAGCAGAAGTGGAATTCGGCCGGATCACATGTGGGAGCTCCGCCATCCGATGCTTGCCCAAGCTGTAAGTTGGGGCTTTGATCGTATCGGAATATCGGAGCGACACCCTCGCACCTTTGATCGGTATCGGCAAAAAGTATCGGCAAAAGTATCTGTTTTTTTTTTAACGGTTGTACATGTACTTGAAATTTTGAGCACTCTAGATACCTAGCACTCTAACACCTAAAATCACTCATACCTTGGATAATTCATTTGAAGTTGTTGTAGTTCATGTTTCAAACTATTTTCATGCTGTTAAATGTCAACAATTGTAAGATTATCAAAAGAAAAAAGAAAAAACAAAACAAAAAACGAATTTTTTAAGTTTTGGGCTATCCAATATTAAAAAAACGTGCCAAGCTGGGATTATTTTGTCATTTGGAGTTGTTGTAAACCATGTTTGTTGATATTAAGTGCCTTTTCATGGCTTTGAAATTAATAATATTAGCAGGGAAATAAATACACGGGGGCTCAGGGCGAATTCGCCCCCAAATTTTTATGCCAAAAAGAGCCCCCGAAAGTCATAAAAAGCCCCCCCCCAAATTTGCATAGAATTCAATGCAAAACAAATTAAAGAGTGTTATTTTCATGCAAGCAAGCTTGAAAATAGCCCCCAAAATTTTTAAAATATTTTTTTCCCTGAATATTTAGTCTAAGAGAAGAGGCAAAATATGTGAGCCACCATCTTGGATTATAATAACAATGGAAAAAATGCATGCCTACTTTGTAAACCAAATGCATTTAAAAAGTATTTGATAGCCCAAAATTTAAAAATTTTCAGGATTTTTTTTTTTTTTTTGCCGATCATTTGCCGATCTTTTTCATTGATCGGCTATCCGCGTGATAAGGCTGATAAGGCATGATTAGATCGGGTTCGATCCGATGATCGGTTACAGGGTTAGCTGGAGGGTTATTGATCGCCGTGTGCATAACTTCCCATTGATTCAGTTACTCAGTACGGTACATGTGGCTGAAACTTGCGAAATGAAAATTGATATTGCCATGCAACTCTTTATTTCTTTTTTGAAACAGTAACAAAATGTACTTCCATGATTTCAATAAGAAGTGAAATTAATTCTGAAAAAAAAGTATACAATTTCATCAATGATTGGATCCCGATCAAGTGGAATTTTCAGGCTGTTTATAACTTTGGTAGCCTGCAGTCTTTCTCCTTTGAAGCTCTGAAAAGGATGCTTCAACTTTGTATGTTTAAGTCACCAATACTGAATTAAAAGCATGACTGTCAAATCACGGGGCTTAAACTTTGCATCATAAAGCTTTGCATCATATTATTTCTTCATTGAATTGCATATTTTGTTATTTTAAAGATTAAGAGAACATTGCACTCTGGCCTATATTATAAGTGATTGAATAACAGGCAGGGTTCTCTAATGATAAATTAAGCCTATATGTATTAATTAGCTAGTATTAATTGACCAGCAGAGCAAATGATACCCTTTATATATTCTCCTTGCCTTATTTCCCAGACCTCCCGATACAGCCCAGGGAGGGGAGAGTGCCCCCAAGAAGCAGCCCCCAAACCTGCAGTGCTGGACGCCATCATCTGGAGCCTCCTGAAGCTCCTCATGGCTGCTAGGTTCTGTGCTGCTCTTCTCAGTAACATCTCAGACTGCGATGAGACATATAACTACTGGGAGCCAGTGAGTTGAACACTTATTCCTGTATGATGTTGTAAACTTTCTCTAAATAGGGATTTGGCAAAATAATATGTCATACAAGTATATACAATGTAAGGCAAGGCTTAACACTAACTGGCATCTGAGACAAGTGGGTACCCAAAATCTAGATCTGCCCCCCCCCACAAAAGGAATATTAGTGTTTAAAATCCAAGGAATATAATAGCCTAAATGCTTTTTACATTTAAATGTACATGTATTTTCTTAATTCCATGATACTTGATAATGTATTGCAACATATAAAGACAAAATACCTTGGACTATCCCATCCAAGCAGTTTTGCTCAAATTACTTGATATTTAAATATTAGCTCTGTAAAGTATCACTAAGAGTAAACAACCATTTGTGTGATTTATATCATATATCTCTGTATCTACGTAGACTCACTTTCTGATATACGGGCGTGGTTTCCAGACGTGGGAGTACTCACCCGTGTATGCCATCCGATCCTATGCATACGTCTTCCTGCACATGCTTCCGGGCAAGCTCTATTCCTGGATCCTGGACTCAAATAAGGTTTGGATTAAAATGCCAAAGTGCTTTAAAAATGGTTGAGTTCTGGTAAAGATAAAAATTATTTTGCAAGGTTTCTGATTGTTTGTATATTTCTGTGTGAAAGGGTATAATTGTAGCAGTGTCACATGTAAAAGGATTGTTTCTGAAATATCCTATTCCAAATGAGATAGGAAATCAAATGATATAAAGCTTGAGTTCTGGTAATGATAGAAAATTCAACAAAACTTACACTGAGTGTTCAAGATTACAAAAAATGACATGTGCCAAACGATTTTGGTAGAAAATGTATAGGGGCTGAGAAATGAGCATAGAAAGATCAGAAAATCAAGGTAAGTAGGCCAACATCATGTGCTTTAATAACACAGGTCACTATGTGCAAATGAAAGTTGTGGTTTTTATTGAAGATGATTTCCAGCAAGTTTTTGTGAGGTTGATTTTATGTTACTGGTTCAAAGTCTACTGCAGGATAAACAATCCAGAATGAATTATAGCCATGTTCTCTCGACATACGATTCCCACACCAGAGCTCAAGATTAGCTTTAATGTGTAGTCTCATATATACCCATTTTTGTGTGCGGTGCTTTTCATAGTACCTCATTATCAGCAAGCATGAGTCAAGTTTTAATCTGTTCTTGTTTCCAGTTTCTGTCACAATGCCATCCTTAGCCAGTACTCTCACTTCTCGGTTTATGCAATTCTGTATCTTCTCCATGCATGTATTATGATTGTCATACATGCATGTATTACAATCATAATAATGTTATGATTGTGATTGCCTTTTTAAGTCTACTGTTTGTTTGTTCTCATATTGATCATACTATGTGCTGTGATGATTCATCAACCATGCAGAAATAAATGATTAAATTAGTAAATACTAAATAAACAAATCCAGCAATAACACACGCTTTTTTTTTCTTTCTCTTTTTGGATTTGTATCACTAGCTGTATACTAATGTGAAAATTACCATGAGAGGAAGCATTTCCCTTTATCAAAGATAATCTTGACGTTTGGTAGCAATTAGGAAATTGGAATTAATCCTGTTGAATATGTCTGAAATTTATTAAGTTCAACAGTACTCCTAACTCCCTAATACAATGTACATGTAAGAAGAAACTTGATGGCTGAGCATGGCTTTGGTGGTTAGCCAACAACAATTTATGACAAATATTTTTTGTCCCACAGATCCTTGTCTTCTATTTTATCAGATGTCTTCTCGGCATGATATGTGCTCTCACAGAATTCTATTTTTACAGGTAAGAGGAAAGTTTATATCTGTTCTTCTTCTTCAGTATATGTGTGTGTGAGTGTGTAATTGGATTTTTACTGACGTGTATCAATCAGATATGATTATTTACGTCTGGAAACCGACCTTTAACGTCACCATCCGAAAGAAGTGACTCAGTCTTGAACCGAGTCCGTCTGAGCTAATTTGTAGGTGAAGACAGAGAGCTGACCATGCAAGTAAACATACCACTAGACCAATTCACATCTCTCTTGAAGATAATTGAAAACTTTTCTACGAGTGACAGAGTTGGAGGTATGGTCAAACGTACATGTAGCGGTTCACCTGGTGATCTGACGTGTGCTCTGGAGACACTTGCTCCAGGCCGTATTTCATTAAAGACATAATGTTACGGTTGTAGGGGAGGTTTAGGATTAGGGTAAGGTATACTGGTGGGTCTTGGGTTGAAGTTAACTCATTTGACCAGGGGGGCAACTGTCACTGGAGCGTGTGTTGTACAATCGTCCACCCAAGTTAAACAGTCCACTTGGCTGTTATACGAGCAGTACACTGTATGTTGCCAAAGAAAATGTTGGATCACCAAAAGAGAATGTGACATTGCGTAGAGAGTCTTTATCAGCCTCAGGGCCCTGTTTCATAATTTTTTTTGTCAATAACAAATGCTAGAATTCTAAGTCAAATTTGCTCTCAGCCACTCAAATGCAGTGATTTCCAGCGACAATCTGGATGTATTGAGATCAAGCATCAAGTTTGTTATTCTTTGAGTTCTCTTTTCTGTGTTCTCTTTGAAAGGGGTGTGTGCAAAAACTTTGGAGGCAGCGTTGGGAGGTTGACGTTGGCCTTCATGATCCTCAGCACTGGCATGTTCATCTCAAGCGCTGGTAAGAGAATGATTTGAGGTTTTGCTGTGAGTTGAAAGGGGACCAAGAGTTGTGTTGCTCTGTATGTTTTGGATTTCACACTGGTCTCCTATGATAAGAAATATCAGCTTCAAATACTCCTGCTAGATGATAAGTTTTTCCACTACTCGCAGATTTCATTCATCAAAGAGTATTCATCTGAAATAAAATAATATGACCGAATGTTAATTAGGCAGCTACGCAATTATCATTTTGTTCAAGTTAAGTGTTTCTACATTTATCAAGGCATTGCCAAATTTAGAATTTGACTCTCTTAACTCGTTTTATTAGTGTTCTGTTTCGGAAAGCACAACCGAAACTGCAAGTATGATGGTCTGTAGACCTTCCTTTAGATTTACTCTTATGGGATTGAATCTAGAATTATTATTCATTTCTTAAATTCATGTAATGAATATCAAGTTATATCACTGGAATTAGGGTATGTCAAATTATTGAAACCATGAGGACCTAATTTGTAATACTAGTATTTGAAATATTTTGTTTCTTTAGAAGATCGTCTAAGAAATAAAAAATAGTATCTTTATTTTCTGTCGCACAGAAGAAAAAAATTGATATCTATGGAGCTTAACTAAGATGTGTTTCTTTCTTTTCTTTTTGTCTCAGCATTTTTGCCAAGCAGTTTCTCCATGTATATGACTATGATATCAATGGGAGGATGGTATACTAATAATCTAAATGTAAGTATTCAAACCAACCTTATATTTAGAATGTTAATTCATATGAAAAGATTAAAATAATGAGGTGGCAATCCCATGGCCTGGATTAAAAAGTAGCTGTTGTGTCTTGGGCTTTTAGAAGAAGAAACAAATCTATGTTCTTCCTTTTCCGGTACATGTATGTATAATTATGGTGTACAGTACAAGCATACCATCTGTGTAGGGTTAGAAGGGCATTGTGTTAAATAATAAGAGTAAAAAGCCCTTTTTGCTGGTAGCAGATGATATCTTGTCCATTATCAAGTTTATAAGGGTTGTGGAGAAAACAATACAATCAAATCTATTCAAGTGGTCAATTTTACCTTTTGATTATTTGATAAGATTGATTAAATGTTGATTGATCTTTTGGCTGATTCTTACTTCAGGTAGCCATTCTTGCTACAGCCATGAGCTCTTTCATCAGTTGGCCATTTGCAGTAGCCATTGGGTAGGTACAGCTGACTTCATAAGTCTCACTGAAGCATTGTTCAGATATGCTGTGGTAAATCGTGACTATATTTACATGTACATGTATTTATTTTTATAATGATGTAAGTGTAAATGCTTCACATTTCTGCATCTTATAACACAGAGCTCAGTGAATAGTAGAGGACTTTTGTTACTTGCAGTTGCCATTCATTTACACTTTAAAAAACACAAAAGTGCGGCGGTTTCCCACTTCATGTCTGAACAAGCCCGTAGAGTTCCCATTTGGAAAGTGGGGAAGGCCTGGAAAATTAAATTAGTTCCCTTTTTTTTTCATTCAGGGAAAAAGTCAGGGAATTTAAGAAAAAAAATTCATTGGCCCATAAAGAAAGTGCCTTGTCTTTTATATTCTGTCATGAGGAGAAGACATTTTGAAGGTGTTTTGAAGATGTTTGGGAGATTTTTCAAACTGGTAAATACTGAATATCGAAATATTAATCCTGTTAATTTGAAACTCCTTCACGGGAAATTATGAAAAATATCAGGGAATTTCGCTTTGTAATACATTTGATTTTATGTTGGTTTGTATGGATCTAGTGAATCTGGTGACATTGATTTTCTTCATTTTTACTACTCAGAGTACCTATAGCAGCTGATATCGTCCTGAGAAGACAACATGTATCTTACTTTGTTCAGTGGTGTGTGATAGCTGTCATTGTCATCCTTGTAAGTCACATTTTCTATTTAATTGCATGGGGGTGTTTCACAAAGATCCTAAGTTGAACTTATCTCTAAGTTGGACTTAACAATTATGGAAAGCCGTTAGCATCTTTGAAAATATTTTGTAAAAGTTATTTTAAAAGGCATGAAATGTTGATTCAAATCATTCATATTTTCTATTATCAAGGAGATTTCATGTTCTTGATGTGGAATTTATAAAAGTCTAAAATAGTTGAATTTTCGCTTTTGAATATATTTTATTTTAAGGCTACAAATGGCTATCCATAATCCAACTTAGAGTTAAGTTCGACTTAGGATCTTTGTGAAACACCCCCCAGGACAGCTAACCCTGTGCTATTACAGTCAAATCTGTTTAAGCGACCACCTGTATAGAAAGACCATTTGTCTACAAAGACCATTTATTTTGTTTCCCTTGAAAATTTGTTAGTCATTGAAGCCTATACTATATGAACCTGTACATAAAGACTACTTTTCTTGTCTACCTTGAATGATTTTTATATACAGGTTTCACTGTCTTATTAGGAAACTTATATTCCCCTTCTAGTCAGGTCCCCCTTCCTCCCTCCTCTTGACAATTACTCTTACATCACCTACCCCCTAGGACAATGCCTCCTATGGAAGCACATGATACATTATGGACAATCATACAAAATTATGTGAGGTGTAATAGAAGTAATTGTCTATTGGGGTAGTTGATTGGGAGATAACTGAGGGGAGGGAGGGAGGGAGGGGGAGGGAATATTATGTTTTCTATTTAGCTACCCTGTGAATACATGTGGGAAAAAAAGTTAGTTGACGTGTATTTTTGTAGAATGACAAATTTAGTATTACAGTCCACCTTTGCCAAGCATGCCAAGCTGAAAGGGAAATTATTATTTTGTAGGGCTTTAAAGTTGATACTTATAGGAAATAAAATCAAATAAATATAGTTTATTTTATAATTGAATGAGTTATTAAAGCAATTTATGCAGCTAACATGCCATGAAAGTGTGCAGTTTTGTGTTTTATGAAAATCAAACTTCACTAAATTGACTCTATCCTGACCTACGAAATCGCCCAAGGGAAAGTGGCTTTGTGAGTAACGTCAGAGCCGGGATATGCTTCACGCAGCTATAGAGACTAACTACGATCTACACATTAATGATCATAGAGTGGATGTCAGTTCCACTCTAGCTCTCAAAACTATTGAAATATTGCCTGAATGGTCAATATCTGACATACAGTTGTCCTCTCCCGTCCTGAAACATATCCTAATGTCATTATTAATGTCATTATTGGCATTGAAAAAAGTGACAATATCCGTAAAATAACTGTTTACAACTCAACTTTTTCACCGGCTGGAGCTTGCCAGCTGAGCTGTATGTACACGGAGATAGTATGAAAAATCAACCTAGCTGCGTTTCAAAACAAAATTACCTGTAGTAGAATCATGTTCCGAGGTGGAATTTTGTCAATTTTGTCATTTGTCGATAACTATAATTACATAGAATAGTGTATTTCTCGCCGTTTTGTTTTGGTTTGGTTTCGTAAGGGTTTCGTCTATCGCGACTGAAATGCAAGCGTATAGTACTGTGTGTGTGTGTGCGGTGTGCAGTGCAGTCACGTTTACGTGTGTTTTGATGTGCGTGCAGGTAATGTAAATCCGCCAGCGGTACTAAATTCAATCAGCGATCAGCCGTGTAGGTAATGCGGCTGCCAAAAGCCGCACTACTCGCAGATGAATCGTAACAACAGCAGAATCGCCTCGATTTTCCAGCTAATCTAGCCATGATACGATCGACTAAATGAAATGTTCTTCGATTTGTTTGATTTTATTTTATTCATAATAATGATTAAATCAATACTAACTGTTTTTTCAATAGTGGAAGAGGTGAAGTCTCCGACTGATATGTCAAAGTGAAACTACATGGTGGTAAAATCGCCGGCACACAAATCCCCATATAATATGCAGGCTCGCTGTACAACAAAGCCGGGACACAGCCATAGTTTCACCTTCTTTTTCCCCATTTTCAACGTTTTTATTTCACAAATAATACATTTCTTAGAATATCAAGATGGAAATATTAATGAGAAGTAACTTACAAACGATGTTGTATTATAATTTATTCTATAGCAAGGGTAAAATAACACATAAGTTGAAGCTGTGTTTTCAGCCTTACAGTGTTATACATGCATTCTACTAGATACCCGGAAGTGGCACACTAGCCACGCCTCCCTTTTCCTACGTCACTGCTAAAGGCCGTTTCGGATGACAATAGGGCAAATTTTTCCCAGAGAATAGGGTGATTGTTTTCACCCTAATTTCGCTTTTTTGGAAGTGTTGTATTGTTTGAATGTCATCCAAGCTCATTGTATGGCTTATAAGCTTTCTGTAGATATGAATATCTTCATATTTAGGGCTCTTCTATGAATATCAACTTTAAAGACTTGAATATTTTGCGTTTTGAAAATAATGTGGGTATAATGGAACTTCTGTATTTCAAACTGTTTAGGCATGATTTGGGAGTGTATTTATTATTTCTTATCTTGGGGGATGCCAAAACATGGATCAGAATATTTTGACCCATTTTGACCAGAAATCATATACCGTACAGACACAATATTTTTGTCTGCATTTCATTATCTCTAACTAGCGTCCTTACAAAACCATCTGTTGAGAGTCGGAAGGGTGATAGTTCTACAGATTTTACGTAAAGACCTTACATTAATGCCTGTCTTGTTCTCAGTAGACAATATTGATTACATCATTATTTCTTTTCTTTCCTTTTTTGTTTGTTTCCTTACAGATACCTCAGGTTATGATAGACACATACATGTATGGAAAATTGGTCATTGCACCACTTAATATTATCACATATAATGTTTTTAGTGAACATGGTCCAAATATATACGGTAAGCAGTACTGTATTTTACATATATACCTGTATGTAGTAAAAAAAAAAATGTTGATTATTCAGTTCGCTTTGCAGAAAGAAGTAGACTGTGCAGTGCTGACTTGTAAGTGTTCAATGTTGAAATTTGCTAGAACTTGGTCATGAATATTGGACAGGTGTACTCATGGGAAATTTACTGTCAAGTCTTGGACATATATGCAGCGGTAAACCACAGTGTTTTAAATAAAGATGATTGTGTAGTGTGTTATTACTCTTCACATTTCCTATCTTATAACAGAGAGCTTCATGTAAATGAATCCAAGTAAGACCTTTGTTGGGCACAGTTGTCATTCATTCACACCTAAACAAACTATGTCGAATCTGAACAAAATCCTTTATGAAGCAAATCGGCCGTGATACACCACTGGTTGGGTGGATGCAGTGTTACTGCATGAATTTTGCATGAAATAAATGTTAGAATAATACATTTTTTCTTTCTTTTTGGCAGGTGTTGAACCATGGTCATTTTATTTTCTGAATGGGTTTCTGAATTTTAATATCATCTTTCCACTTGCCCTCGTAGCTCTTCCATTTGCGGTAAGTTTTAAAAACAATCATCTACAGTATGCTGAAGGAAGAACATTCCTGATAAATATTGACAATTGTATCCTGATACCTGATGTTCTTTTGTTAATAAAATGTGTATTCCAATTATCATTCTCTTGCTATAATTTTAATACATTCATTCATCCAACGGTATGTTCATCCCTGTTCAATCCATCATTTGCTCTGTATTTAGCTAAATCGTACCTCTTTATATTAAAATGAACATAAATATAAGTGTCAATTTATCTTTCTATTTATCCACATTTTATCTAAATTTATTTGTCCATCTGTGTTTTCTTATTTTTATTTTTCTAATTTCACACAATTCAAACTTAGAACAAGGTTTGATGAAAATATTTCATATTTTTCTGTTTGCCTCTCTAGATGTTTGTGAACTGGATATCCAACAGCAGTGTAGTAGGAAACAAGAAAGCGATTCCTATCTATCTCACTCTCTCCTCCTTCTACATATGGTGTCTCATCTTCTTCACAAGACCGCACAAGGTATGTTGCTCATTCCCAGTGGCGTAGCCAGGAGGGCACATGCCCCTCCCCCAATGGAAGGGCGAAGACAAAAATATGTATATATAAAATTAAAAAAGAATCTGTGAAAAATCCAAATCTGGTTAAAATGTTAGCTCCAGTGCCATTTGTTCTGGCGTCATTAGCTCTAGCACCATTGACTCTAGCATCATTGACTCTGGTACCATTAGCTCTAACATCATATACTCTGAACTGTATAAGGGTGAGGGCTTTGATTGCACATGGATCTCACGTTAGGTTGACATGTAGGTGTGCATTAGGTATAGTGTTGGGACAATGAAGTTTGAAATTTGGCTAATAGAATAATAGAAATTGATTGCTTAGCAAGGGTTGCTAGAACATGTATTGTATAAACCATTCGGGACCTAATTGAAATAGATTTTAAATGAAAGTACAGTAGCGTATAATTACAAACATTAATTTTACCAAGGCTAAAGAATACATTTGATTCCTTCTCTCTTCTCTTCCAGGAGGAGCGCTTTCTCTTTCCAATCTACCCTCTGGTTTGTCTAGGAGGGGGTGTGTCTCTTTCAGCTTGCCAGGTATGTATTAAAGGTATAGACCAGTTTTGGAAACGCCCCTCTCTCAAAAAAATGAAATGGAAGCTCTCATTACCAATCATGTGAAAGAATATGTTTTTACTAATACGTGATGATACAAATTTTGCGGGAAAGTGGGAAACCGCCTACGAATTGATATATTTGGTAAATTATTATATCTATTGGGACCAAATAGATATCGCGTACGTGGTCGCGTAGTCCCATATAAATCTTTCTGTGTCCAGTGCTTGTAACTTTACCAAGACTGGGCCAAATTTCTTATCATTTTGATGATTCCAGAACCTTGCAGTACACACCAATACTTACAGTATATGCTAGATGATCAACCTATTCTGATCGATTCCACAACGTTTCTTTCACAATGCAATCGCATGACCAGAACTGGTCTTTCTCTTTAACACTATTTTTCTATAGACTTAATGATATTAATAATGATTTGGTCTTATTCACCTAGGATAACCTCACCATTATTAGTACTGCCTTTCCCGTAGGCCCTGGAATTATGATTACTCCTGGGGGGTGTTTCACAAAGACTAAGATCGACTTTAAGTTGGACTTAAGTATAACAGGCCGTTCATGCCATTATTTGCTATCATTATTTACTGGCATTGGTCTCTCAAGGGATGTACAAATCATGGTAAAAATCTACAAAACTTACATTTTTGATAATTCATTATTGAAGGAAAAAATATTATCTAAAGATTATAATTCAGAGACCAATTGGGATAGCAACCAATGGCATGAACGGCCTGTTATACTTAAGTCCAACTTAAAGTCGATCTTAGTCTTTGTGAAACACCCCCCAGTATTGTCAGGTACCTAATTGAATAAACCTTGATTGAGAGGGGCATTGTGAGCAAAACACCTTGTCCAAGAATGTAAGCACCAAGAAAATATTGAACCTGGTACCTCTCTTATGAGAGTCAAGAGCCTTCACCAATATTCCCCAGAGCTTTTAAGAACAGTCCCAAGGACAACTCGACCTTATAGCAAGTTGCTTTGAAGAGAAGCAGAAGAATTGAGAGAAATTGATCAATCGATGAAAGCAGGGCTCCGCTCTAACATTTTTATAGGGTTTCTAGAAGAGTAAATGTTTGCACAGAAATTATTGTCATTTGAAAGTTTGTTGAATTTGTTTATGTACATGTATTATCAAGAATATGCATGGAGATTACTTTTTTGGGGGGTAAACTTTGGTAGACTGAGTTGTACAGCGAGTGAAATGAATCTATCAATGAAAGCAGAAATTGAAGGTATTGTGTGATTATAGGTCAAGAAAGGTATAGAAACAAATTATCTTTTAGAGATGTCTTTTACCACATTCTGACTTATTACATATCTGGACTGAAATTTTTAGGATGTGTTTGCTTACTCCCCATGTTATATTTCTAAATTTTGAGGGTGGGTTGTTCAAATTTGGATGCCCATGTACAACAGACTCTGTTAGTAGAGAGCCCTGATGAAACTTTAGGGAAACCAGATCGACAATAAGAAAGTTATGAGTTCTTTAAAGTTGTCATCACTCTGCAATCTTCATCTTACATCTATAGCGCTCTCTTCCCTTTTGTTCTTTCACAGAAATTATATCATTGGCTGTTTACCTTCAAAATACCTCAACATTATACCTACTCTTCCAACCATCTCGCCATAGCATTTACTTTTCTCTTTGGTACATTATCTTTAATGAGATCAGGGCTGCTCTTTTATGGTAAGTTGAAAGATGTGTCACTGTGGTATTAAGTATAATACATGTACCTCAATTTCAAACTATCTAGCCATAGTTTTTGTTTACCTTTGTCAATATTACATCATCTTTAATGAGGTAATGACTGCTCATTTGTTGTTAATACAGTTCCATTAAGACAACCTTGCCTCTGTCGCCAGGCTCACAGCTACATTTACATTATTGCATTGTAGCCAGTGGGTAATAGATTTCAAATGTATTTGTTACTGCGATTCATTATCTAATAAATAATTTGTATGCGTCCAATGTTGTATTTCATCAACATTCAATGATCATAGACACTCTTGATATAGATGGTATACATGTACCCACTTAAATGTAGCAAAGGTTCCCTGTTGGTGTGCATGCATTGTGAGGATACACACGAATGATGCCCTTGTCTACTTCCATATCAATTTTTTTTCCACTCCAGCCTACCATGCACCTCTTGATCTGTATCCTGAGTTGAAAACTATTGCCAACAACCCCAACATCCACACCCTCCCACCGGATAAATTGGTGAACGTCTGCGTTGGCAAGGAGTGGTATCGCTTTCCAAGTAGCTTCTTCCTACCTGACAAGTAAGCAGTCTACAATGGATAGTGATGATGGTGATGATGGTGGTGGTGGTGGTGGTAGTGATGATGATGATGATGATGATGATGATGATGATGATGATGATGATGATGATGATGATGATGATGATGATGATAATGGTAATGGTAATGATTATAATAGTGATGATGGTGATGGTGATGGTGGTGGTAGTGGTAGTAGTGGTAGTGATGGTGATGATGATGCTGCTGATGGTGGTGGTGGTGGTAGTGATGATGATGATGATGTTGATAATGATAACTATGATGATGATGCTGCTGCTGCTGCTGCTGATGATGATGATGATGATGGTGATGATAGTGATAATGATGAGGATGATGATGGTGATGATGATGATGATGATATGATGATGCTATTCACCCACCAGTTAAGGGCCAGGACCTGTAAATCTAATTAACATGTCTATAATCAATGCTGTTTCCAAGTTGTCGCTCTACTCAAATGATGTACACCATTTATTTTTTTTGCAATTTTAAAGGGAAATATGTGCTATAAATCTATTCACAGCTATAAGATAGTTATGCATGTAGTTCTGCCCATCAAGAATATTTTTGTTTTCTTTCATTTCAGTTGGAGATTACAGTTCATAGAGTCAGAGTTCAGAGGTCAACTGCCCAAGCCCTTTGATGAATCTGACCCTGATGCTACATCAATAATACCATCTTATATGAATGATAAGAACCAAGAAGAGACCTCAAGATATGTGAGTTTTAGTCTTCCATTTCTGTTTTACTAAAGGATTTTTGGCTGTACTCCTACTTTCAAAGATAGCTACCCAATCTGTATAGAAATAAAAAATGGATATGTAACATTAATCTTTTGGTTTCATTGGAATTTAATGTTAGCCCTTTCCCCTTGCTGTTAAGAGAATCGTATATTCAATAATCAGAGGATAAGTACTCAAAGAATGTAGTAACAGAAAGTATGTTGCTTTTAGGGGAAATTACAAACAAAGCATTCATATACATGTAGTAACAAAAGTTTTTGTGGGTATTCTAGATGTTGACGTGGTTGTAGTTAATTTCTGCAGATAGGCGTATACTGAATTTTGATATTCTGACATGTACATGTAACTTCTCTGTGTCCTTTTTATTGTAACTTCATTCACAAATTAAAACTAAAACTTCTTCTTGTTTCCTAGATTGATATTTCAAAATGCCATTACCTGGTAGATCTAGACATGCCTATAGAGACGGAGAGAGAACCAAGATACGCTAATAGGACGGACGAATGGCAGGTTGTAGCTTCTCAAGGATTCATGGATGCTGCCACGTAAGTTCACTCGTCTCTTTCAGCCCAACTTTTCTTAGATTACATGACATTTGCTCCTGCATCATTTTGGTTTGGGGCTGCAGTTTGGTTTTATGGTAGATTTGAGGTTCGGGTTAGGTTGAGGGTTGATTTTAAGAATTTGTTCAGTGTAGGAACTTGACCACGGAGCATTTGAAATGGAGCATGTGGTGTACAGTAGAAATGTTTTTCTTTCTCATCGATATCTTTTCTTTCAACTTCTTTCCACTTTCCTTTCCTTTTCTCCCATTCTTTTACTTTAATGTATATTTATTTCTTCTCCCTTCACTTTAAATTTTAGATTGACTCTTGCTTTCAGTCCCTTTATAGAATTAAGCCTTGCTTGCATGAACTGTAAATTACATAAAGAAGTTGAATATTGCAAGTATGCTATGTCAAAGGACTAAACTGACTGTATCAAACTTCGATAGACAATATAATAATGATGATTTAAAGAAGTTATGTGCTGCTGTATTTCCATTAGATAAATTTCTGATAAGCAGAATTACGTGAAAATATTGAAGTGACAGATTGGTACGTGTACTGTACATGAACATGTGTGAACGATAAATTTCAGCCCCCTTATCCCAGTGTACTAAATATTCTTTTTCGACTTTCATTTCTGTTTTATTTTTTCCTGTCTGAAGTAGCTCCCACAAGTTGTGTCGGTCCTTTTACGTTCCTCTCTGCACCAGACGCTACACCTACTTCAGACATTACAACATCCTCAAGACCAAAAGGAGAAAGACTGCCCCCAAGCAAGGCAAGAAGAGGAAGCAACCTTCAACAAAATCAAAGAAGAGCAGCCCTGACGATGAACTTTGAACTGAAATCAGAAATGAACGTTTTAAAAGCTTGTTCACATGTGATGCAGGAAACCATCATTGTTTTTTTTATTGATGTGTAATAATAATAAAGATAATATTTCATTTTTGTATAGCGCATATCAAATGATATAACATCTCAATGCGCTCCTGAAGGATTTTGGATATCATGACCCCAGCTTTAGCTTTGGCAATCGTATCGCTCAGTGCATTCCAAGGAATAAATCCTACCAGGTACCCACTTACTAAATCTTGGTCGAGTGTGGCAGGGATTCAAACCTTGTGATCTATTTCTGGTGAATTATCCACTAGACCACAACACCTCTTGTAGGTGAATAGCAAGTGGGCATGAAAATAAGTAGCTGAGCGCAACAAAGTCCTACAATGTATGCATATCCATTATCTGTGTGTTATATGATACCGAAGTTTGAAGCCCTTTAGGCTTATGTCGTTTAAAAAATATAAAAAATCTGATCCCGTAAACTGCAGTGCTTGACCCCTTCATATGTGAAGGAGGCTTTAATATAAGGATATATTTTTATGTGAACAAATAGTGATTTGTAATTTTTAAGAAAATAAAACAATCTGACTCTGTGATAAAGCAATATTTTTTATGAATAAAGTTGAAATGTAAAGATAGCTTGGTGAGAGAAAGAAAGAAATAAGTTGTATGACGGGATTAAGGTATTAAAAAGAAATGTATTTTTGTGTGCAAATAATGAAGTTTGGCATAGATATTTGAAAAATTCTGTGACAAAGTGAATGTTAAAGTGGAGGTATCGGGTCGGTATAGGGTTCAGGGTAAGTGTAGTTTTAGGGTTAGGTAGCGATGGTCTGGGATTGAAGTTGGAATTCAGTTATCCCCCATTCCCACCGACAAGATCATCACCAGAGTGGCAACAAACCGACCAAAAAACAACTTATCATGAATGGCTAAGAATTTGCCTTTTTTAAAGTCGGTCTGGAGTGTGGAGTGTGGCGGCGTGACTGAGCTATTGGTATTTGTAATTTGAAAGCGACATGTGAACAGTTGTTGCCGAGGCGTGTGTAGTATAATTTTTTTATGGACACCATTATTAATCATCTCATATCCTTCATTATATGCATGTACTGTATGTACAAGTGTATACATGTACATTTAGATTACAATTAGTGTAATTTGAGAACCTCTTCTAACGAATGAAAGGCTTTATTTTCCTCATTTTTCATGTGATGTAATGTATGAAATTCCTGTCTCAATTGGAGAAAAAATAACAATTTTAGCAATAGAGAATTTTATTTTTCATCTCAAATGCCTGTATGGCACAATATTTTGCAGGGTATGTACACATTGTGGTGAAACACCTGATGTTGATATACTGATTCTGAGAGTCGCGTTAAATGTTTATTTGTGTGGCGGAGTCATGTTTTGCAAAGCAAACATTTCTGCAGGTCCACTTGTCTTAGGAACTCAGATGAGCTGTTAGCAAGCTAATTACAGTCAAACCTGCTTTAGTGACCACCTGTCTACAAAGACCACCTCTCTACAAAGGCCACATTTTTTGTTTCCCTTGAAAATGGTTTCTCATTGAAACATGTACTAAAGGAACCTGTCTACAAAGACCACCTGTCTACAAAGACCACTTCTTGTGTTTCCCTTGGGCGGTCGCTATAGACAGGTTTGACTGTATATTGAATCCACCCAGTAGGGCAACCAAAGTATGTGTACATGTACATGTTGTCCCTTCAGAGCTAGAATGGTGTTAATTCTGTGTTAAAGTATAGGAGTTAATGCCCTTCTGGCTCTAAATGGACGTGTACAACAACAAAAGTCAACCAATTACAATGCTCTATTGGTGTTAGTGTAACCCAGTACAAAGTACATGTGATAAAATCTTACTTGGTATGGGAAGAAGTGGCTTAACTGCAGTTTATTCCATCATGCCTATTAGGGTAAGATTTAGGATTAGGGTTAGGATAAGGATTATAATCCAGTTTAGGTCCTAGGGTAAGGGTTAGAGTTAGGGGTAGAGTTAGGTTAGAGTTAGTTACTTGTGTGGTGGGTATTCTGCAGTTGTTCCACAAAAATAATCATATAATACATGTACAGGTACAGGCAACAAAAAATTGTTGCATGAAAAGAAACAAATGCTCTCATGGCACTTACATGTACATGTTTGTTTGTTTTACCTGAATGCTAAGAAAGCATATATGTCTATGATTGTAAGTAAGCAACCCGGGGAACGACGGCTTTTAAGTCTTCTCCGAGGAACTTGGTAATGAGGATCAATGCCTTACCAAAGGGCACTAGGGCTTGGACTTGGTTCTGAACCCGGGCCCTCCCAGTTACAAGACCACTGCTCTAGCACTAAGCCGTCGCACCTCCATGTATTGTGTATATTGTATTGCTTCATCTAGATTCCTCTATCATTCCAGAGGGGTCAAGGAAATGTGCATGTGAAATTTCATCCTACACGATTTCCACCCATGTTTGCAAACAGTAAATACTTTGAATGTGTCAAAAGATATTGTATATTTTACAATTGTCAAATGTAATGACACTGTTGTAAATGATTGATACTATATACTTTGTTTGAAAGGAAATGCACTGAATGAAAAGTTTGAAATATAAAGAAAATGTGGAAAAATTACTTCAACTTCAGTGTGACATTCTATGTAGGTTTGTTAGTAAATTAAGAATGAGTCCAAGCTAGAGCAAGAAAGAGAGATGCGAGAAGAAAGAAAGAATGTAGTCAAACAACTTGAGAGAATCACAAAAATGAAGACAAGTTAGAGGGTGGCTGGTTAAAAGTATATTAATATTTTATTTTGTTACATACGCTCTATAAGAAGGATGTTGAACTAGCAAATTTTCTTTCGAAGTTCCTATCATGTAAAATAATTGCCGTTTCGTGATGTTTTGACTTTACTCCACATTTCCCTCTCTCCCTCCCTGTCTGTCTCGCCCTCTCCCCTATCTCTCTATCTTTTACCTGTCTCTCTTGTACATGTAGAGTTTCCCCAAGCTTGATTCCATCACATTGCTTGCTTTCCTACATGTACAGGTACAATGTAGTTATTTCCTTTTCATATCATGTCTTGCTTTCATTACACTTGTATTGACTTCCGTTGTCATTCCCTCTTTTCAATTGCCATATCCTTTCCTAAATCAATCTTTCTATCTGCCCATTTTTCGTTTGATATCATTTTATTGCTTTTACTCCATCTTAACTCTCTCTTATTTCATCCTCACTCGGGTCTTGCTTTGTCTGTTCTCGTTCTCTCTCTCTTTCTCTTTTCTACTCTTGCCTTTTCTACTCTTGCCTTTTCTCTATATCCTACAATATTTCATTTCCGAATTCCTCAGTTTTGATTGGCTTCAGCTCACACTTTGTTTCATAAAAAAGTAAAAAAACAAACAAATAAAACAAAAACAAAACAAACAAAATAAATACACGCAACACACACACACACAGCTCACACACACAAACAACAAAAACTTTTAGAGTGCTGTTCAACAATTTATTTTATCGTGCATTCCCTTTTCTTTTTCATGGAAACACCAAGAAATAATACAAAAACAAACAAAACATTCTATGCCATTTTGAGACAAAAGCATGGTCAGAAGATAACTCACATTTCCAAAAGAGTAGAGCATTACATTTTGAAATGGGGGCATCCTGCTCATTAGATCTTAATAATTAATTCTACTGAAACTTAGTTGCTTATCCTGGATGTTCCCTGGATCCTCTGCACATACATTATACAAAGTAGATTAATGTACCCAAACATATAATGATGTAAGTACAGATAGTAACAAGTAAATTTAAGCTATCTCAATTCATACTGCTCACGCTTTTTCTGTTAATGACATTTGTTAATACAAAATCTCTGCACTTTTCTGGTGAAATACAAGATAGTTGATAAGTACATGTACATGTAGTAACTGAGAGCAGACTATTCATTATTTTTGTTTCCTTTTATTCTCTCGTAAAAGCAGGTTAGTCTCAATTCCAGTTCTCACTGAAATGAATTTCCAACGGAAATGTTTAACTTCTATAAATCTATGGCACTACTGTCCTTAGAAAAGAGAGAAAGGGAGAGATATGGGGGGAGATAGAGAGAGAAGAAGGAACAGACTACATCAAATACACTTTATAGCAATCCAAGCAGACTGTATTAAAATGATTAATTCACTCTGTATTATTAATTCACTCAAATGATATCAAATGATCTGTGAATTGGCAAAACATCTGCCGACAAGGATTACAGCGGTCAAGCACTGTCCCGATCCAAAGAATCAAGCGTTTGTTTTGAGATACTTTGCTTGCAGGTGGATAAGCTGCGGTCGAAGAAATCTGTATACTCTACATGTCAAAAATAGAGGTCAGTTCATGAAACAACAAATTTCATCGACTCTGTAGCAGGTGACTTAGGATGAATATTGAGATATACATGTACATGTATATCATATAGAGTTAACACTGGCTTTTTAGGCAGAGAATTTCATATTCAAAGCTCCTGATATAGAGTCAGTTACATTTGTGGCGTGTGGTATCATGTTAACCAGGCAAAGAATTTAGAGAAAATATGCAACTCGGTGAGATATTGAGGGAGAAAGATAGTAGTCGCCATAGCTGTATATGGGTATAAGGGTTTACTACATGTACATCATTGTATACTTCATTTTCTATTCAATTCAATTTGCTTTATCTTAATTAATAATGTTTCATTCATTAATCAAACAATTTTTTATATCATTCTCAGATTATTGATTTAGTATTCCTACACATTGATACAGAGCAGTCCTTAAATCATAAACATACAGTATGTAAAACGATTATGCGAGTCACATCCGAGGGATTTTTTCACAACTTGTGGGACTGACGTTCTGTTCAGGTATTTATTCGTCGGTCCATTCGAAAGGTTCAGGGGGTTCCGGCTCCTCCTCTTCTTCTGCCTTCTTTGGTCCACCAGCTACAGATGAAAAAGAGAAGGAAAGAAATTTAGTTCCAATATGACAAGAAAAAACAAACACGAAACAAACAACAAATGAACAATAGAAAAAATAAATAAAGCAAGATAAAATAAAGACAAGAGTGTAATTCTCTGTCCTATCTGTCACAACTAACATTTGGACTTCCTCTCGGTTGGCTATGAGAGGTCTTCAATATCTAACCCAAGACAGAGGAGTAAGTGCTGTCCAGATAACCAAATGTTCCTTTTAACCCAAAGTACCAAGTATACTCATTTCCTTGTGTTGCGGCCATTTTACTTTCAACCAAACAGGAAGGGGAAGGGTATTCCCGTCATATGTCACGCATAACTGTGAGTCATAACACAAGACTTACCAGCGACATCCTTGACAATCATCTTAGGCTCCGAGTTTTTGAGATCCTTCACCATCAGAATACCACCAATGGATGTCTGTAATTAACAATATAAAAAAAAAAAGAGTAACAGTTACATGTAATTCTTTCACAAATCAATAAAAATGAGACACAAGCATTAGCACACCCCCCATGTACTAGTATTTACTAAACTACCATAAAAATGTTGAACTGGAAACTGAAGGGCATTTATTTAAAGTGTCACAATGATACACAAGCCAGTTTTCATCATGCTTCAGACAAATATAACTATAACATGTTGCTTACTAACCTTAGCAGTCAGGTAAAATAACCACCAACCACATGTCACAAATTTGATAACTTTACACGTATTTGATAGCAGTTTACTCTTTTTTTTTTAGTACAGACAAAAGATTCTGGCAGTAGTTTACATTATCTTATTGTCCTTTTATTATGTTTATAATTTGGCAAATCAAATGATAATACAGTAAAATTACCTGTACATTATTCATCTGCAAAAAGTTAATCTACATTCATCAACTTGTAAACATGTATATGTACGATGTATACTTCCATACTCTCTTAAAATTATGTTTTCCTTCTGCTCATTTTGCATAGATGTACACATACTATTCCTCCTCTAGAATGGAAGTGCACTACTTACCGCCTTGATGGGTTTGTATCTGCACTCCTCCGGGATGGACAACACCTTAAGCTGGGCCGACATGACGCGGGCGGGGTTCCCTAGCATCTCAAACAAGGGTTCTGGCTTCTTCTCTTTTGCTTTCTCCTTCTCCTTCTCTCCATCCTTCCCCTTTTCTCCATCTTTCCCCTTCTCTCCATCTTTCCCCTTCTCTACTTCCTTCGTCTTCTCTCCTTCTTTGGCCTTCTCTCCTTCCTTGGCCTTCTCTCCATCCTTTCCGTCCTTGGTCTTTTCATCTTTGACCTTGGGGTCAGGCGTCTCCTTGGTATCCATCTTGACCTCTTTCTTATCCTCGTCCTTGACGCTTTCTGCATCATCCTGCAAATGGGCAATGACAAAAAGTATGCAATTGAAAAGATGCATGTAAAAACAGTATTTTTGGTCTATATGTATAATCCTTCAAATTGATAGAGACAAAAGTCATGCACATAACGGGCTAATTTTTCACTAGTGAAAGCTTGTAGTCATGATAGAAGGGAACATTATAAAACAGGTTTGCTTTCTGCATTATCCTCCAAATGGGCAAAGATTTTTTTTTTAAAAATATAAATGCATGTTAAAATCTAATGTGGTCTTCATGTACCATCCTCTAAATGGACAAATGTAAACATTTATACACTGACAATTCAAATGTAAAAACAATTTTGTTCTCGTTCTTAAAAATATCTTTTTGTTCATTGTAATTTGATTTGATCTGCACCATAGCCCAATTCATGTTCAACCCGAAAAAGGATATGTTGGTAGTCTGGCAGCAGGGTGATCTTGTAGTAGACATTACTACTTGATGAAGAGGTTGAACCTTGGTAACTATCCCACTTCATGTTTAAACCTGGGTCCTGTTTCATAAAACTTGTTTATCAATAATGTTGTGGGGTGGGTCGGAACGAGATACCCGGAGTGGTCCGTGGACCGTGTTTAGGGAGCAGAGTGAACTCGATGAAAGCTCAGGGACACTTGGGGGGTGTTTCACAAAGACTAAGATCGACTTTAGGTTGGACTTAACTATGGCAGGCCGTTCATGCCTCACCATTTACAGGCATTGGTCTCTCAAGGGACGGACAAATCATGGTCACAAATCTACAGAATTTTCATTTTTCGATAGTTCATTATTGAAGGCAAAAATATTACCGGTATCTAAAGATCATAATGGTGAGAGCACAATCAATGGCATGAACGGCCTGCCATAGTTAAGTCCAACTTAAAGTTGATCTTAGTCTTTGTGAAACACCCCCCAGATCTTTACTTCATGATTTTATTGAGTTAGAATGAACAGAAAATCCCCAAGGTTCAATCGGCTACTGGCGGTCACAAACCACCCCACGTCTAAGAAACACGTCTGCAGGAAACCAGGTCATCTTGAGTTACGATGCCTTACACAGGTCAAGACTGACTTTTGTCTTGGCCGGCTATGATTACATGCCCGACTAGCCCCAGAATCAGAGCATGTAATGAACTAAATAACCACGGTGCTGAAATTCATTGCAAACATGTACCCATCCTATTAAAATATCACTCCACCGTAGCAGAGTTACTACAACAAATCCAATATTTCAAAGTAAATTCTTTTACATGTACTTCATCAATTAACGACCTTTGATAAAGAAACCCTCCTATTTCAGCAATTGATATAGAAATTAATATCAAAACATCAAATTAAATTACTCAGAGACATCAAACACCTAAGATAATTGAAAGTAATCAGGCCGATCATCTAAAAAGTCTGATCACCAGTCTACAAATCAAATAGTTCCTATTGTCTGAAAGGAATTTCTGTCTTCTGACAATAAAAAGTGCTCATAACCAATCAAATGGAAGGATTTCAGTAGTTTATAACAATTATTGTATCTTGTTTCATTGATAATATTAAAGTTGTATGAAACAGGGCTCTGGCCTTTACACTTTCACACAAATGAATACGGGCATAGGGGGTCTTACTCTTTCTACTTTCATTCATGGGATGGCATTGTCATTTATCACTCATTACACAGGGTAAACTATTTTCTATCCTCTTACCACGACCATCTTCTCCTCTGCGTCTTTCTTCTCTCTCTTCTTGGCCTTGGCAGTGATAGAGAGGACGGCCGTAGCTACTTTCTCCTTTTCCTTCTCCTTAGGCAACTCCAGAGGGGGTGGGTATGCATAGTGGGACGGCTTGGAGCTGGATTTGAACTCCATCACTGGCATCTGATTGGTGGATGAGGATACCAGAGTAAAGGGGAAGAAAACATACTTTACAAAGTGCTCCGACTGATTTTATAGAGTAAAGGTTAAGGGGACCTAATCACCATAAAATAGCTATCATTTTCAATTCAATTTAATGACCAATTGTAAAGAAAGATCACTAGTTATTAGAAACACAATTTTTGTTTCTCAAAGAAAAGTGCATTGAACAAACCTTTGCTAAGGATGTCTTGTCTTGTTTCCTTTGATAAGTATTTATTGGTTGCTATATCTTTTAACCCTTCAAATATTGCATCTAACCATTTGTTTATGTTCACAATTGGTGCGCTGCGTTTTTAAATCAGTTTGTCATGTCATGTCTGAATAGGAGTTTAAAGATAAGCTGGAGTACTGGTCATGTGGTTACATTGAGAGAGAAAAAAAACTGTCTGGAAGCAAATTGGAAAATCTAATTACATAGCACATACAAAAATCGATGTATGCTTAAGAGTTTTGGAATGATCAAAATGAAATTGGCCAAGTCTCGGTGAAAATCATGCACTGCACACAGAAATGGATATATGTTACCACATACACGTGTGGCATGAAACTTTGATCCAAATAATTTCAGCTATTTTTCACCATATATGTATCTCCAATATGAAGGCATTTGATAGATAAGATATTCTTCCAAACTGACATACAGAGAATGAGAAAGCTCACAAACTACAAGTGAAACCTGTCTTTAAAGACCACTCAAGGGAGACAAGAAAAGTGGTCTTGACAGACAGGTGGTCTTTATGTACAGGTTCCTTTAGTACATGTTTCAATGAGAAACTATTTTCAAGGTAAACAAAAAATGTGGTCTTTGAAGACAGGTGGTCGCTAAACCAGGTTTGACTGTATTATCAATTTTATCAGAACTTAACCTCTGTACAACAAGAATTGAGTTAACGTACCTCAAGATCAGAGTCGAGAGCGATGACTGCGGTCGAGGTGAATGCCAGGGAGAGAAAATGTGCCAGAGGGAACCAGTACCAGAAGTGTAGGAACACCAGCATGCCTACCACCGAGGTCAGATGGGTGTGGCCGGTCCTGGACTGCAGACAGATCGTCACATTGCGACCACCTGTGGGTAGGGAAAGGGAAGAGAAAGGAGAGAGAGAGAGGGAGAGGGAGAGAGAGAGAGAGAGAGAGAGAGAGAGGGAGAGAGAGAAAGAGAGAGGGAAAGAAAGAGAAAGACAGACAGAGAGATGGGGATTACATAATATATGTTTGATTCTGGTTTGTTTTAAAATAATAATAATTATATTTGCTTATATAGCGCCTAACACTTACTTTAGCAGAAGTCTCTAAGCGCTCTACAATAATGCAGCATAATTACCCTGGCTTTAGCAGTGCAGCTGTCACGCGCTCTGCGTTTCAAGGAATAAATTCCTACCAGGTCCCCATTTACTTCACCTGGGTGGAGTGTGGCAAATGTAGATCAATGTCTTGCCAAAGGACATTAGTGCCGCGTGAATTGTCATTAATGATGAAACTGAATGAAACTGATGACCAAGTAAAACATTCAGAGAGAGAGTTTACATTTTTTTGTGCTAAAACATCATGATCAATGTTACTGTTTCATGACATTCAGATGAGTTTCATGAGCATTCTACAAAACAACATTAATTAGACTAAAATATGAAACCTCTGAAAAATTAAAAATCTTTATCATTTCAGGAAAATTTACCAATGACTAAATGATATAGTTATAGATTTGTAACAATTTTCACTCAGTTCAGAGGAATTTATTGTTCAATTTTTTTTAATTTTTCTATTTGTATTTATTTATTATTATTATTATCATTATTATTATTTTTTAAAAATATTTTTTCATTTTTTGTTTTGTTGGGGGAGGGATAGGTCTGTATGTTTATCACTGATATCTCTATTATGTATACATAACCTGGCATTCCCACAAAGTTATACACATGTACCCATAATCAAATGGAATATCCAAAGTTCCAATGTTATCATAATCTAAACTAATTAAAGACCAATCCATTATTGATATGAGGGATGTTTTTACCTGCATCCATGATTCCTTGTGCTATGATAGCTCCAAACTTGGCCATTAGATCTTCATGCTTGTCACCAATCGTCTTGCTGTACATAGTCCGGAAGTGAGCCATCTATTAAAACAATCAGAAAAACAAGAGAAAACGATGTTACAGATGCTGTGATTCAAATCAGCAGGCACTTCCATTAGATTTTAAACAGCAATTAACAGGGATAGATCTAAACTTTATCACAATCTTGACCTTATAATGTTGGTCAATGATTGTCTAGCTAAGCATAATGTGGAAAGGATCCATGTGCAAAAAAAAAAAAAAAAAAAAAAAAAGAAGAAGAAAAACTAGAAGCAAAGGTTAGAAATGGTGTGATGCATGAAAGGAGGCAAAAGAAAAAAGTTAGAGTCCTGACTTTGGGATTTTTTAAAAGGCAATGCCTCACAGTTTGATTAAAGATAAAGTTGAGTTCTGGGCATGCGATTGCATTGTGAAAGAAACAGTGTGGAATTGATCAGAAAAAAATTGATTATGTAGCATATAAGTATTGGTGTGTACTGCAAGGTTCTGGAATCATCAAAATAATAAGAAATTTGGCCCAGTCTTGGTAAAAGTAACAAGCACTGTACACGGAAAGATGGGACTACACAAACATGTGGCATAAAAATGGGGTCCTCATTTTTTAAGCTGTTACATGTTATGGTATACCAGTATTTAGAATATGAAGGCATTTGAAGAGCCATGCTTTTCAGGGAACACTTTTTCTCTTCCACACTTGCATAATAACAATGAAAATGCTCACAAATTATTTTTCACCTCTCCTCAGATCTCAACCTTTTTTTTAACCTAGACTTGAGAGAATTCTAAATTAATGAATGTAATATCTTGAAAAGACAACCTCTATCACAATAAAAACCTAAGTTTACAGAAAGCAATCATCATTAGACTGTGTTTCTAAAAATGGGAGCATGATGGTGTTGTATGCACATTCTCACAAAATAAATTACACATCAAACATAAAAGACCCCTTTTCCATAATATTGTTATTGAGATTAATACACGCCTGTACCTTTTTTTTAGGTATACAATGTAATGTACATGTACATAACATCCTATCTGGAATGTAATCTCACTTTAACCTAAAAACATAAGGGTCCTTAACTTTAACTTTAAGCAAAGGAAATTGGAAGGAAATAAAATGTTGATAACCGACAAGCAATTACATCCTCGACATTTCCTAGCGCTAACCTTTAAAAAAAAACAGAATGGAAGGATATTATCAGCGAATCATGTAGGTCACAATGCATGGTATGAATTGGAGGTGATTAAAGTGTTAATAGCCAAGGGGTGTGCACCTGCGTCAAAGGGTTATGATAATCGATGTACACCCAGCCTAAGGTGATCTTGAAAGAGACGGTCAGTGAAAATATTCATGGGAAAAGTGACAAAACAGAGCTCTGGAAAGTTTTGAAGGAGCGCTCTCTCTTTCTTGTTTAAACAAGACTGTATATTTCCTATAGAAAGGAGGGCGAAAGTTCTATTTTCTGCCCTAGAATCTAGAATCTAGAATGATATTAAACCGGTTCTGAAACAAATGCTTTGGCGACAATTGCTAAATGGTCAATTTTCTACACTAACCAAATTCCAAACTTTGGAAGAACTTCAAATTAACCCCATCAAACAAGTAAGTAGCCCTAACTCTAAACCTAACCCTACCACTGGCCCTAACCCTGAGCCAAACCCTACATGTACATGTACATATGGTACACACGGTGTGGTATTCTGACGTTATGCAGTTCAAAACATCAACTACACTCCCACACTACAGGAGCGGCATAAACCGGTCGGTAATTGAATCCATAATCAGGAAAAACTCTGTAGTTGCAAATGTAGATCAAGGTTATAGCACCTAGTCCAGGGGTTCAGGTGAAAATGATGATTAAACTATAGTGTTGTTGATTTGAAGGTAAATCATTAATTATTCACAGGGCAAGCACGTTTGGAATAACTAGGTAAAAATTCTTTTGAGCGCTGCATTTAAAACCGAAACAAGACAATAATGTAACTAAACTGTTCAATGACCCAATTAAACAATGTACTCACAGATAAAATTTGTTTTAAGGGCCCATTTTGGGGGCTCTTTTACATTTAATGGAGCATTGTTTCTTTCTTTCAAGGGGGCTCTGGGGTGTCTTTAAAAAAAGGGCAGCTAATTAGCTAATTAGCATGGTATGAGAGGGGGCTAATTTGACATAACATTCCTTGCACACGGGGAACATATTTTGAGCCTTCTCCTCCATGCACTGAACAGCATAGCATAGCAAAAGAATAGCAGTCTGTAGTAATCAATGAAACATTTATAGTCAAAATTCAGAACACAACATACGCAGACGTCAAGTGCACTCTATTTGTTTATGCAATAAGGGTGAAAATATTCTACAACTTCCTAAAGGACTTAGCTTTTGGATGATGTAATGATACAGTAAATGACCTATATAAACCCCATATACCTGTAATTTATATTTCTTCTGTATTGATCAACATGTTTTGTCCCCAAAGTGCGAGGGGCATTTACGAACAAAGGTGTCGCCATTTATGCCAGTCGTCAAACATCCAAACCATTCTCAACCCTGCGGAAAAGGAAACTAAACATACTAAAAGCGTACATCAGGGTATCGTTACACTACTTCTGTCATCCATGAATGGTAAGAAAAATTAATGATGCGATTTCAATTTTAATTTTAACCTTGTTGAATACAATATGTGCACAGATCATGAGAAGTGAGCTGGAAAGGAGGAAAAGAAAAGGGTGTTTTGAAATGAATAGCCTTGATATAACTGGAGTATTTTGGTGGGATGAAAAACAGGCATTTTTGGCAGTCCTATGGGGTTCATTACCCTTTTGTACATCAATGTCTGAGCAGAAAAAGAAAGGTTTGTTTGGGAGTTTGAGAGAATGGATAGCGGGAAGAGAGGACAGGAGAGAAGGAAATTATTTTCAAAAAACATGTTGAAGGTGGTGAGGTAGATGATGAGCAGAATATGGAAATAAGATGAAGAAAAGAAAAGAGAAGAGAATAAAGAGATGAACAAGGATACATGAAAGATCATTGCAGATCATCATTTTCCAAGCTAAAACTGATCAGTAATTATTGTATCTACCTTGGGGAAAATAAATGCTTTATAATAAATCAATATCATATTATTATTACTAATGTTCTTATTATCGTCATCATCATCATCACCACCATTCAGTAGACAATTCACGATCATGTCAAAGGCAATTAAAAAAGGTGATGAAGAGGTGATGAAAGAAAGAGAGAGAGAGAGGGGGGAGGGGAAGAGGACGGAAGGAAGAGAGAGGGGGAGAGAGGAAGAAGAGAGAGAGATAGAGAGAAAGAGAGATAGAGAGAGAGAGAGAGAGAGAGAGAGAAAGAAAGATAGAAAAAGAGAAAAAGAGAAAAAAAGTTGACTGTTAGAAGAGATGAGTGCAATGGTTTAATTCCAGAACTTTACATCAACATTCAACATTTCTTAGACAAAACAAATAATAAAAATAAAAATAAAATGAATCAAGATCACATACTCTGCTGAAGGCCAGAAGAGAACTCACTGCCAAATAATGACTTAAAGTCCTTCAGACACTCATCAAATAATATATCAAAATCAAAATATAGGAAACTAGTAATAAAACACAAAGGTGAAGTTGAGAAAAGAGGATACAATACCATAATGAAGAAGGTAGATAAAACATTGAAGGTTAATAAGGAAAATATCAGAAAGGAGAAAAAAGTGTTTATAAACCAGGAGCTATATTTTGCATGTCCCATTTGTCTTATGTCTACTTCAGACAATAAAAAAAAGCATGATATACACACACCATGCTTCCTGGGAATCTAGCCCTGGAGATCGAGAGAAAGAGAATTAAACTAATCCTGAGAGGGATAGATGAGAATAAGATTAATTAAGAAAAGATCATTAATTATTCAACTTGTAGACTTTTCTAATCAACTTCACAGACTACAGAAATATGATTCTGTCTCTCGAGTACATCTCCAATCAAAATAAGAATCTGGTTCACAGAACTGAATTCTACTTTTTATCTTATTTCTTCTTGAAAACACTTTATCACATAAAAAAATGCTTTAATGAAATGAAGGGTATTGTGATGTGCCTATACCACATTGTATTAAACAAGAGTTTGAGTTAATATGGGAAAGGTGACAAATAATTTGTAAGGTTTTTCTTTCTTTTAATGTCACCCTTCTGGCTCTGAAAAGATGATTTTATGTCTTCTTGAAAACACTTCATCACATTTTAAAGGAGGCTCTCATGAAATAAAAGAGTCTTGAGTGCACACGTCACAGTGATTTTATGACGATGGTCAAATCATGATTCTTGATAACAAAGTAAATGACAGAGTCGAATGGACAAAGATGATCAAAACAACAACGTGCAAGGTATATGACTGCTTCGCATATTCAATTTTCCAGGAATCTAACGTCTAAATCATCTACCGGTAATTCAAAATCCTCTGATGACCTCATATGATTATTACAGTGAGAAAAAGAGAAAGATAGGAAGTGACGGGGCAGGGACAAACACAAAAGGTTTCACTTTTGTCAAACATATCTTTTCAATAACCAAATTGATGTTTTACATGTAAATGCTGACAGAGTCCATTGATTTTAATTTTTCTTCCTTATACAGTTATATTATTGTCGAATGTACACTTCCCTCTAAACACTTTGCTTATTTACTTATCTACACTTATTATTTTGGTACTCTTTAGTCTGTATGAATCTGAATTGTTTGTTTTAAATGTAAACACGGAACAATTAACTTCAAAGTTTACTGAAATGGAAATGATAAACTGATTGCATTACATGACTTGAGTTACGATGATAGTTTACAGATAGAGAGGATAACACCTGGTGCTTCATGCATAAATAAGTGAAACTATATCTCTACTCATTTAGTCGGGTTAAACCTACACCACAAGCTCAGAGATGCCAACCTCTTGACACAAAAAAGCAGACTGAATATCCTAAAAAAATCAGATTTTGGAGAGAAAAATCAGATTTTCACGAAAACTTGACACTACCACAGGCCCGTTAGCCCCGGGCCAGTAAAATTTCAGAAAAATGTTTTGCTGGTAAGAACGGTCAAGTAAAATGTTTGCTCTTTCATTAAAATTTAATGAGAAAATTGTAAAGCAAAGTTTTTGTTGGGGTTGCAGTGGTTTACTTGTACATTTTTCTATGAGATTCGGTGGTTTTATGGGTCTTTATGGGTCTTTATGGGTCTTTATGGGGTTTTATAGGTTTTTTATCTTCTTTTTTTTAAAAGATAAAAACAAACAAAAAAAAGCGTATTTTGAGAGGTGATATCGTTTTATCGCATTTCACTCTTAATATCGTACTAAATACGATTTAATCGAACTGGTTGGCATCTCTGCAAGCTCAATCAAGAATCATAGTCAAAGTGTACCAATCATCCCCCCAAGGTTTGCTTGGTCTTACAGGATATCCAAACCATTACATTATATTATTATGAGCTTTAAATGATAAATCCATAAAGAGATATTGCAAATTCAAATACATTCTAAATGAATGCAAAAGCAACTTGTGAGTAGACTGGTCAAATCACCCATACTCACTCACATAAACAAAGGGGGTGCGCACAGAACCGAAGTCCAAATTGGGTTCTGTGCGCGAGGTGTTTATGTTATCCTTTACTTTCTTCAAATTAAAAGAAAGATAAAACAAAGTTTCTGCTGTTGATTTAAAAAATACTGTCTATTCATATATACATGTAGTTCGAGGTGAATGGTACCCTTTAAATCATTGTTAAATCATCCGCTTGGTCTATAATGGGTTAAACCTGTCATGATCAGCAGATAGCAGCATGGCCTTGAGTTCTATTTTCTTCTTACGTTAAACGGATAGAAATGATACCTTCTGTTTGGAACCACAAGGGTGTTAACTCTGAGTAAAATGATATCAGTTAACACCCTTCTGGTTCCAAACAGACAAACTTTCTCAAGAAAAAGGGGATTTGAATGTTCCATATAATCCAAATCTGTAAATGCTTCAAACTATTACAGCCTCAAACAGTCCAATGTGTGCTTTCTTCCTTATGAAAGGGCTTAAAACGGCCCCTAATCCACCAAAGGTCAGATAGAGAGAGAACTAATGGTGGATGTTCTTTCTTTGACGACATCCGCACGGGGAGTAAAATGGCTGAGGGATGTGGAGGTGTGAAATAGATAATGAAAATCTGTTCAGACTGGAGAAAATTATACAAAACACGAACAAAAAAAACGTATGAAGAATCATCGCATAGCAAAAGGGGTGTACAGACCAAACAACAATATCGAATAAAGAAAATTATACAAAACACGTACAAAAAAAACGTATGAAGAATCATCGCATAGCAAAAGGGGTGTACAGACCAAACAACAATATCGAATAAAGAACTAGTTTTTAATAAGTCACCTGACACGACAACTGACCAATCATCAGTGTGTGCTCATGATAAACCCCACTCAGTAATGCAGTTGCATAACTATAAATGTTTAGACTAGAATGGACCCTGATTCTTTAATGAGTTTTTTGTTCCAAACAACGCCCCAAAATGCGTTTCGCTATTATAATACGTTTCATAACATAAATATGAAGTTCACACAAGAAAAAATGTATTTCTTATCATATATAAACATTGGTTTGTTTTAAGTGACAGTCATGAAAGCATGTGTATGATTGTAAGTATTAAGCAACTAAGGGACCGGCCGCTTTCATGTCCTCTCTGAGGGGCTTGGTAACGATGATTAACACTGTACTAAAGAGCACTAGCGCATCAACTTGGTTTCGAACCATGGACCTCCTGGTTACGAGACCACTGCTCTCCCAATAAGCCATCCCGCCTCCACATTTTTGATAGTCTGAACTGGGGGATGCAGGCTAGGTGTGATTTTCATCACCCCTGATAGGGATTCCTGCTCAACTAATAAGGAGATCAGCCTCTGGTGGTGTAACATTCAAAGCAACATAATTAATCCTCACGGGAGGTGGGAAAACCTATTATCTCAGTTTAAACATTTCTTCTTTGTAGATAGAATTAGGGCATGGGGGTACACTAGCTGTTGGTAAATGATTTATATAAGGATTACCGAGGGATGAGAGCGATATATCGGACAACATTTAGAAGGAAAACAAAAATCATTTCTCGTGGGAGAAGTACAAGGAGAAGTCCCGAAATTAATCTCCCTGTAGTACTTATAGATGAACATTGAGAAATGATGACATCAACCCAGCCGTGAAAATGTATCAAATAACTATCAATTGAGATTAAAATGACTTATTGTCGTAGAATGATTAAGTAAAAATGTAGAGGTTACCACACACTATCTAAAGGCCACCAACTACGTCTAGGTTTTGGAAGACCTAGCATTTATGGTAGATGATAAATAATATGTTAACACAAAAAATGTGTTATTTTGTGATTAAGACTATAAAAAATATATATTTGATATTCAAGAGTATTAAGAGCCTTCCAGTTGAAATACATGAACATGATATATATTCTGTTCACCTACAATCCAGGATAGTTGTTTGATAAGTCTGAGATTGCCAGGATCTCAAGAATAGCCTCTCTCTAATTTTGTTACAGCATAAATATATTATCCTTGTAGCCAGATAACCTTGATCGATATTGGAACCATCCTGCAAAATGTGTTGAATCTTCTCATGAACTTTCTCTGCTGGCAAAGAGTACATTTGCAGCATTAAAATCAGACATGATACATGAAGTTTCCTCCGATAAAACTTTCAAAGGAAATACGTTGAAATTGTAATAGTAAACGTAGATGTAGCTTTAGAAATAGATGTAGTAGATGTAGAAATAGTGATTGTAAAAATAGTAGATGTAGATGTAGAAGTAGTAGATGTAGTTGTAGTAGATGTAGATGTAGAAGTAGTAGATGTAGAAGTAGTAGATGTAGAAGTAGTAGATGTAGAAGTATTAGATGTAGAAGTAGTAGATGTAGAAGTAGTAGATGTAGAAGTATTAGATGTAGAAGTAGTAGATGTAGAAGTAGTAGATGTAGAAGTAGTAGATGTAGAAGTAGTAGATGTAGAAGTAGTAGGTGTAGAAGTAGTGACGTAGAAGTAGTAGATGTAGAAGTATTAGATGTAGAAGTAGTAGATGTAGATGTAGTAGGTGTAGAAGTAGTAGATATAGAAGTAGTAGATGTAGAAGTAATCAATAAACAAATAGTATACAACTGAAGACATTATAAAACAGCAAGAGAATCATCATTATTCTGACATCTCACAGTCAGTAGCTCATCTCTGATATATACAATTCCAAGAATTCACTTTCGCTGTCATTCATCGACACGCACGGCATGAGAGTTTTGATGCAAGGATGAGGAAGATTCCTCCAAAGTGACGTCAAACGTACCAGCTCTAAGTTGAAAGCTGTGATTTACTGGGGTGAGGGTATGAAATTTCAATCGTCTTTAGGCTTGATAGACAATCATGACCACTTGCATTCATGGAGCATGATTTATTCAATTGATGGAAGATTAAAAAAGTTGACAAAAATCTACATCATAATTCAGGAGCTGCGAGTACTTATGAATTTACTCGACTTTCTTGTTTTGTAAATGTTTACATATTTGATAGTTGATACAAATCTAGGTAATTGCGTAATTGAAGAATACACCTGTATTTACAATTAATCCTAATATCTGGCTTTTCGGATGCTTAGTTAATGGGATTTTTATCAACTACACAGACCAAAGAAAAAGTTGTTCCTTAAAGACCTTTTTTCTGTTTGGGGCCAGAAGGGTGTTAAGTCTATCTTAAAGGTAATGCAAAGTTTTGGGAAATTTTGAAATTGGATGGATAGTAATTCTTTAAATTTTTGATATATTTGGATGCCTCTGTGGATGTATTATTAGTACTAAAAAAATTAGCCCCTAAAACACTTCTGCTTTCGAGCAAATTGAATGATGAAAATTTACCGGTGCTCCTGGTAAATTTCAAATATTTCAAATAGCGCCTAAGGCCATGCCATGGTAGCTGCGACCATGAAAATCTCAGAATATGCAGTTCTGATATATCATTTCCAAACGGGAATAGCAAATTGGTCGATTATAGTCAAGAAACATGGTTTTAAAGCGAAAGTAATATCAGTCTTGAGAGGGCGCTATACAACATAGAGAGTTTATTATGTACAATTTCATCACTTTAGACTCGATTTAAACTGCGACAACGATCATTGGATATTGTAAACTCGCATATGCTTCCAATATGTTCATTTGAACCAAATTCATGACCCCATACCAAAACTTTGTAATACCTAGTATATGAGTTACCTCCCTTCTGGTACTAAACAGATGATTTCTTGATGCAATTTCCCCCTTTTGAAAGGATCACAGATAGTAAAGGCAACACTAGTGATATATTAGGTCCTTTAAACAGCATTTCTCAGCATATCCTTTTCTTTTTGTGTGAAAGAGCCACAAATTGAGAAGATGACGCAAGTCGTAATTAGTTTCTCAATATTTCTCGATAGATATTGCTCTTATTCTGTACAAGGGCCATACACTGAAGAGATGACACAAGTCATATATTACATGGTAAATTCATTGTATTGTGTGAATGAGCTACAGATTAAAGAGATCATGGCACCAGTTGTATATTAGCTCCCTTACACAAAACCTTTCCGCTCTGAGGTGAAAGGCAATATAGATCGGTGATACGACACCATTAGTGAAAAGTCAGTTGACAGGCGACAGATAAGATTTAGGTTAGGTTGACTAATAAGATCTTGACCTCATTAAATCAAACATCAGGGCCGCACTTCCTGACAAGGGGGCTTCTTGATGGAGAATTGGAGGCTGGTTGTCAATACCAACAGTAGCAGTAATATATTTAGTGATTTCCGATTTAGTGTGCTTCAAGCCAAAACAGTGTCGACTCTTTGTTATATGGCCTTCTGGTATAGGTGAAAAACAATTTGTGAGCTTTCCTGTTCTTTTTGCATCAGTTTGAAATAATAGTACACAAATAATGTCCTCTGAAAATGACTACTCTTCAAATTTTCTCATCACACCCTCAATCACATCAAAGCTAAACAGTCACATTACAATATCTCATTAGTGTTGATTCATTCCCAAATAATCAAGCAACCTACAAAAACATGTATATTCCTTTTTTTTTGCCCCAGCATCTGAGCAGCTCATAATGTTCGGTCTTTTAGATTTTGAGAGCAATTATCTCATACCAGTACTCGGTTTCGGTTTCTAAGTTACAAAGCAATCAAGATTTGACAACTGCGGTAGGTGGTCACGAAAATAAGGAGTGATAAGCTTGATCTCATCTTGACAATTTTAGTTATGTTCACATGCCAGTCTGGAAACGTAAAGTTTAGGTGTTGGTTATTAAACTTCAAGGTTATCATGTAGTTAGGGGCCATGTGGATACACTCATGGTTACGAAACATTAAGTTTACTTAAAGTTTTTAACCACAAGCAATCTTATGGTCAGTGCAATAAATACAAGCCATTGGGGTCCTCACTTGAATTGGTGTAAGTACTGATGCAATTATCTTTGAGGTTACGCCAGTTCATACATGTGTAGTTACAAACAACTACTTTAATACCCAGCTTGTAGTTTAAAACAGTGAATACTAATTGTCTTGGTCCCGTCTCCCGTGTGAACCCTTCTCATCCTTGTTTAAAACATTGACATTTTCCAAACTTTAAAGTTTAAAATGGCGGCAGTTCCCGTGTGAACTTAGCAATTGTTTGGGAAGATAAGAGTGTCAGCGGGAGGGGGAAGGAACATTTTCTCCTTTCTGAACACTAATAGAAGGATATTCAAGTTACCCAGCATGCATGGTGTATGTCTTCACAAAGGATGCCTTTCCAGAAAGTTGGTTCCCTACTGATATAATGACATCATGATTGGAACTGCATGATCCATTTCTTCTTACCTTGTTCACATGTGTATCTCTGTAAATATCACTCATTCTCAAGTTTTTTTTATTTCATAACTTTAAGAGCTTAAGATCTAAAAATTAATGAAGCAACAATTTCCACAACTGAAAAACCAGCTGATTATTAAACTCCAGCACAGAACAAATATGAATTTCTGCTTTGTTGAATATTCAACTGGTTTAATAACGGGGTAACAAATTGTACACCCAATTTTTCTTATCACTGTTTGAAATTAATCAGTACTTTGTTGTAATGATTTTCTTATTTCTGAAAAAAAAAGAAAGGTAGATTGTATATTTAAAGAATAACTAGGTCGTAAACATATTTGGGTTCAAGGAGAGTTAATAAAATTTACTAGATTGTAAACTTTCCGGTTTGTAATTCTAAACGATTTAATTAAATTATAACAGAGAATTGCTATATATTCTATGAGCTAATAATGACAAAATATTTTAGATAAAACTATCTTTCAAAGGATCATTTGTCAGGTTAATTAGACCATACTAAGCCCAAACCAAATGTGTGATTAATTTGAATTATTTTCAATGAGGCATTTCAAAAGGTAGCCTTGAAATCTCCAAATGCTAGTAGTGTTTCGTTTCGTTTCATTTCGTTTATTTTTATTTTAGCATCGTGGCATACTTCAGCCATATGGCTGTTCTTCAGCATGGCCGTGTTCACCAGGGGCTGATCAAGGATTAAAAAAAAAAGAGGTCTGTTTTAAAAGAGCCCAATTAAATGGTCAATTGTGCCTCCCCATCCCCACCGCAGTTCTGAACTGAAATAATCACAGTAGGGTTGAGCATACTGGAGCACAATTAGAGGGCACATTCTTCTTTTGTGTACTTAAGGAATACCATATTGGGTTTTAAAGGTGGGGGAAGGAGGGTACGGGAGCACAGGCCAGTTGTGCCCCTTCCAATTCTGAAACTAGTGCACAGTAGGGGTGAGCATATGATGAAACAGTCTTGTTTACATTGGTAATGTCCTACCAAGTGAGTCAATATTCTGGGTCCAGCAATTATCCACATTGAAATCATTGAACAAGCGCTTTCTTCATCAGGACTGACCGCTCTCGAGATCCAATAAAATCTTTGAAAGCACAACTGTAATGCGCGTTCAGTAGGCTTATATTCCGTTGATGATATCGTGTGATTTTTGCACTCCATTGGACTTTATGTATAAATATCTTAAAGGTTTAACGTGACTTTACATCAAAGGGAAGAGATTGATTTACTTTCAATAAATTAAATGTAATTGCAATGTGATTATATTTCACCTGAAATGAAATTAGGTATTCTGATCTGTTTAATAATTGATATCTGACTGGGTTTTTCATATTACACATGGTATATGAACTAACACCATTGTGGCGCCACACAGACGATACAGTGCCCTGCATCTACATCTACACGTATCTATCTAAAGAGACAACATATCGTGACAGTATAGTCAAGGATGTATGTTTCTTACTAGATTCCAAGATATCATTAATGAACGTCATAACCTTTAATACCGGGGATAGGTCTGTTTACCGTTACCACACAAGAGAAGCTGTGTGCCTGTTCTCCCATCCTATCACCATAGCAACGGATGACAGGATAATGAGGAGGCAGATGTCACAGACTGCTCATTCTCATTTTCCCCCTTATTTTACTGATTTGTTTGAAGCAGCTAAGGTAATACTGCAAGGATCAACATTACAATAATATTGATTTTTCACCCTGTCTTCTCATCTTTAATATAGATAAAGTTGAGAACTGGCCATGTGATTACATTGTTAAAAAAAAAACTGTCTGAAAGCCATTGGAAAATGCTGACATTGTCGTACATAAGAATCGATGAACACTGTGAGGTTGCGGGATGATTAAAATGAAAAAGAAAGAAAGAAAGAAGAAGAAAAGAAGGAGAGAGAAGAAGAAAAAGAAAAAGAAAAAAATCACATGCAATGCACACGGAAATGGGTATATACAGAAATACAGATGGTTCAAAATTATCAGCTGTTTCTTGTCAACTTTGAAATATGAGGACCTTTGAAGAGCAATTTTTTCAGGGGGCATTTCTACTGTGATATTGTTCCAAACTGACATACAAAGAATGAGAATGCTCACAAATCATTTTTCATCTTCACCACTTAAAAACTCAACCTTCTCTAAAGTGAAAATTTCTTGTATGGTCCTTTGTAAGTAAAGGTGATTCTCCAAAGGCCTCAATGCACGCAAAATGAAGGCCTTGAGAAACAATGGCTAGATTCAGGTCAGAGAGTTTCTTGCGAGGTACTTTCTAATAAAATACAGTTTACGGAAAATGAGTTAGTAATTTAGAACCCTCAGGGCTCAGCACTTACAGGTGCCCAGGAGAAATAGGCACCCAAAATCTATGCCCAGACCCCCTAACTTCTGACATTTTTACATAGGGCTCATGACTCTAAAATGTTCAGTTTGGACAGTAGGCATTATCTAATCATTTGAAGAAGCATGTTTCTAAAAAAAACCCCACAATGTTATGTAACTGAGGTAGCTAATTTGCATACATTTGCATAGGGTACCGCATGCATCAGGTAGCGTTAGGGTTAGGGTTGTGGCTATTTTACCGATCATAATAATAATATGTTCATTTATATAGCGCTCTCACACAATTGGTTTCACAGCCCTTTACAAGGGATGAAGGTGGGAAAATCAGTTAAATACGTCTTCAAGTGCTTCTTAAAAGTGTCTAGTGTGGGTGTTGTACGGATGTTCCGGGGCAGTTGATTCCAGTTGTAATTAAGAAAAATCCCTCTACAACTGATAAAACAATGCCTACCAGTCTGGACACCCTTTACTTCTAAGTACAGTAAGTTGGTTTGGAGCCCTGCCTCAAATTTGGATACAATATGAATATAATATGAACATAATAATTTGATTTAGTTTAAAATGTTGTCAGACTTGCCTTTGGGCAAGTGACTTCATTCTGCTGAATCAAGACCATGGCCGAAGCAATGAGAGCGCCCTGTCTCACGTAGTTGACAGAATCGTTCAGCATGGGCTCCAGAATACTCAAGGCATCCTGTTGAAAGACAGAAAAAAAGAATAATAATACATGTATGCTGATAAAGGAATTTAAAGGGAAGTTCACTTTGATATTTAATTGGTGTTTGTTAATAAGAGCAGAGAATGAGAGAAATGGTTCAGCCAGGTACTTAGTAAATGTTTAAAAAACAAAATCAGATTAAAACAACAAAATCATTGATGAAGGAATAGAATATTTATTACAAGGGCTAGGTAAGAATAAAGTTGCAATTATTATTTCCAGGACATATGATTGAACATTTAATTTAGAGAAGGAGACGCGATGGCTCAGTGGTAGAGCAGTGGTCTCGTAACCGGGAGGTCCCGGGTTTGAAACCAAGACGATGCGCTAGTGCCCTTTGGTAAGGCATTAATCCTGGTTACCAACTCCATTGGAGAGGACTTAAAGCCGTCGGTCCTCTGGTTGCTTACTTACAAGCATACACATGCTTTCATAGCGGTCAGGAAAAACAAACCATCAAACCAAACCAAGGTAGAAATTTATGAATTCCTTCATAATTCTCAGATCAATTAAATTGCTCATTCTCCCTCTTCTAAAAATGGAACTTACCTTGTTTCCAGTTCCTGCGCATGCAATACCCAAGGCCATGGCTGCTCCATATCGAACATGGGGGTTGTAGCTCTCTGACAGGAGGGACACCACAGTTGGACATTGCTCAGGTGTTCTGTAACGAGTAAAATAGAAGAAATGCAGTGAATAATGATTATCATTGGCATAGTATGAGTTCAGCCATAGAACAGGGAAGCTGTACTTACTACACATGATAAGTGAGGCAAGGATGCGCAAAGGGGTAAACTTCTTCTCACATTGCCCTCTCCTAGCCAAACCTTTTCAAGGTAGTCTAAAATTCAGACACTGTACATAACTAACATGTAGTATGACCTAAAATATGATAATTTAGTAGTTTGTACAATCCAGTCTGTACAGGGTTAGCTCTGAGGCTGCTAAATGAGCCACATGTTATTTACGTATTGTGGTTAAAACGTGCTTTCTACTTGATGTACTCAATCACGTACTAAGCTCTTAGAGAAAATCTAATCATTTTTCACACCCGCTCGATGTTTTCAATTTGGCAATCTAGCCTTGCATGCCATTAGTAATTGATAACGGCCAGGTGGAAGTGTATAGAAAACAAATTATATTACGCCTAACCCGACACTCATACCGCTGATCTACCGACTTCATCAAATCATCATCTCATTTGCAGGATCACGTACGGCATGCGCCCGACTCTCAAAACATCTGCTGCTCGTGATGACATCTTCAAACAATTACTATCACAAGAATGTGACCCAGATTAAATGTTTCTTTGAAGAACGATTACAACATTTGGGACTGTGGTCCGATTGGCGCACTTTTTAATGGATTGACGTTCTTCTTTTTGTAATCGATACAAACAGCAACATGTACATTGTACATGATCTATGGCTCCTGTGGGATCATTCAAATCAAGTTGATACAGTTGACTTGTTTCATACTACCAGCCTTCTGTATCCATGAGCTTGACAGATTCATGTTGGTGTTGATCAATAACATTTTGAAGATCTCACCAATGACAAAAACCTTTAACTTCCCTGTTCTATATTTTTTCTCTTCCCATGTTTTTCGTGGAATATGAGAGAAGGCTACATTATTTGCAGGGGCAGTCCACAATTCTGTGAAGGGGAACAGGGGCCACTATTCCGATAAATCTTGGACAAGCAAAATAAAAAGGAAGGACAAAAAGAAAGCAAGAAAGAAGCATTCGCATTGTCAAGGTGACTTTTGTGGTCTACAGTGTAAATGCAGGGGAGGGCCACAAAAAAAAAAAACATTTAAGGGGCACAAGTCAGTAGTGCCCCCCTCAAATCTGCCAATGATTATACAGACACTTGATTTTCAAGAATAAGCAACGTCTGAATACATGTACTTAATAACAGTTTGTTTTCTACTACATTCATGTCTTCATATTTTTTAATTTAGTTGAACTATAAACCTACAATTAGAATAATTGTTGTGTTCATTCATTAACATCATGGAAGTCTATCAAAATAAACATCAACCTAAAGAGACCCTAGTGTCAACAGTAGCACTTGCCATTACGAAGACAGCTCTAAGGCCTTAAATATGCCAACGTTAAACTGCTCACAAGGATAAGTTAATTAGGTTAGCAAAACTGTTTATTTGGCTAGGGAGAAATAATTGTAAATCATCCCTTCAAAGTTGAAACCGTTCGAAGTTGATCTCATTTATCTTAAATATTGAACAAAAATTGATTAGTATCCAATAGAAGGAATTTGTGGGAGTTATAACTTTAAGTGATATCTCATGCACTGTCCTAGAAGTAATAAACCATGGTCAAATGTTATGGATATATTCTTTTCTTCAATGGTAGACTCTAAAGATACCACCCCCTCCCAAGTCATTTGATCACCTTCCCTCAGATCTAGTTTAAAACAAATAGTTTTATCATATGTTTAGATCCAGAAGGGCATTACCCTATAAACTATTTTTTGACACAAAGTTATTTAAAAACCCTTCTTGCTTTCAAAAAGGCAATAGAAAACAAAAAAGAAGAAGAGAGATATGGGATAAGGAAGGAGAGAGAGGGAGGGAGAGGGAGAGGGAGAGGGAGAAGGAGAGGGAGGGAGAGAGAGGGAGAGGGAGAAGGAGGAGAGGAAGAGGGAGAGGAAGAGGGAGAGGGAGAGGGAGAGGGAGAGGGAGAGGGAGAGGGAGAGGGAGAGGGAGAGGGAGAGGGAGAGGAGAGGGAGAGGGAGAGGGAGAGGGAGAGGGAGAGGGGGAGGGGAGAGAGAGAGAGAGAGAGAGAGGGAGAGAAAGGGAGAGAAAGAGATGGAGAACGAGAAGGAGAAGTTTTATATAATCTTTATAGAACAGCAAGCACTGCATCATGGACTTTCTGGGCATCATTTAGTGTTAAGACTTCTCCCCATTTTGTTGCAGGAGCCGATTTTAAAATCCATTCACAGCTAAGTACTATGTACCTTGACTAAGTAACCTTGACTATTAACAGTACACCCACTACACCAAACCTAAATCATTATTTCCTTGAGTGTATCCAATTTAGATCTATAAAGTCCTTTTCTGCATGACAGATTTTTTTTGTCTAGATAAATTTATAATGCTATTTGCGTGGATGAGGGATTACTTGCCAGATTTTACCTACTTTTGTTCAGCTTTTCATGATGGTTCAAGCGTACATGGGCTTACAGAGTTTCAGAGTTTCAGTATGGCTCTACAGACTATTTTTCATTCTTGTTTATCAGTGTACAACTTGTAATACCAGCCTACATGCTTACTTGCCGAATGGCTATCCAAGACTTCCTAGCACTTTTTCCTTTTTCACAAGTTGTGCAAAAACTTTTCTAATAAGTTCTACAAAAGTGTGTTATTTTGAAAAACAAAAAACGATCCGTTGATAATACCTGATCTTGGCAAATGAGCATAAAGCTGTTTAAAAACCATACACACGTAATAATAATAATAACAATAATAATTGTATGTTATTGTAATAGAGCATAACGCTAGGCATACTTGCATGTCTCCATGCGCTTTACAGAACAGAATACAGATGGAGTGGAAATGGTGTACTGGATTCAAAATTGTGATATCTTATATCTCTTTGATCTTACAAAGTGCTAAATAGATATGTTTTCAAATTACTTCTGAACTTTTCATGTTTTTATATTTCTCAGGTATTCCAGCAAGTTATTCCATAGAAAAGTGGCTGCATATGAAAATTACCTTTCCCCATAAGATTTGTCATAGTTTGTTGGACATAAAATAAAGACTTTACTGGAACGGAGCATTCTTTCTGGTTGATACTGTATCAATAATTCAATGAGATATAATAGAGCAAACTGATGGCTACATTGATAAGTTGATAAAAGTACTTTAAACTTGATATGGGACTGGATAGGTAGGTATACACAAAAAGGCTACCTTTGATGTATCATTTTTCAATCAATCATTTTAAGACCAATTTAACTGTAAGGTTTCATTAAAATCACACAAATTACAATATTCCTTCAGAGCATGTATACAGAATTTTCTAACCATGGTACAATTCGTTGGCTACCTGCAAGAAGGCCTTAACAGCAATGGATTGTCAATGAGAGCAATGGCCTTCTTACAGACAGCCAAAGAAGTTTGGATACACCCTTTATTCTTGTGCTTCATATCAAAGCAGAAGGGTACTGCACATCTGAATAATAAAAATCCCCCTGAAGTCAAATTCAACACGAAGCCATAGTGAAACCTTTTCTGACAGTTGTAAGAATTTTAAACTCTTGTTTAGGATGAAATGTAATCCTTCAAAACTGACGATGATTGATTCCAGTCCCCCTGCTTATTGGTGTGAAAGTCAATGGCAAAAATATAACAAAATAACAAAAATGTAAAAAAAAAAAAAAAAACACCCCAAAGAGCATCAATATTTTTTCTCTGTCAAGATTTCTAAGAGTTTTACCATTCTGTAATAGTTTTTCTCTCTTTTTTTTGAGGAATTTGTTGCAAATTTGGGGCAGAAACAAAGAATACTTTGAGAATTGTGAGAGTATTGCATTTTGGAATAAACTGTAATAATGCCCCTCCCCTTTTTTAGGAATTTGTTACATACATGGGGTAGAAAGACTATTTAGAGTACTGCTCTGGCACTCGCATTTCAGAATGAACTAGCTAGAAGTTATTTGAATGGCTGAGTGTATTTGATAAAGGATTTCCTTTTTAAAGAGTTGTATCATTCTCTTTCTATCAAAATTTCAAAAGTTCTATCATTCTGTATTTTAACATCCCCCTTACAGGAATTGTTAGCATGAGTGGGGTGGATTTAGAGACTACTTTGAGTACGGGTAGGGCAATTTCAGATTTCAGAATGAACTAGCTTGATGTTTATGCATTTCGGAATAGGTTATTATATGGGAAAAAGGAATTCTAGGAAATACACTTTTTTTTCAAAAGAGAATTATCAATCTTTTTCGGTCAAAATTTCTAAGATTTTTACTATTCTTTAATGACGTTCCCCAAACCCTTTATAAAGATTTTTTTCTTCATAAGTGGAATGGAATTACTTTTTAATTAAATATTTCTAGTATTCACTTTGCTCATCTTCTGGAACTGGAAGGGATGTTGTAAAGAAACATGACTTTATTTATTAAACAATAACTATATACACGTGACCAAAATCAAAATTCTCTTAGCATTCCATTGTTTCATATAATTTTATTTCTAATCCTAAGTAACATGTTTAGATTTTATCAATCAATCAACTTGTTTGAAATTAAGTTATCAAAATAAACGGTTATGAGAACATGAAATGAGCATTGCATTTATTTGCTGCAAGAATTTCAGATATCAGAGGCTTTCATCCCCCCCCCCAATCCGCTTACACCCCCATAAAAACTTTTTAAAGTAAGAAAAGTTTCAGAATTTTCACTAGACAAACCAATTACAAGATGAGAAGCAATAAAAAAAGATCCATTTCCATCACCTCCTGCAGCTATTTAAATCTTAATTTTCTCTTTCATTTCACTCAAGATTACAGTGTTAGTTCACCATTGCATGCTTTTCCACTGAAGATCAGCCAGGACAGCAAAATAGCCTTCCAGCTAGCTACTCAGCTTGACCACTGCTATCCAGTGACCAGAGCTAGCTATCCAGTGGCTGGTCAGCCAGACAGGACGAGTGATGATTACAGCCAATCTGCTTGCGGCTGACCGATCATCTCACCTTATTATAGCCAGCCAACAAAGCTGATTCCAGCCAGAATGACCAGAGCTGTTGTCCAAGGAACGTTACAACCTCTTGTTCTATTACCACCAGTCACTTCAGATTTATTATATAAGGATTTCACGCTTATCTCTTTCAATTGAAGCTGCTGTCTTGAGGAACTAATATTGACTTATTGGATAGAGCATTTTTCGCCTGGAGACAGATTTTGACAAATGCTTCTGGGATATTTGTATTTTAAAAAGAAATCTCCAATTTGTGGATTTTGTTACTAGAGGAATGTGGATTACCATAATAACTGTGCACATACCATAAGGTGAGGTATAGACTAATGCAAATAGATGTTTCTTCTTCTAATGTAATGAATGATTTGATTGGCAAAGCTACAAGTAGACATGGCAGCTTTGGGTTTCATTACATAATATATATATAATATATATCTTTGTGGAAAATATTATAGAACTAGAAATGAATTTACTTCACAAAATCAGACAAGCATCTAAAAAAAAATCTCATATATTAAAGAAGGAACATGTATGCTTATAGTTACATATTCTTTTTAGAAACTAACTTACTTATATAACTATCTATTAAATTAGGAACTTTATTCCTATATATCCCTACTATTAAAACTTTTTAGTGGGAATTCGGTCTTTGACATTAAATTCAATGAATGTTAATGATCACATTAGCTTTCTCCCACCCTGTAGGTTTTGGGGTTGAAAGGTTTACAAATCATTATTTTTGTTTACAATTTCCATGTTAGGTCAATACATGTACCATGTTAGGTCAATGCATGTATGCATTAAATAAACCCAGACTCTGATTTGTGTATCTTACATATTACATTGTCATACATTTGCTATCTTTAGGCTATTATGTTTTCTTTTCCTTTCAATTTCTTCAGGTAATTATTTTCTACTTACTCTAAACATTTCAGTAGACCTGTTATCTTTTCAAATTCTTTGTCTTTATTTATTCTTCCATGTTTTTTTCCCTTTTTTTCGGGAGGGGGGACATATTTCACATCTTCTTCATTTAAATTTCTCCTCTCTTTCCCATACATGTGTCATTATTAAGCTTTCCCCATGAAAAGAATCATATTAATTCTTTTCCCCTATCCCTTACACTTTTGTCCACAATTTCATTCATTTAAAGCTCATGAGTAGTATTTTCACTCCTGTAAAACTCATGCATAGTATCCACAAGTCTCAAAATCATTTCGTAATACATGTACAATTCTCTTCATTTTTTTTTCATGAACACTAAGTTTTATATTTTTTAATTTTTTACTGAAAATTTGCCATACCCCATTTCTTCAAGATTAATGTTCTGCACCTTGCAAGGTGAAAAGTGAAGAAAAAGTTACTGGCTGTCATGAACACTACCTGTTTCACATTAGTTACAAATGCCTAAGGGTCATGTTACCTGTCACATGAAAACATAAAATATAGGTTCATTTACACATCCCAACACCCTTTTGAAAAATTGTCCAATTTTTGGACTGCCATTTACACTACTGGAAAACCCATAAAAAACATTGGTGTTTGCTCATTCTGAGCGACTTGTTGCTACTCTGCATGCGATCGCACAGAAGCGAGGAGAGTCACGTGATGAAAAAAACGGAATTGTACCGAAGTTTCGAGAGCGGGCATTTACACTACAAAAATCTGGGAAATTTCGCAGGCATTTAAAAACAAACACACACTCCACAGAGGTGGATTTTTCAATGACAGTTTTTCGTCATGTTTGCCAGTAGTTAATTGTAGCAACTACAGACAATACTACCGACGAAACATCGAAATGTGAGAAAAATCAATGATTTTCGCTTGCAGTGTAAATGCAGCTTATGTCGTCTCTACACAGCCAGAAAGGTGTTAACTTTGCGACAGTAAATGAGTTAATGCCCTTCTGGCTTCATACTGAAACCGTATCAAACCAGGAAAATTGAAGAGGAAAGTCAAACTATTCTGTTCCCTTCCTTCCCAAACAGATATACGGTTTCAGGATATCTGATGAATGTATCAAGATCATATCCCTCTTAGAGCTTGAACCAGACAAAACATTAAATAAAATATTTACAAATCATTTCATCAAATCCTGTAATCTCTCTCTCTCTACGTGCCATATCCTGAGACGTTGGCGACCATGGAGTGCCACAACTCTCCCCGAGATCAATTCCACTTTCAGAAATCCCACTCCTTAAGCTACTCATCCACAGAATCCTCCTTCTACCCCTACTCCTCCTCCCCTCGATTCTTCCAGTCAGTGCAAGATTTTCCAAACCATTCTTCCGTATATTAACATGACCCAAGAAGCTCAATCCTGTAATACCATTTGATAATACTTGGTAATGTATGTGGCATACCTTGGACTTGCCCGAGTACAAGTCCCTGATCAAAACAAAAGGAGTCCTAATGGTATGGGAAGCAAGAATAATACTGAAGCAATCAAGAAAACCCAAACGTGAAAATTCAAGAGAAATCTGTACACAGTGGCTTAGAAGTTAAACCTTTATCAAAATTGCCTTCTAATGAAAAATGTCACCCAATATCTCTAGTTATTGTGACACTTTCAAAAACTTAATTTTAACTAGACATATTCCCTTCCTAATTGGTACTTTTCCACAATCAATAAAAAAAAAACCCTGTTTTATTTTGCTTTGCTTGCTTGTCAAAATGGGTAGGCCCCAAATATTTAATTATTTTGGAGAAGAAAACAAATTCTCAACCTTACATCAGCAATCAGATGAAACTTACCAATCGTTCCTTGACCCAGCTTGACCCCATTCCCATAACAAGATGCCTGGACAGTATGGATCAATCGATACGAAACACTCCATATATAGAACAGCTTGGGTCCATTCACACTACTGCTTCATGCGATCTAACATGCGCTTTCTTTGGTAGTGTAAACAGGGTCCCTCCCTCTACAGTCAATCTAAATCAGATTTAGCTAGGGCATCCATCTGTCCAAATTGTTATCAACCGCTTACACTGTGGAGCACGTTTACACAACAGGGGTGCTGGGAGAGTTACTTGAGGTTTCCTGTTCTCCCCCTTGGAACATCTGTCCATCAGTAGCAAATTTCATGAAGGATTGCAATCACTAGGGGTGGCCTCATTTCAGGCTTAATGACCTTTTGTTTGCCCACTGGAAATGAGTTTGACTGCTTCTGGAGGATACAGACTATTCCATCATACTTTCCACTCTCTTCTCACTGTTTGGGGCTAGAAGGGCGATAACTCATGTATACTATAACACAGAGTGAACGCCCTTCTGGTGCTGAATAGATGAGATGTTGGTGGCAGAAATTTCTGTCTGGATGGAAGACTACACCACATACATGAGTAGTTTCTAATGCATCTGCATGATAAGTAGGTGTTATAGAATATTCCCTCTCATCTTTCTTTTATAAAACATACTGGGCGGCCTTTTAAAATATAAAATCCACAACGAAATTGCCCTTCTTTGACTAAATTAGTTTAGTGATGACAACCTGACATATATGCTCTCACAGTCACGCATGTGGGTTTACCATAAGGCCATTAAAAAAACATGTTTAGCGTCCTGCCTGTTCGAAAAATAGGAAGGAGGAGGCCCTTTTGTTTCTTCTTTTTTTCTTCTTCAAAATGGCTGCTCTGTTCATTTTCTTTGACTTCCAGCCACACGGGCTATTTTTCAAGATGGCCGCCAGCATTTTTTTTTTTTTTTAATTCAGAAAAGTTCATTTTCCTTGACGTCCAGCCAGACGGGCTACTTTTCAAGATGGCCGCCAGCATTTTTTTTTAAATTTTAAATTCAGAAAAAGATCATTTTAGCCGTATGTTTTTCATGTTTTTACATTAAAAAAAAAAAAAAAAAAAAAAGCAGGCGGCCTCAAAAAGGAAGCAGCAGGGATGCTAAACATGATTTTTTTTTTTTGAATGGCCTTATCGCTTTCTTTCCTTGGATACAAATGGAAGTAGGACAAGAAGTTTAGTGAACACAAAATAAGATAAACATTTTGGCCCTGGCATTCCAGTGTTGCCAATTTATTTTGTAGACTGCAGATCATTTATAAATTGGTCTAAATGATTATAAAAACAGCAGTTAGCCTAACCAAATGCCATAAAGTTAAATATATGAAAGACTCATCACTCAGAGCCTTTTCTTCTGCAGATTTTCTATATTAAAGATAAAGACCAGGGGGGTGTTTCACAAAGATCCCAAGTCGAACTTAACTCTAAGTTGGACTTAAAAATTATGGAGAGTCATTTGTAGCCTTAAAATAAAATATATTCAAAAGCAAAAATTCAAGTATTTTAGACTTTTTATAAATTCCACATCAAGAACATGAAATCTCCTTGATAATAGAAAATATGGAGGATTTGAATCAACATTGTATGCCTTTTAAAATAACTTTTACAAAATATTTTCATAGATGCTAACGGCTTTCCATAATTGTTAAGTTCAACTTGATCTTTGTGAAACACCCCCCAGTTCTGGTCATGCGATTGCATTGTGAAAGAAACGTTGTGGAATGGCTCAGAAAAGGTTGATCATCTAGCATATAAGTATTGGTGTGTACTGCAAGGTTCTGGAATCATCAAAATGATAAGAAATTTGTCCCAGTCTTGGTAAAGTTACAAGCACTGTACATAGGAAGATGTATATGGGACTACGCGACCATGTGCGCGATATCTATTTGGTCCCAATAGATATAATAATTTACCAAATATATCAATTAGTAGGCGGTTTCCTGACTTTCCGGGCAAAATTTGTATCATCACGTATTAGTAAAAACATATTCTTTCACATGATTGGTAATGAGAGCTTCCATTTCATTTTTTTGAGAGAGGGTCGTTTCCAAAACTGGTCTTTACCTTTAAATATATTTCTTTTTTTATATCAACTTACTCCTAAAACTCGTTTTAGCTACATCTGAAGGTGATAACCACAGTGGTAAATGTATAAGCCTATAATTTATTTAACTTGTGACAAGTGATTGAAGGTTTGAACCCTGCCCTGTATACATGTCAATATGACTTCAAAAGATGAAGCCCTAATGCATTACATTACATTAACTCAAACAGTCATTATAAATAGCTCGAGAGAGAGTGCTTTGAACTATTTAACCCCCTGTCCACACACAACATCTTCCGTGATTACTGATTAGGCGTGATTAGTTATACCGTTTTGCGATAGTTATACCGTTTTGCGATAGTTATACCGTTTCGCGATAGTTATATGATGAAATTGTGTGTGTGGACGCTTACTAACGATACATCGTATAACGAAACGTCGTATAACGAAACGCAGGTTTGGGCATCGTTTCGAACTAGAACTCAATAACTAATCACGCCTAATCACGCTTAATCACAGAAATTTTGTGTGTGGACGGCACTAGTCTAACTGGGCTGGGCTTAACGTCGGATCGCGAAAGGAGACCTGACCTCTCATTTCCGCTTCCATTTCATGACCGCAGTAGCAAACTGCGCACCTATACGACATTTCGCTGTAGAGTTTTTGGATTACTTTCTTGTGTGTGTGGACACCCTGGAATTTATACGATGATTCTTTATACGTTTCTTGTGTGTGGACACCCTGGAATTTATACGATGATTCTTTATACGACGTATCGTTATAGAGTTTCGGGATAAATTGTTTTGTGTGTGGACACGCTGATAGTCTTTAGTTCAGAAAGCTATATGATAAAGAATCATCATAAATCACAGAAAAAAAAAACAACAACAACATATATCTCCCTGTCACTTGCTCTGTTTAGTTTCAATTATCTTTTGTGATCATTATGTCCTATAATCCTAGATATGTCCAGAGCAGTCAGGCAAACTGGATTAGTAAAATTCTTCAAGCATCATTTTTCTGTCCTGGACGCGCTATGCTTCACAGACTTTAATTATCAGATTTTTAGTCATCAGTGATGCCTATTAGGACGAGTCTTGTTTGTGGCCTGTAAAGTAAAATAAACTTTTAAGCCCTTTAAAGATACTATGTTCCTTTAGCAGCCAACATCAAATTCTGTAGAACTTTGCAGGAATTATGAATATGTCATGTATGTCCTATCTGCAAAATTTAAACATTAGCAGTGTCCTAGTATTCAAATTATGCAAGGAAACCTGTTTACCTTCTGGACTTCACTGTCAGACACTATTGAGTGACTGACTGACATCTTTTTTTCTTTGGTAATAACATACATAAAATGAGCTGTAACAGGTACATGAGCATTTGTCTACATCAATAACCCACTACTTGTAATGGCCAAATTTAAACTGATTGAATCTTGTGCAGCACAAAACGTACGACCATTCGGTAAAATGGTCTAAAAATTAGACTATTACTTAGGTGATTGCAATCAACTAAGTCGATTCGACAACTAATGGTCGTTATTTTCCCACACAAAGACATTTTCAAGCCCTTTCGTTTTGAGGAAGTTCCAAATTAGTATTGTCTTTCAAATGCCGTTGGAATTTAACCTTTCCGTTTTTTGGCCTGCAAATGGGACATAGTACACTGTACCTTTAAGCCAAGATGGAAATTTTAATGGCAATTTCCCTAAAAATAGTGTCTTTATGAATTGAACATGTCACTATGATGACCAAATAAAGGGACAGCTTTCTTTTCATTATATATATTGTTAATGTTAAATAAAACTGTTATAACTTTGTAAAGAATTACAATAATTAATGATTTCAATAACACAAAATCAACATTTATATTGAAAAATGTTCATTCTAAAAAATGGAAATATGCAAAATGTGAAAACAACAGCATATTTTCATTGATTTTAAATCTACATTACTTTCAAATATCAATTTGGGTCCAACAAATGTGATTTTTGTTTGTATTTGTACATGTACAAGTAGAAGATTAACTACCGTACACAGATAAAGAAACCAATCCCCCTCTTCACCATCGAGAATGCCACAAGGAAAAAATTGGGAAAAGTAGACTTAGACCCCGTTCTCACTCACTTTGAAAGTGGTCTAGGACCCTGTTCTCACTCACTTTGAAAGTGGTCTTAGTTAGACCGCTCCAGAGGAACGGGTCTTGAGGAACGGTTTGCGAGGGTTCACACTCCGAGCAGTTTTTTATGGCTTAAACCGCTCCACGAGTCAAAGTGGTCTTGTTGCTATGGCAGCTCAGGTCAGCGGGTAAATTTTTTCGCGAATACTAAGCGTATGTACCGTACTACATGTTTCGCGGAACGTCACTAGCTCACTTCCGTTCACACTCGCACGCTAGAGCGCTCCAGACCGCTCTTAATAAGACCCGTTCCTCAAGACCACCTCCCGAGGTGGTCTTCTGGAGCGGTCCAGAAGTCCACTTCCTGGACCACTTTGACCGTTCTCACTCACCTAAGAACCGCTCCTGAGGAGCGGGTCTTAGTTAGACCGCTCCAACGAAGTGAATGAGAATGGGGTCTTAGAGAAACTGACAAAGAAAGGTAGACAAAACGAGGAAATAAATATAGATACAGAGAAGAATTAAGTAAGCTGGATCAGTAGACAGTAATGTAAGGAGAAGGCCATATCACCAAATCTATGAACTTTGTTGGGCCGCACTGTTGCATTTAATTAAATCAGATTAATCCCCCTCCATTCACTCTGTCTTCTCTTGCTCCACTCCAATGCGTAATTGCGTATGTATCCTAAACATGCTTAAATCAAAGTGTTCCGGAATTAGTGTGTTATCTGGGTCATGAAACCACATAGTATAGCCCTAATGACAGTTTCAGGTAACAGACTGTGGATGGGGAGGGAGGGGGTGGTAACATTTTATTGTGCCTGAGCAGTGGTGGATTTGGGGGGGGGGCATTCCCAACCCTTACTATTTTTAATCAAGATCAATGCACCAATTTTAAGTACACTTTTAAAAAAAAAGCCCTCTTTTCAAAAGGCACCTGAAAAACCATATCCTTTTTTAGGGAGGGGCTTGTCAGAAATTTTAAAGAATTGTGCCCTTACCCTTTACAAAAACCTGGACACGCCTCTGACATTAGATTGTCAACCCAGTAGAGTGTGCAAAAGGGAGAATGGCCACCTCAAATCTTTTCTAGATCACAAACCATCTGTTGAGAGTTAGAAGGTTGTTCGATTAATCTTCTACAATACAGTGGTAATGCCTTTCTCACTCTCAGCAGACAATACACTCCAATTCTTTCTTCCTTGTTTAATCATCTATTGATCTTTCAAATAGATCTTTCCAATTATGTAGATTCCAACTACATATGATTTTAATAACACAAAACTATTTTGAAAGTTAAGTCACTTTCTCTAACACAGAGGCAATGCCTTTATTCTGGCTATCAAATGAAAATTCACCTAAAATCAGCACAACATGCTCAGACTTAAAGGTAGTGTATCCCTTTTGCAGCCAACATCAAATTCTGTAGAACTTTGCAGGAATTATGAATATGTCACATATGTCCTATCTGTAAAATGAAAGCGTTAGCAGTGTCCTAGTATTCAAATTATGCAAGGAAACTGCTAATTTTTATAGACTTCAATGTCAGACACTATTGAGTAAATGACTGACTTTTTTTCTTTGGTAATAACATACATAAAATGAGCTGTAAAGGGTACATGAGCATTTGTCTAGATCAGGCCTTCTCAACTAGTTTATTAGAAGTGCCAAAATGAAAAGAAATTGTAGTTGAAGTGCCAACCTGTATGTTTGAGTGTGCTGCGAGGGAGGGTAGTGACCGAGCCGAAAATGGGTGGGGTCCAGGGGCAAAGCCCCAACGGGGGTGCAGGGGGCGGAGCCGCCTGAAGCTGGATTTTAGGGCTTTCTAAAGGCCCAGGTGTGGCAATTTTAACACCATTTTATTCCAAAATATATCAATCATAATTTCATATTGATGTGAACAAATTAGTACAGTTCCTGGGTACAATTACACTGGAGGTAAATATATATGTAGTTATTTTGGTGCAATAAACACGGGAAATGACAAAATAAAGTGAAAATCAAACAAACAAAAACAAGATGTTTCCAGAGATCGGCAATGTTAAAATTGGTAGCACATCGTAAGCTAATTATTGTTTAGAGCTCAGGTTTAGAGTCGTATAAAATGGTAAAAAACAATAAATTTCCCTTCATTTCTTCCTGTTTGTTAAGCAGACATTTTGGGCTCAACTTTGACTGCGACTTCTTGATTTTGCTGAGTTCTTAATTTAAAATATATATTTTCTTTCTTTCTTTTTTTGTTTTTTGTTTCTTTCTTTTTTTGCAACAGTCGCGCGCCACTCCGACTGACCGCAAGTGCCACAAGTGGCGCGCGCACCACCAGTTGAGAAGGCCTGGTCTAGATCAATAACCCACTTCTTGTGATGGCCAAAATTAAACTGATTAAATCTTTGTGCAGCACAAAACGTACGACCATTCGGTACAAGGGTCTGAAAATCAGACTATTTGATTAAGCGACCGCAATCGCTAATTTTGATTCGACAACTAACGGTCGTTATTTTCCCACAAAAAGACATTTTCAAGCCCTTTTGTTTTGAGGGAAGTTCTTAATTAGTATTATCTTTCAAATGCCAGTTGGAATTTAACCTTTTCATTTTTTTGGCCTGCAAATGGGACATACACCTGTAGTACCTTTAAGCCCACCCCCCCCCCAAAAAAAAAAATCTTGGTGGTTTTACCATTCTTATAAATCTCACCCTAATGATATTTCATCTTTGAAACCCTAAAAAGTAATTAATGTTCTAGGCCTGTAAAGTAATTAATGTTCTAGGCCTGTAAAGAAATATTTTATCGTAGTTAAGAGATTTTTTTCAAGCAAGGGATCTAGCATGGATTTAGGACACGTTAAAAAACACTCCCCTGTACAGCGACCATAGATTGGTTTTCATAATTGATTATGTCTGCAAGGGTAAAGCCTGTGATTGACCCTCCATTAATATTTCATTTGATTAACGACTAAACCATTACAAACTTTCTGCTTCACTTCTGTGCGTGGGTAGTATCAGTAAGTGTTGACCATCCCATACTAGGAAGCAGTTCCTGAACGTTCTAAGACAATAAAACAAGATACATGTAGGCGGGTCTAAATTCACAAAACAAGGGGACCCATGCATATCTTCATTCACATTCAAAGGACTTGCTTCTGACCCGAAGCACTATTAGTACTAACTGGCTTTCCTATTCAAGAGCTCTCCAAATGCTGTGATTCCCAAAAGGATCACAGCTCTCTAAAGCCTCTCCTCATTGCACTATCACACCTCTTGATCGAATCATTAATCAATGCCACCAACTCAAGGGGAAAGTCTAGACTAGACCCTCCCTTTGACTTCTTGTATGTACCCAAAACAGACGTGGCAAAGACAGATGTCTTTAACACCATGGTGTATACAATTGACATCAATATTATATGAACTTTACAATGAATTTCAAAGTGCAAAGGAAATGGCGCCAGGCAGTGCTGGTCGGAGAAAGCTCCCTTGCACCATTGTTTAGGGATGGGAATAACAGTGAAAGCGGCGCCAAAGAGATCCTCTTCACATGTGTTTTTCCATGTGGATGGCTTTTCACTAGCCAAAGTAAATAAATAAATATAATTTACCATGTTCATTGCATCTCCAATACAAAAGTCAGGGCTATTTTGGAATAATTGGGAAAGTAGAGGCTCATCAAATAAAACTTTAAAAAACAACAACAACAACAAAAATAAAACTTTAAAATTCAAAGGAAATCCTGAACTATGAAAGTCGCTGTCAAAAAAAATCTGGCAAATTCAAAGGCTTCTAATTTGCTCCAGCAAATGAAATCAATGTTGATTGATATCACTAATATACATGTATGTGTACCCCTCTCGCTCTCTCTATCTTTTGGTCATCCAAAGACTTGAATCGATTTTTTTCAATAAATTTTCAGATTTGAAATCAGTATAATATAACTCGTTCCCCAGCAAACAAACAAACAAACAAACTTTGCACAGGTTGGTACTATAATTGGGCCAGGGTCTTCATTATGTATTCCCATGTGTATGTATCGATGTTTGTGCTTTTTAGCGGTCTTCAGGAAGTTTACATTCGGTTGTCTACACAACCTCATTATAGGATGGTAACTTCATGTCAACAACATTCTGTAGAAAAAATGTTAAATAAACATTTTCTCAAGAAATGCAGACTTTTCTTGAGGAATACAGCTTAATCTTTAAGTACTAAGCGTTCGTTTAATCTAGGATGAATACGTAGAAATAGCTATTTATACTGGTAATGATAGGCTTTAGATAATTATCTTGGTGAATTAGCATACAAAAAAATGGTGATACATTACATCCAACATTGACAAACCTGAATTGAATGCGAGGAGAAAAATGAAGAAAATTCCTCTCATTATTGTGGTCTTCCTTGGGACTGGTTGTTTATTAGAACATGGACACATGCATGAGTGAACAACCCCAAGACTGCCTCCCAGAATTTGTTACAGACACCAGTAGTCCCATGGTCATAAGCATAGACATCAGACCCATTTACACTACAGAAAAACCAATTTGATTTTTTTTTTTAAACTACCAAGTACACTATTGGAAAAACCCATAACATCTTTCAGCCTTTGCTAATTGGGTTTTTGGTGAGTAGCAAGCAAGCATGCGCGACTTGTCACTGCTCTGCATGCTATAGCGCGGAAGTGAGGAGTGTCACAGGAGCAAAAACTGGAATAATTTACAGTTGTTTGTAATGTGAGAAAAACCTAGGGTTTTGGGTTCCAGTGTAAATGCCCCTATTGTAGACCTACATCATATGGAGGAAAAACTGGCTTCATAACAAAATTCACTTCTAAGTTATCCTATAAGTCTACATTTTCGTCACAAAAGTGAACATTCTTGCATATGCATATCAAATTCTTCCCTTTTCTTCTTCTATTGAAAAGGAACCAAAACACTGAGGTCATATGATCTATTTGCTAGCAGTCCAGGTGAATTTGCATCATTAAAATCCAGCGTAATTTCACATGATGTCACTATGAGGATTATAGACAACCACATCTATATTCAGTCTGCATATTTCAGACTCAAGACATAACATTTTCATGCTCATATTTAATAGCAGAGCACTGAAAGAAAGAAATGGCACAGCATGATATGTACTATTAGGACATCTGAACAAGATAAGCCGGCATAAGTAAAAAATAAGCCACCATCTAACTTCTATGGTCCCAGTTCCGAAGACTTCGCTGAAAAGAAACTAGCTACTAGTTCGGTATGAATAATCGTAGACTACGGGAGGAATACAAAAGTGAGACACCTACTATCCTCCTGAGAAAACTTTGTACAATTATTTTAATGAGAGGCCTAACAGAAAATTGGTCAATCTACAACCCTGCCCCTGGCTACTGCTTTTGCAAGCGTAATTACTGGTTTGTCAAACAGTACAAAAAGCCTTAAATAGTGATTTAATAAAATAGGTCATTGTAGATGTAGTATAATATTTACTGACATCCATCGATTTAGTTAGGGAAAAAAAATCAAATAGAATAGAAAAGGCCTTACAATTGTGTATCAGTAGGTACAAATGCATCTTATTTAACAGATAATTGAAGTCTTCATGTACTACATGCAATCTGGGTGGTACAATTTCAATATAATGCACGACATGTACATGTATTCAAGTGTATACCGGTAACTTAACTTGGGCAGCAACGCAAAGATGATCCTGCCAGAGTAAGTAATAGGAATGGTAAGATTATTAATGGTTTAACAAAACTGAGTGAAACATGTATCAAATAAACATGATTTGTAGATGATATAGAAAATAGAAACAGCAATTTCTTTTCAAACCAATAATATTAAAATGTCTTTGCTAAAAAAAAAAGGTTATTTTTATACACATCATTATTAGCACCTTCTTTTTTCCTTCAAGATATTTTTTAAAAGACAGCTTCTAAGAAAGAAAAGGCCATCTCTCATATCACGTTCCCAGTAGAAATTCATAATTACTTTTTCACGCTTATTGAACATTATATAACAGATTATGTTCGCTTCTCGGTTGGGAAGTTGGTCAGAAAACCTTGCAGCCCTATACCGTGTGTGTAGAGAAGGATAATGATGCTTGTCTCTGTCATTTTTTGTTTTTTTTCTTGAGAGAAATGATGTTGTACAGACTTGGATCATGCTGAGAAGATGGAGAAAAAACAAACAGAGAAAGATAGAGATTCAAACACCCACAGAGAGGGAGAGGTAGAGGTAAAGATGTAGAGGTAAAGAGGGAGAGGTAGAGAGAGAGAGGTAGAGAGGGAGAGGTAGAGAGGGAGAGGTAGAGAGGGAGAGGTAGAGAGGGAGAGGTAGAGAGGAGAGGTAGAGAGGGAGAGGTAGAGAGGGAGAGGTAGAGATGGAGAGAGGGAGAGGTAGAGAGAGAGAGAGGGAGAGGTAGAGAGGGAGAGGTAGAGAGGGAGAGGTAGAGAGGAAGAGAGGGAGAGAGAGGGAGAGGTAGAGAGGGAGAGGTAGAGAGAGAGAGGGAGAGGGAGAGGTAGAGAGGGAGAGGTAGAGAGAGAGAGAGAGAGGTAGAGAGAGAGAGAGAGGGAGAGGTAGAGGGAGAGAGAGAGAAGGGGAGGAGGAGATAAAGAGGAAAAGAAGAACAGATATAGAGAAGGAAATAAAAATGATACAAACAGAATAAGAGCATGAAATATAAGAAAAAAAGGACAAGAGAAGAAAATAGAGATGGAGAGGAGGGAATGAGAAAACAGAACAAAAAAAGAAAACAAGAGGAAAATAGCTGAAATAAAAAGGGCAGGCATCATGAAAAAGGAGAGAAAGAAAAACACATATATTATATAAAGAGAGAAAGAGAGAGAGTTGGGGGGGGGGTAGGTTAAGAGAAAAAGAAAGATAAAGGATGCTTATTGACCAGGGAAAAAATTAATATTTATTTTTCGGGGGCTACTTTTCAAGCTTGCCTGCATAAAAATAACACTCTAAAATTTGTTTTGCATTGAACTCTATGCAAATTTATGGGGGCTCTTTTCTGATTTTCGGGGGTTCTTTTGGGCATTTCGGGGGCGAATTCGCCCTGAGCCCCCGTTTATTTTTTTCACTGTTATTGACTGTGTATTTAAGAATAAAAGAAATAAATCTTCCTTTTTAGGTGAAAATTCAAGCCTCTGAAGAAGTCAGCAAACTTCAAATGGAATATGACCAGCCCCCCACGAAATAGATATAAAATGTACATGTAGATGCATCTGACCCTTGAATTAGACTTAAACAAAAACAGTTCCATTGATACTACATGTACATGTACCATCACTACAATGTATAACTGCAGTATAGTCATAATTTAATCAACACAGACAGCTCAATCATGCTGGGTAAGTGAACCAGAGGGTTACAAACTGCAAATTGTTGTACGTTGTAATTCACAGGAAAACAAATTTACCCAGACCTTTAAGAGTTGGTTCAAAGCTGGTGGTAAATAAACAAAGATTACATTAGAGACTTAATCCATCTATTCATCATTTGGCTAAATATATCCATCCTGTTGAGATTCAATTTTCAGGAGCCTTTGCAGTGCATCGAAAGAGGGAATTGATATTTGGTTTGAGGATCACCGCAAACCATGAAAATTCTACCAAAGTGCAAAGACTTTAGGGCTTCGCCATTGCAGTCGGCATTGGAGGCTTAAGAAGCGCCTATTCAAAGCTGATAGCATTATGTAAACCCAGCAATTATTCCTAATCACTCCCCCATGTAAAATTTACCTTAGTCTTCAAAAGCCGCCGGTGAATAGGAGGCAGGTTTCTGGTGTCGTATAAATTTGGAATGGCTTGGATACCATACTAAATGATGTTTTCATCAAAATGGAATGCAACATAAAAGAATGTTGCTGTGATGATGGGCATGTACAAAGAAAATGTGATCGTAAACAAACTCATGGTCATAAGAAGAAGTGTAGAAGTTAGCAAAATAAAATAAAAAACAAAACAAAACTAACAAAACAGAAAACAAACACAGCCTACAATGTAGGTGAACTCCCATTAGCCCAAACAAGCTCATGCTTGAGATATAATTCCAAAACGTAAGTTGGGTTATTTCGAAGGTTACTGGTACATGTAATATCTAAAGGTTCATATCTCAGAAGATGAAATAGGGTTCATTATTCTGAAGGTTCATAATTCTAAATATAGGGTTCTTTAATTCCAAAAAGAAATAAGGTTTGTTTTGCAGAAGGTCTGTAATTCCAAAAGAAATACAGGGTTTAAAGTCATTTTCAGAATTATGAACCTAAGGAAAAGGTGACATATAACCCAGTCAAGCGATCCCTGCTAGCTTAAGAACTTAGCTTTAAGGTAATACAACGTTTTGGTATGGGGTCATGAATTTGGTTCAAATGAACATATCGGAAACATATGCGCTCCTACAATATTCAGTGGTCGTTGTCGTGGTTGAAATCAAGTCTTAAGATGAAATTGTAAATAATAAAACTCTTTATGTTTGTATAGCTCCCTCTCAAGGTCAAGATATTAATTTAGCTTTAAAACAATATTTCTTGACTAAAATCGACCGTTTGGCTATTCCTGTTCGGAAATTATATATCACAACTGCATATTCTGAGATTTTCATGGTCGCAGCTACCATTAGATGGCCGTATAGGCACTATTTGAAATTTATCAAAATTTATCGGGAGCACCGGTAAATTTTGATATTCAATTTTTCTCAAAAGCAGAAGTGTTTCAGGGGGCTAAATTTTCTAGTGCTTATAATACATCCTCAGGGGCATCCAAATATATCAAAATTTTGAAGAATCGCTATCCGGCCATTTACAAAATTTCCCAAAACTTTGTATCACCTTTAATCTTCAGAGCATATCACAGTCTGAGTGCTTCTTCACTTGCAAATTAGCCTGGTAATTTGGCAAATGGAGGACTGCTTTGCAAACAAGCCCTACTTTTCTTTGGATAATAGCTAAAGCTAATGTCTCAGGTGTGCTATTTGCACCTTAACTGCAAAATGGCTCCAGCAGCTTCAGCTAGTTCACAGTAAAGATGTAACTAGCTTGACTAACACTAGTCATCGGGCCAATTTCCCAAGAATCAGAATAAACAAGCTAATTAGAAAACTCAAGCTAATATAAAACAGTTCTTTTAGAAGATATAGATTGTAAGGCACAGAAAGAAAAGCTCTTCTACAAGAGTAAAAGAAGCAAATTTCCATTTCTACAATTTAGGTAACTGTGGCTAATGAAAACAGGCCTTTTCAGAGAAGTAGATCATGAAGCACAGAAGGAAACTCTTCTCATTGGAATGTCTAAAAAGCAAATATCCATTTCATAATCACAACACATTAAGATGATTTATGACCTACTAAAGTAGGACACTTGAAGCCAGAGTAGCAATCTGTAGAATTTTTATCAAACTGGGTAACACTTGCTTCTTGTACCATATCCTTAACACATGAATTTGAAGTTGCAAAGCTTGCAGGGGTGGGGGGATTTACAGCAACTGTGTACACATTACTTCCTTGTTCACAGTTGCTCTCTTAGGAGTGGCTTCAGAGATAAATGTAATTTCCTTGCACTGATTGTATACCATCTTTTGGTTTTGTATTAAGTGTTTTTCCCTCATGATTTTACCGACCATAGAAGATAGCCTATATATACACCACCGATGTGTATCTGTATTGCAAAGAAAGATAATGCAGTGCTAGCAATCTTATATTCCGTGATGCAGTGTACAAAACACTGGTTTGTTTACTCAAGCCTTTTATGATTTTCAATAAAACAAGTGGGGTTTCCTCTCACAGACTTTTAAAAAAGTATCTTTTTTTCTATCACAGCCTTTTCAGAAGACCCAGAGCTCACTTGCTCACTGCCCTTGGAGTTTGTTTTGTAAGAATATTCAAACAACCATCCACTTATACAGCAGATGAAACAAAGTGTAACGGCTCCACTGAATATAGAATAAATGGGCTTTCCAAGGAGCAGCTCTGAAAAATATTTACGTTCAATACATATTTGGTAAATTACTCATGTATCTAGGCCGAAGTCTGTAGCAAAAACAGCCATTAATAACCCTTGCATGAAGTGGACAGGAATTCCATTCATGTCCTTGAAAGCTTCTCATGTATCTGCTGCACGTTTCCCATCATTCATGTTCTGCTGAATAAGATGCTGCATGCCTACATTACATTGTTGTAAAAGCCTGTACATGAAGAAGTGTGAGGTACTCTGCTGTACCAGCATCTCCCTGGCTGTACTGTGTAAACACTGTCTCTGTATACGCTGTCTTTAGCACTCAAGCAGGTACTTGAAGCCAGAAATGAGCGAATAACATGCCCTAGCATGTAAACTAAAACATAATTGCATGTGTATATTCTAATGGGTAATTTATAAACTAATTTTTGTTGTAATTTAGCTCACTGAAGTCAAAGCAATCCTACTTCCAGACTTCTTCATGCACTGTATATACATTATGTACATATGTAGATATGATTACAACCAGGGCAGACGTTGCCCATTTATATGTCACACAGTATTAACAAATTAGAATATTGAATCTGATGTTATTTTTTACAAAGTATAGCTTTAAATAGTATGTGTGTGTGTGAGAGAAAGAGAGAAAGAGAGAGAGAGAGAGAGACAGAGAGAGAGAGAGAGAGAGAGGTGGAGGGAGAGAGAGAAAGAGAGAGAAAGAGAGAGACAGAGCTTGCAGCTTCAATAATTCTTCATACTTGTATATGAAACTCTTACATTTGAGCATTGTGAGATGGCCTTTGCTTTGGCAAACACTGTTTTGCAATAGATGTATCTTATAAGGTCGCAAGGACAACGGTGTTAACAAAAACCCGAAGAATTTCTCATTTCTCCTCCAAAGACTGTGAGTTAACCACTTTTAACAACATCTATCTTTATCTCTGTGTATAAAATTGTTGAGTCTTTTTTTTTGGGGGGGGGGGGGCACAGTGTACCAGCATAAATTGTATGGTATGAGTTTATTTCTAATTTTCTTTATAATCAACATGTGTACTGCATCATATCTGCAAAATATTGAATTCCTGGCACCATCTTGAGAAATACAGTGTAATTGCAAACTGTATAATTGCATAATTATAGGCAGAATGAAGAATCTAGAAAGAGACTCTAATTCTTGTTCTGTCACTCATTCAAGGGATCTGTTTAGTTCCATCCCTAACAATTAAATATAATTCAATAGATGAAAAGCTGAGCTGTCTAGAAGGGTTTGGGGTAGAAACGAGGGAACAACAGATAAGCGTGAATGTGAGACAAATTTTGTGAATAGCTCAAGACAGTAATCAAACAGAGTAAAACGGATGAATGATTTCTTGAATAGTTCCTGAAGGGAGAAGATGGTCAAAGAAATTAGTTTTCACACCCAAAATGCATCGTTTCTTCTCTGCTTACTCAGTTGGATAATGACACATTCAACCTATACTTTTCCACTTCAGCTAACTCTGATAAAAGGAAGAGACTGATGACAATTTGCATGAACTCACTTTTGTACTGTAAGAAGGACAGAGCAGTATTTTCCAAATTAAGAAATTTCTAGTGCTTTAAACGCACGTGATATTTCTATTTTCTAACATTGAAGTACATTCAGGTAACAGTTGAACATGTACTGCTGATGCTTGCATGAATATTCTAGAAGAATATCCCTCCTAGGTACCTAATCATCCTATACAGTACTGCACAATATTTAAACGAGGCACAACATTAGCACTTGCCCAGGGGCCACACATCACCTAACATCCTACAGAGCAACCTACATGTAAAAGCCCTGCCTGTGTTGCCTACATGTAGGTGGCACTGGTAACTAAAAATTGTCTGTTTGTAGGAATTTTGTGCAGTTCACTACACGTTGAATGTGGCAACCTGTAAGCAATCATCTAGGTTGCTCAGCTGGCAATCAAAATAAACAGTTTTAAAGCAAACATGGCTGCACCGTAGACTTTTGAAAAATCATCCTAGTGAAAATTTAACAGCCTTGTTCGCACACATTTCAATTGTATAATCCAATACAAGTACTACAGCATTATATATATATATATATAGGCCTATAGGGTAGTCAACTTGCCCTTGCAATCATAATAGCAAGAGCCTGTCATAAAGCAGGATTTTTTGTTAGTAGATTGCCTCAAAAGATTATTCAAAGAAATTCTTAGGGTGATGCAAATGAAGTAAGCTGAGAAAAATGTATTGCTGTGTTTGGTTACATTCTGGTGTGGAGATTGAAAATCAGACTCACACCTCTCCATGTAGCTTGCTTTCCAGTAAATGGGCCATTGCTCAATGAAACAGTAGGTCCATGGTTAAACATCTCTCCTTCAAGTAAAGATCGTTGTTGAAGAGGGCAATGGATAAAAGGGGCACTTGTAGGCTTTGGGGCCCTTAGCCCAAGCAGGCTTCTTCTGTAAATAACTGTAACATAACATTTCAGAGTGTGTCGTGATGTGACATTCTTCTGAATAAAATTTCAGAATCTGTCGTGAAGTGATCAACATACTTCTGAATAAACCCTTCAGAGTGTGTCGTGATGTCACATACTTCTGTATCATGTGGTATGGTCAGAGGACTCAGATGATGTTGCCTTGAAAAATGAACAAAAAGATCAACCTATTTGCACTTTTTTTGTAGGTTTGTATGAGGATAAACCATGCAGTATACAAGACAAGTGTGAGTTGTGTGAATTGTGTGAATTGTGAGTAGAAATTCTATGACATACATGTGATTGTAGGTTCACGATGAACTATATTACAAAAGTTCTAAATAATCTTTCTCCCTTACAGTATAACTTTGTGTTATGAGATACAGTACTCTAATGTCAGGTGCATTACAATTCCCTGGTGATTTCCCAGGTATGGGAATGAGGTTTCATAGGCTCTTTAGACTAAAGGAAATGTCTACCTAACTTGTATACAGAAATGTTGTACATGTACATCATTGTTTCGTCATGTGTCATTTCTTTATTGATTAGACTACATGTACTGTAGGAAGAAGGAAATACTTAACATATCTATAGACTATAGCTATACAATACTTGTATTCATTGTAGCTACCGGGTATATGATAAATTTGGGTAGACTGGTCACAGGGTAAAAAGTACTAGCTACATGTACATGTATATGAGGACCTCTGGTAGTCGGAAGGTACATGTAGGGTAAAAAGTACTCGCTACAAGTACCAGCAATTCTAAAGAGAAACAGAAGACTCGTAATAAGAGGAGACCTTTTAGTGCACAACTGCCACTCAACACCAACCATGCAATAACAATGTCATTATAGGCACATCAATAAAACAAGTTGATGGTGTTAAATGTCACATGTACATGTGTGGGTCAAATTGTATGTATTGAAGTTTTACACTTGTAAGTGGACTACGATTTATAATTTTAATTACACTGTAGATATCAATCAATTGATGGAATGAATAAAAGTGAAAAGGAGAGTAAAAGTGAAATGGCTAGTAAAGTGATTGGATGCATTTCATCTAGGATAAGTAATTTGGCTTTTTATCTTATTTCAAGACTAGTATTTGATTTGGGATTGAATAATTATCTGTAAGGTGTAATATTAGGTGCACATATTACCTCTACAATGTATAAAAAGGTAAGACATTAGACTGAGATCTCACTGTGTCATAATCATGCTTTTATAATAACACATGTACATGTACCGTTACATACATGTACAGGCTGTAAGCATGTTTTTGTTTAATTTCTTTCAGAAAAAAATGGCCCACTTTTCACCAACCTGTTGAATACTGAGAAAAAGATAACAAATGATACCCACGGGGCATACGTGTTAAAATGAAAATAATATTTTTTCCCATACTGGTAAAGACTACCGTATCTCATTATATGATTGTATATTTCTTAAACGTTTTTAGGTAGTTTATATTGAGTCTTTATGCCGAAAAAGTGTCAATGTACAGATGCAACACCATTTCTTGAAGGAAAAAAAGGTGAAAGATAAAAATCACACCAGTATCAGTGAAGTTGCCATTTACAATGTTTGAACATATGACACAGGCATAATGCAGGAGCCAGGCACAAGATATGCCTGGCCACATCTGCTCCTAAATAAATGTGTTTGCAATATCTTTGTCTGACAACATTTACCAAGTTTCAATTTGGTACAACTGAAATCAAGAGTAGTAAAACAAACCTGAATATCCTGTGTGCCAAAAGGGTCACAAATATTTAGGGTTAACAGTGATATACTTTGGACGTTTCCGCATGAAATTGTAAATCTCTCTCAGTGTTTTTTTCCCCTATATGACACCTTAAAGGTATAGACCAGTTTTGGAAACGCCCCTCTCTCAAAAAAATGAAATGGAAGCTGTCATTACCAATCATGTGAAAGAATATGTTTTGACTAATACGTGATGATACAAATTTTGCCGGGAAAGTGGGGAAACCGCCTACGAATTGATATATTTGGTATATTATTATATCTATTGGGACCAAATAGATATCGCACGTGGTCGCGTAGTCCCATATGCATCTTTCTGTGTACAGTGCTTGTAACTTTACCAAGACTGGGCCAAATTTCTTATCATTTCGATGATTCCAGAACCTTGCAGTACACACCAATACTTATATGCTAGATGATCAACCTTTTCTGATCGATTCCGCAACGTTTCTTTCACAATGCAATCACATGACCAGAACTGGTCTTTCTCTTTAAACAAAATTATTTTGCTGTCTGAATAGAGTTTCATTGTCTGTATGCAGCATATACATGTAAAGTATGTAAGCTTGTTTGAAATAATAAACCATCTCAGGCGAACTCAGTCAATTACTCTGTGACTTTGTTAATTAAAGCTGGGACAATTACTCCTCTTGTTGCCAGATTTGATAATGCCGGGGAGTCCCAACCCCTATCATGCGTGATACACAGGTCTGGAGAAGCCTTGTACATGTATCACCTAGTCCCATCTATTTGACTTTTTGCATGGCCAAAATCAAGTTAGACAATAGGCCTGTCTTCATCAGCTCGAGTTTGCCAAATAACCCGTTATATTAACTATACCGATCGCAAATTATCCAGCTAATTTGCGTCTTCATCAACCCGCAGTTGCAATTAGCGGGATATTTGGCCAAAAAAAATATTTCTTGGTCTCGTTTCCAAAATATCCCGATATTTGGGAAAAAGCGGGCTAACTTGCACCCGTCCGAGCCATTTTGTGATGAGCGTATCAGTCTGGAAGACGCAATTTCGAGCTTCGGGATAATATCCCGAGTCTGAAAATAGCGGGTTATTTGGCAAACTCGAGCTGATGAAAACAGACCTAATGTAAGATACGTTTAGACCTTATACATGTAGTTCTAGAAGACAGCAGGCTTGCACACAAAATGGCTTTACAGAACCAAATGGAGTTAGACTACATGTATGTATGGTATGTAGTTTTACCAGTTGGAAGGTTTGGAAGTAAAAGTGTAGATCCTTTACAAGACACATGAAAAACAAAATACTTTGAATTACATGGTAAAATCAAATATACAAAAACTGTAGAGTGCTTTACATTTTCAATGACTCTTCTGGTAGATGTGTTTAAATAATGTTGGCTCTCTCCCATTATAAGTACATAGAGTTAAAGCTTATTAAGCTTGCTATAAACAAAGAAGAGAACTTGCCCCATTTAAAAGTTCTAATCTCCCCCAAAATGACTATTTAGAAAACTGATTTATACCTATTGAAAAAGATCGACTTTTGCCTCGATTCCATAAATACTTGTACATGTAAGCATTGTTGAAGATAGTCTGGAGTATTATCAGAAGTACAAATCTTTGACAAGCATTGTAAAGGATCTTTATAAATTAGCATTTCAGCTCAAAGGCTTTATAAAGCCTGATTTTGTTTACCATGTGTCTGTGTTATCTCTCTCTCTCTCTCTCTCTCTCTCTCTTTCATTCTAAGTCTTTTCCATAGTGAACAGTATACTTGAGTCTTTTTATCAGAAAGCCTTAAAGCCCTCAGAAAGCATAAATTGAGTTATAATAGGTTTGCTGGTATCTTTATGTGTGTTTGAGAAGCCAAGATGCACAAGGAATGTCTATCTGTATCACTAGCAATTCCAGAATAATCTTTGTAAAGATCTTTGTGAAACTACAAGTGGAGATTACGTAATGTAGGCCTACATGGAAGGATGGTGACATGTGGAGTAAAAAAAACCTATATGTATTTATTTAAGTCCTATATAAATACGTCCAATACCAGAAGGGTAGATGTATATGATACAGTGTACAATACATGCAGACATGTTGCAGTAAACCACACCAAAATGTAATGACTCAGCATAAGGGGAAAGATGAGTTCTGGTGAAGAATATCTTTTGTGAGGGTAGCGGTTACACCACATATTCTTTCTACAGGGTTAGTTGGCCCTGAAAAGGGCCCCACTCATGCTCTATCTGCTGGAGATGGTATTTCAAATTGGGTTACTTGCAGTGTTAATGACCATAATGATGGACTAAATTGAACAGTTATCCTGCCTTGACAAGTGTGATTAGACACACGTCATTCAGACTCTGTCCCACAATCTAAGCTGCACACTCTCTTGGCGGCACTAAATGTTCTTATTTGCACAGCACAGATCTCTCAAGGCAATCCCTTGAAACACCATGATCATCATGATAATTCAGTGTGCATTCACTATCTGGAGAAATTACCGTGTTCATTTGACTTCAGAAAGTCTCATTACAGCCTGAAGCCGGTCACAGCTACTTTTGGAAAATAAACTTAAGGATGAAATTTCAATAGCCTTGTTCATCACCTTTTGAAATGTGCGGACATCACCATGGAGTCTCAATGTCCCGTAGTAATCCGATCATGATTTTTATGGGATATACAACGGTACAGGGTATTGAAAAGGCCCTTGAGTTGACTCTTCAAAAGTACACATGTAATTGGGATCCTGTTCCTGATAAAAAAAGGTAAACTTTGGAATGACCTCTTTGTGATTATCAAATATTTTTTAGAGTGACTGGTGAAAAATCTCATGAACACAAATCAAGTCATAAACAAGACTTCATTCAATAATGTTGATTCTGAGTCCCCCTTTTTCCCCCCTTCTCTTTGTTGTTTTAAAGACTGTAGCCTTGTAAAGTAGGGATGGTCAGGGATCACTTAGAAAAGCTGACCACGGTTCATAACCCACCATTTACTCTTCTTTTGCCATCCTTTGGGAAAAGGACACCCTGTAATTGTTAGAGGCAGGAGAAGACCTCTAAGAGAGGTTTCAATTACATCCACTTTTCCCCACTTATAGATAAAGTAGAGTTCTGGTCATGCGATTGCATTGTGAAAGAAACCGTGGAAGCGATTGGAAAAGGTTAATCATGTAGCACATAAGTACTGGTGTATACCGTGAGGTTTTGGAATCATCAGAATGATAAGGAATTGCTCAGTCTAGCTAAGAGTCACATGCACTGTACATGTACATAGAAATGTTTATATGGGACTACACAAACAGGTGGCATGAATGTGTGGTCCTCAACCTTTAGCTGATAATTGTCATATTTCAAATATGAGAGCATTTGAAGAGCCATCTTTTTCAGGGGACATATCTGCATTTATATTTTCACCCCCTTGAATCTCATTTAGCACACAAAAGACTGTGGAGGTAAACCAAGGCATATAGGTGAACGTTCCCTTTGCACATGTATGCACATCCCACACTGAAACAGGACACTTAGGACTTAGAAGGGCTTGTATCTTTCAATCTTTTACTTTGAAATATTTACCCTTGATTTTTTCCATTCCGCAGGTCTCAAGTTAAAAATTAATAATTTTCTCACTTGTCTGCTTTTATCCAAGCCAGGTAAATACATCTAAGTACTGATTTTTTACATTCATCCAACAGCCCTTAACATGATCGTATCAAAAGAAAAACGGAATGTTAGTGGTTGCATGGTTGCTATGGCAACACCTATTACGGCCAAGTCATTGGCTTCCGCTCATTGCGATGTGTCCTTGTTCGTATGATTCCTACTGGTCATCTTCAATCAAACCTTTAAAAATGCATTAATCCTTTCATCAAGGCGCCTTCACTATGCAAGGGAGTGTAATTACTGTACTTCCACTTGTATTACTACTGTATGTCATAAACCCCATCATCTTACAACAACTGGCAATTTGGACTGTAAATTATTAACAAGTTACTAGCAAACTGAGCAAGGGTTTCAACAGGATAACAGGGGGACATGCCCCCATTTTTTTATTTTTTATTATTAATTTACTTGAAAATGCATTAACAAACATGTCTATTTTCAACCAGAAAATGTTTACTATATCCTCACTGCCTTTAAAAAAAAACCTTCATAGAAACTGTAGACCTCTATTAATTTCTTATAGCATTCTACCACACACACATAAATATGCTGGTAGAAAAATATATGTAATCATCAATCTCCATCGTCTAGTCAGTGTGAATTAAATTCTTGCTAATGTTTTGTTCTTTTCTTCCTCTTCAGGACATCCACCAACAATATTGTAGGACACTTGGAGACCCATCTGAGATGTTCCTCTACCAGTTGCCACACTGGTGAAGAAGGTAACCATGGCAACTACCTGGACATCAACCCTACATCCTACTGAGGCTATGCTCAACAGCTACCTCACCAACTTCAACAACACAACACTGCTGTTAAACACAGAAACAAACTACAATGATGATGATGTTGTATCGCATGCTGGCCTCAGCTGGCCTGTACTGCTTCTGATACCTATCATCCTTTGCACTATCATTGGAAACCTTCTGGTGTGCTTGGCCATTAGCAGGGATTCCAGGCTACACAACCTGACCAATCTTTTCCTTTTCTCCCTGGCCATAGCCGATCTTTTGGTGGCGCTGCTGGTCATGCCATTTGGACTTACAAAAGACCTACTAGGTAAGACATCCTATAAGTACATCCTCGACAGTTGTACTGTAGTGAGGAGGATGTTTTACTTGAGAGAGATAATGAAAATATTCCCAAGAATGGGTATTGCTTGCAGATATAAATGTAAAAGTTCTTGCAAAAGACTTGCTCGGTATTGAAAAGAAACATTCTAAATATTTGAGCTGGAGTGATGAAGTTGTTTGACTTGAAAAATATAATAGAATTACAGGCCTTAAATTTCAATATTTTTAGGGCAAGGCCACTTTTCTGTAGGGCACATTCCTATATTACAGCACAAATAGGAAAAATTGGAAAGGGCACAAAAAATCTCCAAGGCCAATGAGAGGGGCATTGAGGCCAATCAAAAGGGAACCCAAGGCCATGGCCTTGGTGGCCTTGGTGGCCTTGGATTAATTTAAGCCCTCGAATTATTTCACAATATTGACAATGGTTGCAGATCTATACAAATGTAAAAGGAATAGCAAAAGACTTGAGCCATAGTTATAAAAGAGGATGTTTGACATGACTAATTTTAAGAATTCCCACTATGGATATTGGTAGCAAATTATATGTAGGGCCTACATGGTTTTGTCAATAAAATGGAATCATGAAGTGGCATAATAAAAAAAAGATTTACAGCTTCCAGTGACCGAATGGTTTACATGTAGGTATGTTCTGTAAAAATGTTTAAACTAAATAAATTCTTCCAATTCTATAATTTAAAGGATGCTTACAAATGAATGTAAATCTCAGAGATCCGTCAAAGAAAAACTGGATGTCCTACATGTATCTATAAATGTATACAGTTGTTTTATATTTATTTAAACATTTATTATCTTTGTGTTTCAGGACACTGGTCAATGGGCCTCATCATGTGTGATATCTGGACCACCTTAGACGTCTTCTGCTGCACATCGTCCATACTGCACATGTGTACCGTCAGTATCGACCGCTACTTGGCGATCAGCGACCCACTGCGGAACAAACGCCAACCAAGAACCAGACGCGGTATCATCATCAAGATCTGCATCGTCTGGGCCTGTGCAGCGGGACTGTCCAGTCCTCTTTGCATCATGGGCTTCTTGCAACCTGCAACGGTCCTCAACAACGGCCAATGTGCAGTAACCAACATCCACTTTATGATCTATGGATCGGTTGTAGCATTCTTCATCCCACTGTGTATCGTCATCATCACGTACTGCCTAACAACTTATACTCTTTACAAGAAGATGAAACTCTGCAAGGAGGGAGAGACTAGCGACACGATCTGCAACAAAGACAAACAGAACACCTATCCAAGGTTCATTCTGCAGATAGCAAAGAGGAATGGCTTTGAGGCTGTCAAAGACACCAAGTGCGATACTTCAAGCACTGAAAGCTTGCCAACCCCCAAAGAGTGCCACCTGTCTCATACATCTCTCTCATCAATCAATAGCGAAAGTACTGGTCTCAAGCCAAACGCAACTCATCTCAGCCTTAGACGAACTATGTCGCACCAAGGTCGGAGTGGCATGAAACGGCTCAGCACTGAGCAACGGGCCAGCAAGGTCCTTGGACTGGTCTTTACTACTTTTGTCGTGGGTTGGACGCCGTTCTTTGTGGCAAATATCATCAGCGCGCTGTGTCCCAATTGTGCCATTGATGCAACTGTGCTTACAATTTGCACATGGATTGGCTGGGCGTCCAGCATGGTGAATCCGTTCATATATACAGCCTTCAACGTCCGATTCAGACAAGGCTTCATCAGGCTTTTATCATGCAATAGGTATTACACCCTCCCCAAGAGAAATTCCTTAAACAGAGAAAGGGGTCCAGACAGGAGCATCCCTATGCGGCGGAAGTTTGTTGCCTACGATGGAAGCATGAATCGCCATGGTAACATTCTTTGGTCATTGCCAGAGGCATCCCAGTGATATGACGATAACCTTTGTAAATATATCATAGATACATCTCTATGCTTCTCTGACTAGTGCTAAAAGTTCTACACTGAAATATAAGGTATTTTTGCAACAAAAATAAAGAGGTGGAAATGGGATACTGTACATGGTCATTACAAAGGACCCCGATAGTTTTCCCTCAAAAATATGAGATGCTCTTATAGATATCAATAGAAAGAGTACGGTACGGTGTGAAAACAAAATATTTATTGCTACAACTCCTTGTGCTTCATGAAACAAATTACCATTAGGACACTGTAGCATACATGAAGCATGTGAGATGTATGTTTTAGTTGGCTTAAAGGAACTGAGGTAATGACGAATAAAGATACTATATAACTTCTGAAAATCCACATGTCAGACTATCGGTCCACTAAAGGTTATGGGTAGCTTGGTGATAAATGGGTGGTAATTAATGGTATGAAGCTCCTTAAACATTACTTCTCTAGTTCAGATGATTTTTACTGCACTGCAGAAAGAAACAAATAATCATTATTAATATTGAAAATATCTTTTTTCCCTTACAATGATCATTTGTCATGAAACTTTAGATTTATTTCTCACATTCTACAAACAACTTCAACAAATTTCCCTTTCAAGAGATTGAATTTACTGTCTTTAGGACAGTACGGCTTTGTACCAAAGTGTATGAAAAAGGGTAAAGATAGAGATTCTTTTCTGTATTAACCCATGGACTACTGAATTCTCATATTTCCTATAGGTTTAATACAGGAACCACTCTGTCCCAGCAGGCAATGGGTTAATTTAAGTTACTAACCAAATTGAAGCAATATTTGAAGGAAAAAAAAGTGCAGAAAGAATAGCCTAATGTGGGAGTCACTAAAGAAAAACTTAAAATGCACTTTTTGGGGACCAATTTGTACTACCACTTGAATCTGAATTTATATGTAATGAAGTAGTTTTTCTTAAATATTTTAGTACATCCATGGAATCAGATTGCTAATTCATATAAATGGTGCTACCTAGGGTACAACATACCAAACAACATTTTGCAGGATATACAAATTTATGATATTTCAGAATTAATTTTACATAAATATATAAATAACAATTTAAAAATCATAAATCAATATATTTGATAGATATAAAACAGTACATGCATCTCAAAATATAGTTTTTAATTTTGGTAGATTTACAGTGATTTGATGACCAATGTTAATTATTTGTATTATCGGTTACAGGGTGTATGTGTATGTACTTCAGCTTGTTTGCAAGTCATAGAAATTAAATATGAGTTGACCAAATTACTTTACAATAAATGTAAGGATTTTCATTGATACCAAGTATTTGACTTCATAAGAGGATTTTTCTTGGTAAAAATGTGCATTTATATGATTATGTCAAAGTTCTTATATTGTTGATTATGATTATGATTGAATGTAATTGTTGAGTGTTCCATACTTATTCTTTAGAGTGAAGTTTATTGAAGCATTAAAAATGCATATACATTAATTATTTATTTATGTGAAACCACACATACATGTACAATGATATCTTTAGAGGTTTTGTTTTAACAAGATTTCAAGTTGAAGGCACATGCACCTATATAATACTGTACATGTACGTGCATACCTAAAGAGACCGAATATCTGTACGTGAGTAGAAGAGGCCAAATATACGCAAAACTACCATTGTATTCAATACATCAGTTTACTTTATCGTTCATTGTTTTCTGATAATAAAATGATACCTGTGTGTTAAGTATTAAATGAAATGGGAAGAAAAAAAAGACTTGTCTTTTTTATGTTTGATCTGCATATGGATAAAAAAAATCTACAGAAGAACATGCGTGACCTGGGGCATTCGCAAGAAATCACTTAAGTACGAAAACATCCTTGTTATTTTCATAATAATTTTCATCATCATCATTAACATCATCACAATCATAAGAACTAATCATTATCATCATCATATTCACTGTAATTTCTAGGCTCTGTCTTATAAAGAGTTCCTCTTGGTCTCAATTGATCACAGTCAAAATCCTGATGAAGCCACAATGTAACTCTCAGGTGAATATTGAATATTGATATGAACACTACTGCATAATAAAAATTACAAGCAGTGATTCTGAAAGTTACAATTAGCTATGCCCTCAACTGTTACAAGATGTGATTGATATCAAACTGTAGGTGATTTGGGTTACTTTGTATCAAACTCTTCAAAAAACAGGGCCAAAGTCACTGATAAGATTTGTGTTGGTCTCGTTGTTGGCTCTCTAGTTTTCCTTAATACAACATCCTAGAATTTGATTCTAAGTTGCACACAACCTCTAAATAATGACATTAAAAGTCAGTCTCAAGAAGTAAATAATAAGATCAGGGCTCCGTTGCATAAAACTTATCATTGATGGTAACTTTGCCATTGATGTTAACTTCCATGGAAACCTTGATTTGATTGGCTGTTGAGTGATGTTGCCATGGTAGTTACCATTGATGGCAAAGTTACCATCAATGGTAAGTTTTATGCAACGGGCCCTGATGGACATATTCCTGTAAAAAAAACAATAACAAACATAAAGACATACACACACACACACACACACACACACAGATTTTTGATAATTTTGGTTTTGAGCATGTTTTACAGTGAACTTTCATTGCTTAAGAATAGGTTTTTGAGCAAACATTCAAACATTTGCAAGAGTTAAATTGTGACAAATGCTCATTTTTTGTACACACTGCCTTTGGGGAGGTGGTAGTTCCTTTGTACTAAAATTCTAAGAAATTGTGTGAATTCAGAAGTCCAGGGTTAATACGTTGGGCATAAAATATCTTCTGTGGGGATAAACTTATCCATGAAGGTACATGTTTTTGTTTCTGGGAGGAAAAAAGAAGAAAAAGAAGACATTCTTAGATAAAACACATAGTTCGAAGCTAACATTTTTGTACAGGATTTGCCACCTATGGTCAACCCACTGACTACCAATTACTTTCATTCCCATAGCCTTTATACAGGAGCTACCTGGTTTCTGTAGGTAATGGCTTAAGAGCACCTCATTGACATAAATTACAACGCCAACAATCACTCACCTGAAGAGCAAGAAACCAAGGGAGGTGACGGCAGCCCTGCGGACATCATCATCGACATCGCTGACCGCGAAGTGGAGGAGCTTCCTGATGGCCTTGTTGTTGCCAGTGCCGCAATAGGCAAGGGCAACGGTGTACATGCCAGACCGTCTTAAGATGGGGTCCTTGTCTCGCTCAGACTCTCGATGAGAGTGTCGGCCTCCTCAAGGCGACCGTACATAGTCTGATGGACAAGTCAGAAGCAGTGGAATTAAATAAGGTTCATAAGATTCATCTTTACTGTCCACACTTATAGCAATGGAAATTCTTGATATTAACAAGGTAAATGGTGAAAATATACATCACAAACCGATCAAACAGATTTCTTCTTCTGGCTGTTTCAAAATTAACATCATGAATTGAAGTGAATTCTACTGGATTCCATCAAATACATAACCAACAAATTGCAGTGGAATGATGTACCTCATTACATCCACACATGATATCTGTATGTATGCAGGGTTTTCACTAGTGTGTTAAAACCTTTGTTGCTAATACCAAGCTCAGGGGATATCACAAAAAGACAACACCAAGGGGAAATTCCACTCTGACAAGGGTATCAACAAGGGTAAACAAATATGTCAGTTTATACTTTTCAATCCTTAAATCTGCTTTGATCCTCTCATATCAACCGCCTTGGATGTGGCTGAGGGTGAAGCAAGTCTTGCCCAGAAACCAGTATGACATAAAAATATACATTACATCCAGTTTGAATCTTGACACAACAAGAGGTTTTTTCTGTAGGATAGATGGGGGTTTGCACTCACCAGAGCAATTCCAAGACAAAGGCCACGGGATCTTCTCGTGCTGTGTGTCTTGAGCATACTGCAAAACAAAAGAGACGTAATTCATGTATTGGCTTAGCGTGCTTTCTTTACACGAGGCTGCAACTCTATCTATATCTAACTCTATCTGCTCCATCTCCTTGTTGCAGAGCAAATTCTAGATTACATGTGGGTCTACTTGTTAGATGTAATTTGATTACTAATCAAATATTTTCTATAGACCAGGGCCCTGTCCTACAAAGAGTTGATATCAATCGCAACATACATAAGAGATAGGGGAGTGCAAACTTGCGAAACTTCCTCCAAATATCAAGGAAATTTTACTAGTCTAATGACTATGTATTTTAGTGCTTTTATTTTATATATATATCTTTTTTAATTGTGAACTGATATAATAAGGTTCAACCTAAAAAGGGAATTTCCTTGGTCTGAGGTACCACTGTATGTGGCTCTGCCTCTTTCGCAGTGTATTTTTTTCTCAATTAACACTCAAAATATTCAAATCAAGCTGACAACAAAAGATGACAGTATATTTGGTACGCTATTAAATACACTGCAACTTCAGGACAGCAAAAATCAGTCTATTAATGCCATCCAAGGGAAACACTAAACACTAAACTAAACACAGGGGGGCATTACAGAAAGGTTCTTCAGCACGTGTTTCCTTCTAGAGGGAGACAATACAGGTGACCACTGTAGACAGGTGGCCTTTATATAGAGGTGGCCACTAAGACAGGTTTGACTGTATTTGTTGGGATTCAGGCTACTTACGCTGACCATATCCTCAATGGCTTGAGCTGACTTGGTACCGACCATGACTAGACCCATGCCTAGACCAGCAGCCTCACCTATGGTATGCAACACATACATATTTAATCAAATACATGAACTACATATAACTGTATGGTGAATTAATTGATCAATCAATTATTTATTACTTGATCAATCAAGTAATTAGTCAATAACTTAATTAATTTATCACTCCATTAATCAAGCAATCAATTAATCAACCTAAACAGACGACCTACATTTTTTAAATGCATTTTACAAAAATGCCTTACTTTTATAACTCGATCTCACAAATCGAAATCCTCAAGTTGTCACACTGCACATTATTGTATAAAGTCCTTTCTACATCCATAGCCGTTAGAGAGACAACATCTACTGTACATATAGGCCACTAAAGTGAGACAGGACAAAAGGCCGCTATAGAGATGTGGCCTTTAAGGGACTGACAACCCACTTCTTTGTAGATGGAGAAAGCATCAATGATCAATAGTGGCCTTTTTAGAGATGGGGTCACTAGGGGGGCCACTAAGACAGATTTGAGGATATAAATAACCTAAATCCAAGGGTTGAGGGTTTGAATCTCAGCCTAGTACAGACATCCTTTGGCAAGACATTATCCACACTCGTCACTCTCCACCGAGGTGTAAATGCGTATCAGATATGACATATTTTACCGCCAGCTATGACCAGGGTAATTATGTTAGAGTGCCAGTAGCGTCACGGCGTAACAGGCATGTGCACTATATAAGAAGCCACCATTATCATTATCATTATAATTAGAAACAGAGAGTTGTGGAATAACATGATTGTCAAAGACGATACCAGTAGATACCGGTGTTGAGAGAGAGATAGATAGAGAGATAGAGAGGGAGAAAGAGAGAGTGTGTGATAGAGAGAGGGAGAGAGAGAGAGAGAGAGAGATTACCTGTGACGGCATCGTCTTCATAGAGATTGCACTTGAGCTGTTCATACACATCTTGTCTTGCAGTTCCCATGGCAGCCAAACCTAGACCTAAACAACCTCCATGCCGCACCATCTGAGGAAAGGGTGGGGTGGGGAGAATAGAAACAGTGTTGATGCAATAATTGATATATGCAATAAAGGATGCAATAATTTGAGTTTAAACATTTTACGTCTTGGTGATATACAACTATTGTTCAAAAGTCAGTATCTTCCTTCCTTAGCAACATTCCAAAACTAGTTACGATCTTCCCTATGTCTTTCTCAATCACACTTACATGTATTATAAGGCTCATCATCATCACCATTATCATTCATTCATATTTTATAGTGGTAAAACTCACCTCAGCCTTATCAGTTCGTGGACTCACTGAAGTACATAATCATCATCACACTCACATTATTCATCACTATCGTCGTCATCATCATCATCATCATCATCATCAGAACCACCACCACCACCATCATCATCATCGCCGCCATCGTCATCATTATGATCTTCATCATCATCATCTTCATCAGAACCACCACCACCATCACCATCATCATCATTATCATCAGAACCACCACCACCACCATCACCACCATCACCATCGTCATCATCATCATCTCCATCTACCAACCCTAATCTTCAGGTTACATGAGCACCATCACACTCTTTAATCCTGTCATAGTTGCTAGTGTCGTCACTATGCTGGCACCACTACCACCACTACACCATCAGCAACACGACTACCACCACGACCACTACCTCCAATTATTTCACATACCTCTGATGTAGCCTCTTTCAACTGACCAAGCAAGTACTCAATGATATTTCCTCCGTGATTTGCATGAATAAGACCAAGGGCATAGAGACCGCCCCCATCCTGGTACGTGCTTCCGCCCGTCGAATCTTTGGGGAGGTACGTCGACATCAGGTTGAGGGCCTCCTTCTCATGACCTCTATGGATGACCCCTAGACTGGCTGTGGCAGTGAACTTGGCCCAGTTGGTGGCTCTAGCAAGCCATTCAAGGTTGTCTCTATAGTTGTGAATAAAATGTTATTAATGTGTGCTTGGAAGAGATTCCTAAATTGATAAGTTTACCCAGTTGCACTGAGATGCTTTGACTAATTCACAAGATTTTGAGCAAGGCTGTTCATGAAAAAAAAACTTTGTCTCAATTCAAAGTCAAGATTTCAATACAAAGCGATTCACAAAGACCACAGGGTATTTCAACAAATGTCAAGTTTATGAAAGTACTCCACAAATGCAAGTAGAAGACCATTTTTATTTTTAAATGAAGCAATTAAAACGGGGCAGATGAACCTACATTTCTTAAAGTTCCTACCGTAATATTTCCCGTTAAATTCACAATCAACTTGGCTATCAAAAAGCTTTGAAAGTCTTTATCTACATGTGAACATTAATTTTAATATGGTATAGGGAAAAACAAAGGAAGATCAGAAAATCGGTTAGGCAATAATTACCTGAGAAAAGCATCACTCGTTGTACCACAGTGCATAAAAGAATTAGCAATGACGGTTGCATTGTGACACACTGAATTCCTCACAGATTCCTGGACAAAATAAACGAAAAGCAAATACGATATTGTGGGATGCAATGATAACACAACATTTCCTTCATTTTCATTATTTTTAACAGGATTTGACATTGTTCCAAAATACAGCCATCGACATTATCAAAAGAGCTTGGAATGTTGGAACAGACGTCAAGCACTCTTTTCTCTGTAATACAAGAATCATGAAGTCACATTTTCTCGTCAATGGGGAATTCCATTATTGCAATCTATGATTATTTGCTGTATAAAATCTTGTTCACGAATGCCACAGTGAACCGAGGCAGTTTACTGCATCCTTTTTCAAAGCGTACTTATGCATACTACACTTCACTTTTGTATCTCATATTACACAGATAAGTAAGTATGTGTAGGACCATTGCGGTTGTGCACAGCTACTTGTTTCATTATCCTCACTTCTTATTCATTCAGTACTCAAAAACAACTGACGAGATAAACTCTGGCAATTTAAAGCAGCTTATGAGAACAAGTTTTGAGGGTACAAGATTTGTTTAATCCTTCTCTTCCAGAAACAGAAACTGTTAGCTCTAGCATGAACTTTGCAGCCATAGAAGTCATCTAATGCCCCATTTATCACTGGAATTTTACAGGAAAATCAAACAACACTTAACTGACCTTGGTGTTTTGGAGGAAAAGCATATTGGCATATATATAAGCATATATGTTGCTACATATCAAGAGATACAGATGAAGAGCTATGGTAAGTTTACCAGAAACAGAAACATTTACAGCCATGGAAGATGTTAACCGATAAAACCGGTACAATTTCTACAGAAAATTCAAACAGCACTCCACTGACCTTGGTGTTTTTGAGGATAAGCATATCGGTCTTGTTGCTACGTATCAAGAACTGTAGATGAAGGGCTATGGTGAGGTTACCACTGAGGATCTGAGTCAGCTTGTTCAGTTGATCTCTGTGCTCCTTCTCCTCTGGGGATAACTATATAAGTAAAGAGAAGGGATGAACGAGAGAGGTGCAGTTCGTCATGCTGCTGGCTGAAGAGTTTTAGCCCAAAATCAAATTTCTGGTAACTTGCTTCTAAGGTTTCTGATTGCTCTGCACATGTCATACCATTTTTTAAACATGGCAGCGATTTCTCTTTTTTTTTACTAATTAAAAAAAGACAGAAAATGGATGGTAACTACCTAATTAGAGTAGTTTCATATAAAATAAGAACATATTCTTGAAGGCATGAGCATTCTAACTCTAACGACCTTTTGCTGAATGCAATAGTGTGCATTGGCATTTAGCAGAACAACCTGTATAGAAAGACCACCTGTCTGCAAAGACAATGTTTTTTGTTTGCCTTGAATAGTGTTTCCCATTGAAACCAATACTAAAGGAATCTGTACATAAAGACTGCTTATCTTGTCTTCCTTGAAAGGTCTTATGTACAGGTTTCACTATAGTAAAGCATGTAATCACTCTTGTGTCTCATCTTAAATTGATGCGTACCTGTTCATCAGGTACAGGAGCTGGAGATGAAAGGGCCTCCGTTTTCTCTGCTTTGTCAACATCTGTTTCCATGGCTTCACTGAAAATATATATATAAACAGTACAATATTTTATCTGCACATATTTATCAATCAATTCATATCTATCACTTATCTCATCTATGCATGGTTCATTCTACTTTTCAGCTGGGGTATACATGTACAAGTAATACAGTCAAACCTGTCTATTAAGGTTACCCATGGAAACACAAAAAGTGGCCACTCTACACAGTTGGCCATTACAGACAGTTGCTACAATACATGTTTCCTTCTTCAGGGAGCCATATGGGTGATCACTATAGACAGGTTTGACTGTACCTTGAAATTTGTCTATATATTTATCCATCCATCCATCATTTTATTCATCCATCTTTCTTTCTCACTTACCCTTCCTTCTTCTCTCCTTCTGCTGGTGTGGTTGCAGGAGCTGGGGTGCTATCTGTACTGGGTGTGCCGACAGTCTTGAGTGAAGCTTGGACGCGGGAAAGGAAGTGTTGTGTAGCACTCTCGTACAGGTCAAATCCAATCTGGAACGCCATTAGAGCTTGGTCCTAAGAGAAACCATGAATGGATTTTAAGAGTTTGAAAGTCTAAAGTTTTTTATGCCCCCAAAATAAACGTGATAAAGCTTGTTTGTCAGATATTTTTAGGAGTAAATTAGCCCCTGAAAATGCAATAAATGTTTTCCCTAGAAATTTTGGAATAAAGTTTGAAATTCCATATGCCCTCTTTTTCAATTTTAGACCCAAGAGGTACTTGAACAATTTGGCTTTATCAGAGATTTTTGTGAGTAAATTAACAGCTGAAAATCATGTGATAAGCTTTTCTCCCAGAGATTTTTGTAGTGAATTAATTTGAAATTTAATCTTCCATCTTTTCAGTTTCACATCCCAAAAGCATTTGATGGGGCCTATCAGATATTTTGGTGAATATATTAGCCACTTTTGGAGTCTTTTGGAAGTGTACCCCCCCCTTTAAATATTTATTTTTACAGAATCATGGACCCTTCCCCAACTACAAGTGGAGATCTTACTACAACTGACCCAAAACCAGCCATTGCCCCCCCCCCTTCCACTTAACACCCTAAAAGATGCCTCAAGTTCATAAATAAAAAATGTACCCATATGCACTTCAACAAATTCTTCTTTATCACAGATGTTTTTCTAAATAAGCAACTACAAAACGCGAAAACATATTTTATTTCGCTTGTCAGAAAATATTGGGAAAATACCATCATACTTTTAATAAACTAGCCTTTGCAAAATGCAAAAACTTATTTTTGTATCGCCTGTCAGAAAATTTCGGGAAAGTACCAATATATTTTTTTTAAATATGCTCTTACAAAATGGAAAACTTATTTTGTTTCGCTTGTCAGACAATTTTGGGAAAGTACCATCTCCCTCCCACTCTCTCTACCAGAAAAAATGGCAAATCTTACCCCTCCTTCCAAGATGAGCTTGTCAAGGATATCAGCAACTGCAGGAGGATCGTCTAAGAAGATGAGACACTGACAGACGTTAATAAAGTCTGGGGTTGCCAAGTTGAGGTACAGACGAACCAGCATGCGCAAGATCTGAGAATGAACAATTGTATTGAAAACTTCAATAATTTGAGCTGTATCTTCTTTCAAATGATGTATTGTGTAGGTACAGCAAAGACCTATACACAAAGACTGCTCATGGAAGACAAGTACAATTAAGTTTTGTACATGTGTCAATGAGATAAAATGCTTAGGAAAACAAAAATTGTGTTTTTATGGGCAAATATAATCTTTCTATAAAGGTAGTCGCTATAAGGCTCTTTTATTTTATACAAATGTTTAGTATGTAGCCATTCCATAGATGTTAATTAATGGCTGGTGGAATGGCATAGGGTACAAGTTGCTGTGCAACAATAATATTAATAATACTACAGTGCTTTTATAGTGCATATCACTGCTGCAGCATCTCTACACGCTAAAGGTAGAAAGATATAAAAGGGAGAAATGCTGTAAATGCCTGAATGCACTGCGCTAAAATCATTACAATAATTTTTTTAAAAGCTTGGGTTAACCATGTCATACGTGGATGAACTTTATATGGGCTTTGATACTTACTGTGCTTCGGAATGTTTTCTCTTGGAGGAGTGACATGACGATGTTCACACTGTATTTCAACATTCCCTTTACATCATCCTGTAATGAAAACAAATAATGGTCAATTTAAGGAAAGTCTGTATAAAATTCTCATCCTGCTTCTGTCTTGCCCTGTAAAATGGTTAAAGAGAAAGCCACATTTTATAGAAAGTTGCTCTGAATGCAAGTAGACAAATACACAAATTAAAAGAAATTTGATGGACAGTGAATAAGTTACACATCCAAAATTTAAGATCCCCATACCTGAGAAAATTTAATTTGGTGTAAAGGTTTGGTCACTTTGATTTTGTGTGTGACAAAATGCCATTCGCTCCCACACACAAAATTACTAGAATTTAATTATTTCCAAAGTGCATCTTTACATCATGATCTATGTCACCATCATCTTCATCATCACTAAAATCAAAATCGCCATCATTATTATCATCAACATCATTATCACCACCATCTTTATCATTATCACTATCATGTTCATCATCATCATCATCTTTATCACCATCATCGCCACTATCATCATTCATCATTCAGGTACTCACTGAACTAAGGATAGCCTTCTCAAAGACATCGATCCTCCTGGTTTCCAGAGCAATACCGATGGCTTGTTTGTAAAGACGCTGCTCAAAGCAACGCTGGAACATCCTATTAACTATCTCTTCCAGGCGAGAATCGATAGCCTTTGGGTCATCTGGGTGATCGTGGTTGTGCACACGCAGCTTGGTATAGAAGTCAATGCACTTAGCTGTGTGGTGAATAGATTCATATTTAGTGATTGACATCAAATGCTATATCAATTGAAATCTAGCCCCCAAGAAAATCTAATTCATATCCCCCAAAAAGGTTCACCTTTAAAAACTTCATTTTTTTCTTCAATTGGACTGTCATATCATTTACTGATGAATATGTTAAGATCTTTGATGCCCTTTCCTGTTTAACTTCATACACGCAGAGATTTTATACTCTACAATTTCAAGAATATTTCAAAGCTTGAACTGAATTTTGAACCACTAAAAAAATAAAAGCTAAATTAAAGGTAGGTACTTCTAAATTTATCACTACTATGTATAAACGGAAGAGAACAAAAAGGCTGTTATGTCAAGTTACTCTAGACTTTTTGCCAGTCCGATGTGTTCAAAGTCTTGCTTAATTTTTAAAACCAAAAACCACTTGATTATTAGCAACTGCTAAACTGAATATATTAAAGAGCAAGATAAAGAGCACGATTTGATAGCACAATATCAACACCATCGTAGGCAATATTTTCAACCATATCACTCAAGGTAGTAAATATCTTTCAAAATATTTGACTCACAGATGGTTGTCTCTTCGTACTCTGCCGCTTGCGTTGACGTTAAAGAGATTTCCGCTCCTAGAGCATATGTCAAGGATTCCTCGAAGGCACCAAGATGATAATAGACCTATGTAACAAAGATTTCAAAACACAAACTTTCTAAGGGTATGTCACAGAAGAGATTAACCAATGACTATACTGTACGTATAATGGGGATTCCTAACATGTATATCAGCCTTGTTGAGACTTGAATTAAATCTGCACAAGATAATAATTCTGTATTTCCTGAAATAATTCACACACGGGATCGTATATCAATTTCTGATATCAATGAGTGCCCACCAACAAAATCTCATCAAAATATTAGCAAAAACAAAGATGCCTTTTCTTATATTCAAGTTTGGAAAAAGTGAAAAAAAATACAACAAACAAACAAACAAACATAAAGATTGTTAGATTAATGTATTATTGGAGAGTTACATTTCTACTGAGATTCACCACATAGTTCAGATATCTCAGTTTACTATGATGTGAATTATTTGACATGTACCAGTGTATTTCTGACAGTATGAGCAATATTTGTCTTTTATCTTTTGATGCCAGTAAAAGTTATGTGAAAAGAAATGAAATATGGTCAACATACCTTTGAAGCAACGAGAGCTGCCAGTCCCCTCTCTGGAAAAGACTCATCTTCATACAACATCTCACTGTGTAGAAGAAAGAAGAGAGATAGAAAGAGAGAGAGAGAGAGAGAGAGAGAGAAAGAGAGAAAGAGAGAGAGAGGGAGAGAGAAAGAGTGAGAAATAAAGAGAGAAAGTGAGAGAAAGTGAGAGAAAGAGAAAGAGAAAGAAAGAGGAAGGCATGAGGAAAGAGTGATGATCGTACAATGTGTTACAATATGATTTGATTAATGATTCGTTTATAAATTGCTAATCATCTTTACTACATGTAACGTACATGTAAATTACATGTTACATATAAAACAAGTACATGTATACATCATCAGAAGTATGCACTGTAGGGGACTTGAAATTGTGCATTCTTTGGCAAATCAATAGAGTAGTAATCGGGCCAATATGTTCATGTGGTTTTTAATGATCGCTTCTTGATCCTAATAAAAGGGTTGGCCAAACGCACTGAGACTATCACCTTTTAAAAATAAAAACTGTTCACCAGTTTCCGGTAATATCCAACAAAATTTAGAAGTACACAATATATAGATAAGATTTGGTTCAGACGGTAAAGAGTCTGCCAGTCAAATCAAAGATCATAGGTTTGAATCCAACCCAGGCTGATGTCTGAAGCCTCCATTGTGTGTGAATGTGCCCCTCCCATTTTCATAGATGCAGGCCATGTTACAGTGGAAAATACTCCGCCCCTCAGATATGATGTAAAATGGAGGCCTCATAGAGGAGAGTCCCCACCTACATGTATGCATGTTCAGAATCCACTGTATTAGTCATATAAAAATGGGGGGACTCAGTGTAGTGGCCCACCTGCATATCTCCAATCAGTTATACAAGGAGGGGTACATGTAAACGCACGGAGGGGAGCATGTACAAGTGTAGAGGTAGATCTGCCTACTTTGTGCATATTGAGTAAGCCTACTAAAACAAAATGCATGCCTGCCAGCAAAAAAAATAAAAATGCTCTGGGGCAGTGAGCAATTTAGATCTGGAAAGCTCCAAAATAGTTCTGGTCCACTGAAAGAGAGCTCTGGTAATATATTGCTGGGAGAAAATCACACTTATACAACACCTAATCCTAAAAGAGCTTCTGCGAACAGAAAAGCATTTTTTTACACTGGTGCCTTCATTCTCTCATTACAAGAACTTTGCTCATATTTCATGTGCATCTATCATACTCAAGCTGACGGCTTCATACGATAGATGCACACAGCCTCAAAACAAGCATGGATAGATAGTATACTGAACTCATACGCATGAATCATTTGTAAACACTTACATCTTTTCAACTGTGTCTGCGATCTCTGCCCAGAAGTCATCCACAAGTTGGTTCAGCCTCCAATGCAAAAGACTAAATGAAAAAGTGGGCGGAAAGAAAGATTACATTGCATATATTTTGCAATCACAAAGCTTTCTTTTCTGACAACTGTCAAAAGTACTCCAGATACAATGTTTCATTAATTTTGTCATTGCAAAAACTTTAACAAGCATTCATCAATGGTCATTCATTTATTCTTTATATAAGTAAATTTTCATTTGGTGTTTCAATTCCAAAGTGACCAGGAAATATGAAATTTCAAACATGTAAATTGAACAGAACACTGGTTACAATTTTTTTTCTTTCCACTGTCTTCTAAATTAAATTGAGTGTTTGCAAACATTTAAGCTTTTTTCAGATATGTGGTCTTAAACTGGGGCTTAAAAAGACGTATTAAAGTGTAATATACTTCAATTTCTGTGTCTAATAACACACTGCTCATCAAATAGACATAAGACCTCTGTTGCTCACAGTTGCTATTCATTTACACAATAAAAATCAAGGCGGTTTTTTTGCAACTGTTTAAACAAGCCTTTACTAGGCACACATTATAGTTGATATTCTAAAAATTTCTAGCATATTACCTGGAGCTGAAAGTCTGGCTCATCCAGAAGAGAAATCACCCCTCCTAGAAGAAAACAAATAAGAGGGTACATGTATTTTGAAATTTGGTTGAAATTTTAGATAGCAATATTGACATATTGATGAGTCTGGAACACAAACATATGGATATGTAGTCTATAGTCAACCTTTACGGCATAAAGGTTGACTATAGAGTACATATCCATATGCATATATATTGTTATTACTTTTTTGGAGGATTGGTTAGATACACATGTAGTTCCTTTGTTGAATTTTTCCTGAGTTTATTGTCGAATTGAACTCTGCTCCGTGTTGAAATTGATAATGCGCATGCGCTGCAAAAATTTCAACACGGAGCGAAGTTCAATTTCGACGAAGAAAACCATGAAAAAAGACCCTTAAACACATCATACAGTCAATCTGGTAAGTGGAACCGAGGTATATTAGCCTAGACCTAATTTTCAAAAATAAATGCATTTGATATGAATCCGCTAAAGTGACATTTTAGTCCAAAAGTTTGGCTGGAATTTGGTGTTCAGATCCGTAACATCGAGTTTGCATTGCAGTCCCTATGGTCAGCTTCTGTCTCTAAAGAGAGGAGCCGACCCTACCCAAATCAGAGGCTAACGAACAAAAGAGACAGGAATTTTCAGTCTAATTCAGGAAGGCCATTGACAGAGCCTAGTTCTAAGTACCCCGCGCCTCTCTCTACCG